>ML675647.1:8005293-8030764 GCA_007922155.1 Mesoclemmys tuberculata
ACCCCGGAGCCGCCGCAGGGAGCCAGACAGACCCCGCAGGGCCCCCCGGGGGCGCTGGGTCCTGCCCCGGGGGGCCCTGGGTAGCCAGTGCCCGGGGGGGCCGGGGGTGACGGGGGGGCAGGCCCCCGACCGCCAGCCCCACCCGCACCGCTGGGCCCCTCCGGAGAGCGAGCCACCCTCGCCCGCCCCCTCTGGGCAACGCTGCGCGCCGGGGAAACTGAGGCACGCGCCCTATGGGCGTACAGCGCCCCGGAGAATTGCCTCTGCCCCCCACGGCCCCAGCGGCCAGGCTCGTCGGGCCGGGTCACTCGGGGGCTGGCGGGCAGGTGTGCGAAGGCGGCCGGGGGCGGGGGGCAGTGGGAGCACCGGGCTTCCCCTGCAGGAAGGTTGGGGGGCCCGGCTCACTGGAGGGGGGCTGCTGGAGGTGGCCCACAGCTGGGCCATAGGAGCAGCTCCGTGGGTCTGTGACCGTTGGGGGCACAGGTCCGGCGCTCCTGCCTGCGGGTCCCCTCGGCCCAGAGCTTTGCACAGCCCCCAAGCGGAGGCAGGGCTAGGCTGAGGAATCTGCCCTCGTGAGGGGGTAGTTGGGGGGGGCTATGGCTTGGGGTGAAGGGCAGAACCAAGCGAGGTGGCATGGGGTGGGGGTAAGGGAGTGCAGCCCCCGGCTGGGTCAGGACCAGGATCTGCCTCTATTCTTCTGGCAAGAGAGAAAAGCGGGGCCCCCGGCGCGGTGCAGGGGCCAGGCCTCTTCAACCTGTTCCTAAATGAGCTGGGAAAAGGGGGGAAGTGCCAGGGGGCAAAATCTGCCACCGGTAGAAAGTTACTCGCACCCGTTAGGCCAAAGGGGACTGAAGAGAATTCCAAAGCGGCTCAGAAAGGGGGGACTGGCATGAAAGGGGCAGGAATTCGTGAAATTCAGTGTTGATACATGCACAGCCATGGACATGGGAAAACAAAATCCCAGCTCGACCTGCAAAATGAGGGGCTCTAAATGAGCTGTTACTACTCCAGAAAGCGATCCTGGAGTCATGGTAGGTACAGCAGTTCTTGGAAAACATCCTCTCAGTGTGCAGGTGCAGGCAAAAAACGCTAAAAGGGCTAGATAACAGAAACTGTCCTAGCGCCCCAGCTACATCCATGGGACGCCCACACTGAACACTGCCTGCAGTTCCGGTCACCCCACCTCAAAAAAGTCACGTTATAATTGCAAAGTACAGAGACAGGCAACAAAAATGACGCGGGGTATGGGACAGCTTCCGTCTGAGAAGAGAATGAAAAGCCTGGGACTGTTCGTCGTGGAAAAGGGCCGCCTGGGGGATAAGAGGGCTGGAAAATCATGACTGGTGAGGAGAAAGTGAATGAGGATGTGTCATCTATCCCTTCACACCACACGACCAAAGGAACAGGCAGCAGGTTTCACACTAGCAGAAGGCAGGATTCTCCGCACCATGCACAGGCCACTTGCGGGGCTCAGTGCCAGGGACTGGAAAGGCCAAAAGCATAATTGGGTTAAAAAAAAAAAAAAGTTTCTGGAGGATGCGTCCATCGATGGCTATTAGCCACGATGGTCAGTGTCCGAGCCGCTGACTGCCAGAAGCTGGGACCGGACGACGGCTCACGCGAGGATTGCCAGGTCTATGCTTTCTCGCTGAAGCAGCCGGCCCTGGCCCATCTCACAGACAGGAAGTGGGGCGAGCTGGACCCTTGGCCTGCCCCAGTAGGGCCATTCTTATAACCGGAGGATCTCTGGCCACCCACCTCAGAGCCAGCTCTGTCAAGCCAGGCCGGACACAGCAGAGCAGGGAGGCTGGGAGCCGCCTAGCAGGCACTTTGTAGCTTCCTGGGCCTCTGCAAGGTGGGATCAGGTTCCTGCCAGCATGGACCCAGTTGCTGGAGTCAGTTGGCACGGGCCAGCCATGGGCGTCTCACTGCAGTGTAGACACACCCTAAGAGGCTCCAGCCTGGCCCGGGGCTGCCGTAGCAAATTGAGGGGAAGGGGAAGGCAGGTTTCCAAAAGAGGACCAGGGCCCTTTTCCACACCCTGCCCAGCTCAGCTCTTACCCTTGTGCTGCCTTCTCATCTGGACGTGCCCCCTGCCCTCCGAGCCAGCCCACAGCTCCAGCCAGCCTCATCCAGTGCTCCCCTCTATGGGTGCTGGAGCCTTCTCCCCTGCACTCCTGGCCCTGGCGCAGCCTCCCTGCCAGCCGCCACTCGGGGCCTGCCGCCGGCAGAGCTGGCCTGCGCTGCACAAGCTGCTTGGGGAAGTGTCAGCGAGGCCGTTGGCAGCTCAGGGACAAAACGTGGCAGGGCCTCTCCCGACACTGCCACTGCTCTGGGGAATGCCTGCGCCTCAAGCTGCCCCATTGCAACATCAGGGGCCCCACAACGCGGGCCAGGCTGGGAGTGATGCACCAGCCGCAGGGGTGGGAAGGAGAGAGCAGGAAGGCAGCATTCAGCCAGACCCTGCCTCCCCCCAAGCGTCACTCACGGCCCCCCCCAACCACCCTCCACAACACTCATGGCCCACTTGAACCTCCCCCAACAATCAACCACCCCGGGTCCTGAATCACCCCACGCAGCCACCCCCACATTAATGCAACTTTTGTAATTAACATATCATATATTTAAAAAATAATAATAATAATAAATCACTCTGGCTTTCTCCTCCACAGCAAGGGGGCCGTCTGGGAGAGCAGGATTCTGGGGCTCCCACCTTCCTCAGCCCCACGGCATCTGCTCCCCCCAAGTCCCCCTCCCCAGCATGGACACAGGACATGACCTCACGACAAACAAGGGTTCAAAGTTACAAGTGCTTTATACACAGCCCTCTCCTCCCCGGCCCAAGCCAGGGCCCCTGTGCACACAGCTCGGCAGGGCCCCCGTGCACACAGCTCGGCAGGGCCGGGGGATACACGGCTTAGCGGGGAAAGGTGGGGGATAAATTTTGTCTTTAAAGGTTACGATTATCAAAAACCCAAACCAACCCCAGCCCCGAGCCCAGGCGCCCTAGGCTGAGGTCTCTAGCTAACAGGATAGCTATGTACATGGCCCCGGGGCTGCAGATACAGCCACGCCAACGCCTTCACATGGAAAGACTGTCGTTCAGGAGTGGGGGGTCCAGATCCCCAAGCTACCCTCCCATCAGTCGTGGGGTTAGGGACCCTGATACCCCCGTCCCCACCATGAGGCCAGAGGCCCCCTGGGCTCACGTCCTCCCGCACAGGGCCCGGGACGCTGCATTCACCACCCCCTCATCTAGTTTGAGGGTGCAGGTCCCTGGGCGCAGGCCTAAGGGACTGCAGACTCCATCCTTCGCAGTGACGGAGGCTCCCCCAGGCCTCCTGGCACAGAGCTAGAGGACGCTACATTCTCTCCTGGTACGAGCACAGAGATCCCTGGACGCCACCCAGCGCAGGGCGGAGGGTCGCTGCTGTGAGCAGAGGCTGCCATTTGCCCGGCTTCAAGTGATTCTTGGCAGAGTCCTGGCACCTGGGGCACCCACTGCTCTGTGCTCTTCCCCCTGGGACGTTTCACTGTATACACTGGGACAGGAAGCGTGGGCGCGGCACAGGGCCAGTCTCTGCCCGTCCCCAGGACAGCCGTTTGTCTGCGGACGTCTGGCTTGTTTGTGATGCTCGCGAAGTCTGTTCTCTCCTCCTCCCACTCCACTGCCACCTCCCCAGGGGTGGAGGCACCGTCACTGCAGCCGGTCCGTCCGGAAGGAGTCCTCCACCGCCGGGTCCGTTAGGAGAGCATAAGGGTCGCTAAGCATGTTCAGTCCATCCAGGGTGAGTGGTTCAATCTTGAGATCCTCCTCCAGGCCCAAGGACGTGTCCACCTCGAAGCCGGGGACCCCGGCCAGTGCCGTCGCGATCTCCTTGGAGATGCCAGGTGGGGAGTCCCCTGGGGTGGGAAAGGAAGGGTCGGACCCAGGGCAGGACTGTGTGGCTGGGGACCAGCCAGAAGAGCCCGTCCCGCCAGTGGGGTGGGAAGCATCCAGAACTACAGGACTCCTGAGAAGGGGGGACGTGGGACAGCCCCAGCCACCCTCACAGGGGGCTCCCAGGTGCGTTCCAGGGGAAGGGGCTGCTCGGGCATTAGCAGGGCAAGCTCCTTACACCCTCTGCCCAGGAACGCCAGCCCTGCCCGGGAGGAACCCTCTTGAAGGGGGGACGTGGCCTCCGGGACCCATGCAGTGCCTGGCTCTGCAGAGGACATTGACCAGTGGCACGCTGGGATGGCATCTGGCCAGGGGTGAGACCCAGCAAACACGTGCCACTGCACAATGCCCCTGGTGCTGTGGGGCTCAGCTTTACCTTCGGTGCGGCCATGCCGCTGGCCAGCGGCGGCATTGACCCACCTCCCTGAGACGGGAGGCTCCCGCCCCCCTAGCACTGCCCGCTGTCACCACAGCGCTCCAGGCGGGGGATGTGGTGACAAGGACGTAGGTCTGCAGTGTGGACCTGGCCGTGGGCTCCGCTAAGGGGTGTTGGGTCGGGCCCAGCGGCCCAGAGGGGTGGTGATGAGCCCCGGGGCAGGCGTTTGGGCGGGGGGGCGACCGACGGCAGGCGACAAACCCTCGCCCACGCACCTGTGAGGATGATGTTGGGGATAGGCCCATGGCGGCCGCAATTGCTGAGGCCCTGCCGGCTGAGATGGGGCTCGTGCAGGTGGCTGCTGCTGGCCGGCAGGCCCAGGCTCTCCGCAGGGTGGTAGCTGAAGGCCCCCAGGTCCTCAGGGAAGGCGTTGTGGTTGAGCGGGAGGCTGCCCGGGGGGCTCTCCGCCATGCCGAACTGCTCGAACTGCAGGGAGACACGGGGGCAGGGGCGGTGACTCGGAGAACGGCCCACAGTGCACCCAGCGCAGCCCCGTGCAGCCCACCCCATGGCAGCGACGACACCGGGGCCAGGACTCCCGTGCCAAAAGAAGAATGGCTGGTGGATTTGACAGCAGGGGTCAGTCACCCGCAGCCTCCCCAGCGCCCATGGCCCGAGGCACAGGAGGAATTGCCCGTGGCTGGGGCGACAGGAATCCCCGTCCTGTGCAGGGGGCAGTGGCTACGCTGCTCCTGACCCAGCCTGGGCCCCTGGCTGACCCTCCCATGCCCGTCAGCACCGCACTCCCGTCCCTGGAGGCAACATGCCAAACCAACCAACCCTCCCCCCAAGGGGGCCCCCGCAGGCTAGTCAGGGCTGGCTCAGGGGGGAATGGGGAGCACAGCCCTGGGGGAAAGCAGCCCACAGGGGCAAAGTGCAAACCCCAGGAGCAGCCAGGCGGGCAGGGAGGGCCCCGAAAGGGGGGCTGGCTTGACCAGCTGCTCCCGGTGCATGGCCTGACCCCAGGGCAGCCAGTAGAGCTGGTGTCGGGTGCGCGAGGCCAGGGCAGCCCAGAGTCTAGGTGACCGGTGACTCGGAAGGGGCCAGCCTCTCTGGGAGCATCCACAGCCCCCGCTATCCGCCAGCTCAGGGCCCTGCCACCCCCGCTCGGGCCCGGCAGAGCTCAGCATGCGGGGAGCCAGTGCGGTACTCACGCTGCCCAGGCTGAAGTCGCCCAGCGGCTGCCGGAACTGCTGCTGCAGCGAGGATTCCTGCTGGCACTGCACGAGGTACGGCCGCGGCGGGGGCACGCTGTGCTGCACGGCCTGCTGCTGCCGGGCCGGGCGCGGTGGGGGCAGCTGTGGCTGTTGCTGGGGCTGCACTGGCTGGTGCATCGGCTTCTGGGTTTGCTGCAGGGACGGCTGGGATGGCATGAGCAGGCCAGGCTGGCTGTAGGGGTACGGTGGGAGCCGCTGGTCAGCTGGCAGCTTGCTGGTGTCCAGTGGCACGCCCTGCGAACATCCAGCAGAGCCCGGGTTATGGCCAGGCGGGTGGCAAGGCCCAGAGTCGAGGACTGGCAAGTCTCTTTGCGAGACACCACCCAACCTCCGCCCCAGGCCATGCACCTGTTGCTGCGCAATCACCATCAGCTGTTCCAGGGACCATCCCGGCACAACCTGCACAGAGGGGAAGGAGCCCCAGGCCTGTCTGTTCGAGGATCAACCCATCACTTTGTTCTGTACCCTCCAGCGTGACCGGGGACGTCTGCGAAGCCCTTAGATATGGCCACCCCCTTTTTTGACTCCCCCTTAGATCTTGGTCAATGAAATCCTGTGGCAGTGAGTTCCATAGGCTAACTGTGCATGCACACACGGACACACACACACCCTTGCACCTCCCAGACAATCCACGCTCAGACCCCCCCACTTCTCTGGCTTTCCAGACGGCGTGGCTGGCAGGGCCAAGACAAGCAGGAAGTTTTGTGTGCACGGGAGCCGCCTAGAAGCTTCTTTGCTGGGGAATCACCCCGTTCCGGGGAGGCTGGCGGGATGGGGTTGCCCTCAATTGAAGGTTCAGGAGAGGCAGGACTAAGGCCTCTGCAGAGACCAATTGCCAGCTACGTAAGGATCAAGATCCCTGGAACCCGCCAGTTCCCCCTCTGGGATGAGCCCCTCCTTGCACAGGGAGGTCTGTGCAGAGATTCGCATGCAGAAGGGAGGCCACCTCCCTCCAACCCCACTACAAGGCACATCTGGGTCTCCTGGGCTGGGCTCCGATACCCAACCCTCCCACAAGCCCCCGTGCTACTCGCCAACCTGACGGCAGGGGAGCCCAGTGCTGCCCTCATGCACACTGAAGTGTGGAGGCCTGGACCCTGGGTGCATCTCTATAGCCGCCCTCCTTAGCGTCTCTGGCGGGGGAGCAGCACAGAGAAGCCTTTATGCCCACTGCCAGGCTGAGTTCTCTGTGCCAGGAGCAGCTGCGGCTTTGCCAGCACTGCGGGCCCTGGCCCAGCAGACGGACCCTTCCCAGAGCACATCTGCCTCGTGCCTCAGCTTCCCTACAGAGACTGGCTCCAGAGGGGCGTGGAGCCCCCCTGGGGGTTGGCTGTGCCTCGGACCTGGCTCCTAGAGGCCATGGAGCGGCCACCTGACTTGAGCCTATCCCAGACCAAAGGGGCAGAAGAGGAGCTGCTCTGGGGGCTGGGATTCGGGCCAGGAGGGTTCTGCTCCCATCCCCCTGGGGGCCTCGGGCCCCAGCCTGGGAACAGGGAGAATGCTGCTTTCCTTCCCCTGCCCCCCGCTCATCTATTTCGACCGCAAGCCCTTCTGGGCTGGGACCATCCGTGCAGTCCCCGACTCCTCGGAAATACACACTGCTCTGCGATTCCCCGAGCCCCCCTGCAGCAGGGACCCCGAGGGGAGGGGCAGCGCTGGGTCCCTGCCCTACTGCGCCCGACCTCCCACTGAGATGAGAATGGAAGAGACAGGACGGAAGGAACTGAAAGGAGCCGGAGATGAGCGGCTGCCGGCGGCGCCGTACGATGGATCATGCATACCTGGGTGATGGAGGACAATGTGGGTGACATTGTTGGTGAGAACTGTTTGGGGTGCTGCCTTCTCGTGTCGCCGCCCATGGGAAGGGTGAGGGGGCTGAGCGGGGCCCGGCGGCGGGGCGACGTGTTTATGGACGCCGGCACCAGGGGGGAGTAGGAGCTGCTAAAGCCGGACGGGAGGCTGGGGTTGCTGGGCGAGGACTGCATGGACTGGCTGCTGAGGGAGGAGGACAGCGAGGGGGTGCTGAGGGAGGAGGACAGCGAGGGGGTGCTGAGGGAGCAGGGGATGGAGGAGCTGCTCTGGGAGGACTGCAGTGACTGGGGGCGCAGGGAGGCCTGCAGGTTGGGATTGCTAAGCGAGGACTGCAGGGCGGGGTTACTCAGGGAGCTCTGCATAGGTGAGGTAAGTCCTGTGGGGACAAAAGAGAAGAGACAGCACCGTTACCGTGGCAATCCGCACGCGGGCCAGGCTCCCACCCCCCGGGCCGGATGGAGGGGGTGGGAGGAGACCAAAGCGATGGAGACAGCAACAGAAACAAACAAACCCAGCAATGGAATGGGATCATGGCCCAAGAAGCCCTCCTCCAGCCCGGCTGGGCTGCGCGGGTCCTGCTCCATGGCGCCAGTGCGTCTAACGGCTCCCTCTCCGAGGGGAGGCATGCAGGCCCCAGGAGGGCTGCTCCAGACAGAACTGGGGGGCTTGGTTCTTCCCAGATGTGACGCCCCAGCTTGTGTCCTGCAAACCCTGACCTTGAACTGACCGGAAAGGCTCCCGGACACCCAGAGGCTGCAGGGGGTCGCCCGCCCAGGCCGGGGCATTCTCCGTCCCAGGTTGGGGTGGGGCTGTAGTTTGCTGGAGGTGTAGAATAACCAGACCTGGCTGCTGACGCTCAGTAATGGAGCCAGGCTGTTCCCATCACACCACCCATCCCTGCCTAATCTCCCACCGCAACCCCCTCTCTGCGCACACGCCCCCAGGGCCCAGCTCTCCGCTCCGTAGTTCCAGAGACGCCATCTGTCCGCCTTCTCCCCAGCACAGCCCTGGGCTGAGCAGAGACCAGGGGGAAGACCCAGCCCCGTCTGACTCCCATGTGCCTTGGCACAGCTGGGCAGCCTGGATGAGGAGCCCAGCACAGCCCGACCACACAGGTCAGCTCCTCTCCTGGGCGGCGTTGCTGGGGCGGAAGCGGCCTGGAGCCCTCACCTGTGGAGCCGTAGCCCGTCCCGAGCCCCATGCTGCTGATGCCCAGGTGCGTCATGGTGTTGGCCAGGTTACCAGTGCTGCTCCCTCCGCTCAGGCTGGGGTAGTTTGACTCGTCAGGGTCCAGAGGGGTGGGCAGCGGGGAGGGGAAGTGCAAGTTGGTGAGGTCGGGAAGGGAGCCACCCGTATTCAGGGCTGAGGGGATGAGGGGGACATTGGCAGGCTGATCTGGGGATGGAAAGACGCTGAAAGAAACAGAGATGCAGCTCAGCGAAGGCAGCATTCCTGAGTGCCCAGGGCCAGAGAAGGGAGTGTGGAATCAGGACTCCTGGTTCTGGGGCTAGCTGTGGGAGGGAGGGCACCCTATGGAGTAGAGGAGGGGCTGGGAGGCAGGACGCCTGGTTCTGTGCCCAGCTCAACTCACTTCTGGGGCCTCCGTTTCCTCCGTGTGAAAGGGAAATGACAACCCATGACCCTCCCCAGATGGGGCCCGGCGAACGCACGGGAGGCGCTAGGAGATCCCTGTGATGTGAAGCTGCCAGGCCAGGCCAGCCCTGCCTGGGCACGTCACTTACTGGATCCCGGGGACTTCGCAGGACCTTGGCCGGGCTGAGGATGACGAGAGCTGGGAAATCAGAGACAGCGGGAAGGGGGTGAGTCTGGACAGAACGTTTAACCCCCCACTGCCCTCACCCCACCCCCAGACCAGCGTGGCTGCCCGCCCCAGCAGGAAAGCGCAAACAGACATTGTCACACTGCTCCAGAGGCAGGAAGCAGGCAGCCACAGGACCAGCAGAGATGAAACTTGCAGGATTGGGAAAGCAGCACAACACCCCCCACCCCCCCGGGGGAGCCTCACCCCTGCCCAGCACTGGCTCCCCACCGAGCAGTGCAGCACCCCCCTGAGACCCCCACACCTACCTTCTTGGTGTCCCAGGGCTTGAGTAAGTGCTTGTTGTCGTCCAGGAAGTTCTCGTCGATGGGAGGCACTTGGAAAAGAAACACTGGCAAGGGGAGAAGGGCAAGCGTCAGCTCCGGGCCAGCCCAGCCCCCCGCAGCAGAGGCCAGCCAAACCCCAGTGCGTGGGCGACAGGAACGGTCGTTAAACGCAGCCACGGCTGGCATTAACACAGGGCAATGGGCCCTAGAGCTGACGTGTCCCAGCATGCAATGCTCCATCTGGGGCCAACCAGCGGCCCTGTGAAGCAGTGCATCCTGGGAGCTGTAGTTCTGCCAGGTCTGCTGGCCCCTTCTGCCTTGGCGCTCCAGGCCTGGGTCCCTTCCCTGCCCCCAGCCAGGAAGCAGCACAGGCCAACCTCTCCTGGCATCCCAAAAGCTCCCTGCCCTGCAGGGACCAGGAGCCCTGCCCCCCTCCCACGGGCTGGGATCAGACCCTCTCATGCCAATGGGGCCTGCCAGAGCTAGGGGTCAGCGATGGGCTATTTACCTTTACTGTCCCCGTCCCCGTCCAGGAAACCTGAAAGAGGGATTGGGGCATGGTTAGCAAGAAGCAGGAGGGTGAGAGGGACCAGTCACCCCTGTGCAGCGATGGCAGCCAGCAAGAGTGAGGTTAGCAGGGGACCTACCACACGATCCAAGGCCAGGGGCAGAGAAGGCAGGAAAACCGAGCTGGGCTCTGCAAGACACAGGGCCCCAAGGACCAGTGCTCGGATCCGGCACAGCAAAAGACAGATCAGCCCCTCGACGGAGAAGCCAGTGTGCAGGGAAAAAGGAGGATGAACGTCTGGGGTGACAGTGCAGCAGGAGAGGGGCCGCCAGGCTAGACAGCCCAACAGGGCCACGCAGGGCAGGAATCCTCCTACAGGAGCAGGAGATGGATCTGGTGCAGACAACCACGTGGAAAGTCTGGAGCTTTTTCCGCACGTGGGAGCTAGGGGCAAAAAGAATCCAGCTGTGTCAGGCTGGCGGCTCATTCCTGCTGGGGGGCAGCCTGCCGATCAGAACTGCTCGCCTGAGCTACCACCGGACGCAGCCGCATGGATGCAGCCAGGGGACGAAGCGGCCAGAGTTGAGTGAGGGCGGGTGGGGAACAGCAAGCTGCAGCAGGTATGATGGAGCCAGACCGGATGGGCACCTGCTGGCCACCGCAGCAAGTAGGAGCAGGGCCCAGGGGCGATACTCACCGCTCCTGCGATTGGGAGGGGGAGCGCCCTGCGAGGGGCCCAAGTACGTGTCCTGCGGGTTGGGATTCATCACACTCGTGTGAAGCGCAGAATCCGAATTTGTTCTAATAGCAAAAGAAAAGGCTCCAGTCAGGCCCAGTCGCACGTGTGCCTGCTCCAGCAGGAGCCCACTCGCCCCGCCAGCTGGAGGGACGACACACACCTCCCTGCTTCCTAGAACCACACAAAGCAGCACCACCCCAGCAGGAAGCTGCCTGGGCTCCCGCGGTGCTGAAAGACACCTCATGTTTTCGGAGCTCCGACTGCTCATTCTCATAGGTGTTGGCTGCTTGGAGGAAGACAGGACGGGCAGAGCATGCGGGACCCTCGCGGGAGGAGATCCCTCCTGGGACAGCACCGGCTGCACCGGAGGGGCTGTTTTCAATGAATTACAACAGAAACCCCCGGGACCACCCCGGGATCCCCCCCCGGAAGCTGGCGGCAGCACTGGCCCAGGGGAAGCCCCATGTACACACACCGCCCCATGCGCAAAGGCCAGACCTAGCGAGAGCTGAAGCTCCCGCTTGTTTCTCAAGGCAGCTGTCACGTCTCCTCAGAAGCAATTCTCCACCCTTGCTCTAGCATCCATTGGCCTTTCCCAGAAGGGACAGTTTCACGTGAGACCTCTGGGGGCTGCACGGCTAAGGAAGCATTGGGGGAAGGGCGCTGCGTACACGGGGACTCATTCTGAGGCCACCTCACACCAGGCGCAAGGCCACAGCGGGGCTGTGGAGCTGAGAGCTCTTGCGCTGCATTGCCTGGTGTGGCACAAAGCACGTGCTGGAGAGAAGGGGGATGGCACGTGTCCCCGGGGCCCAGGAGACACGCTCGTTGTGCTCCTAATTAGCGAGCCTGGTATGCCGGGCAGGGGGAGGATGCGCCACCTAATGATGTGTCCTGGGACCATGCAAGGGGGATGTTATTCAGCTGAGGCCTGGCCTAGCCTTCTCTCAGGCAGGAACTCCCCCCCCACACATGAGGGCTAATGAAACACCGCAGAGCCTCGCAGCCCGGCCTGCTGGAGGTGTGACATTCACGCCGAGCCCAGGGAGCATGAACACAAAGTCTGGTGCCGCCCCCAGCACGCAGAGGGGCTGATCCCAGGCCCGTGGCCCCAGGCCAGCCAAGGCCAGAACAGAGCCGGCTGCTGTGCCTGGGCACTGGGCCAGGCCCACAAAGGAGGGACGGACGCCAGAGGACATGGCGGCTGGACACCCTGGCACCCATTTGGAGGAAGGCCCCAGGTAGAAGCTGAGGCAAATCGCTCTCTCTATGCCCCATCATGGGCACCGGCAGCAAACGGCGCCTCCTGTGGCCCCTCCAGTGCTTGCCCCACGACAAATGGAGCAGGGCAGATCAGCCTACAGCGGAGGGGTGGGGCGGAGCAGGGCACAGGTCAGCCTGGCATGGAGTAGCAGGGCAGGGGCCAATCGGCCTGGGGTAGGGCAGGGTGAGCTGCCTTCCCCTCTCCTCTTGCTGCTGGTGCCAAACCTCCTCTCCCGCTGGCGGGTGTTTCCTGCCACCCAGCCGCACAAGGCCACTGAATAGCCCCCTCACCCGGCCTGGGGTCACCTAGGAAGGCGGGGCAGGCTGCTCTCTGCGGCCAACTGAGGAAGGGCAGCAGGCACTGCAGCCAGCCCTTTGGGGCCTCAGCTGCTCCCCCCGGCCCAGCCAACAGCCCTTAGGGGAGGGGCCCAGCCCCATCTCAACACAGCCCAGCTCTGCCAGGCCTGAGGGGGCAGAGTGTGCCCCCAAGCTCTCCCTCCTGTGCCAGTGTGGGGTTGGCAGAGCCTTGCAGCCGGTTACTCCCAGGGACTGGGCACCGCTCACTCTGGATGGGTTGGTAACTGCAGCCCTTGGAAGTCAGGGTGCAGGTGGGCGAGCTGAGCACACAGGACGGGGGAGTTTAACAAGGGGCCCTGGGACAGCCCAGGAGCCATCGACCGGCTATAGCGGAACAGCTGGCGCCAGGGGCTGGGGCTGAGCTAGGAACCCCAGGGAGGAGCTCTTGGTAAACAGCAGCTCCTCAGGCTGAGCAGGGACACAGCGTCCAGCCTGAGGGCATCAAGCCCAGTATGAATCCTCGGGGACGGGCTTCTCCCCAGGAGTTCAGTGCAGGACCCACTCCCCTCGGGCCAAAGGGCCAGACCTGGGCTCCAGGCCCCACTTGCTCCCAGCCAGCCTGGGGTCACAGCAGGGCTTGGGGAGGCTGGGACCTGCATTGAGACCTCCCCGATTCATTTCACCTAAGCCCCTGGACAGGCCCCTGGCCCCCAGCATTCGGGCTAGAGGGGAGCTGGCAGAAGGCTTCCCTCCCCCTCCCCCCAGCCTGAGCCACCCAGCCACTGTGTCCTTGCGTGGGCTGCCACAGCTCGGTGCTGCGTGAACCCGAGACCCAATTTGTGAAGGGCCAGGAAGGTACACTAGGCCAAATCCTCTGCTAGTGTAAAGCAGCCACTCCTCTGAGTCACCCCAACCTGGACTGTCTGGCCTGGATGCAAACCCCGAGCGTCCCTGTCCCCAGTCAGGGCAGACCTCGTGGCCTCAAGATCCTACAGCCCCAACCAGATGCTGTCCATCGGGCAAGGGCCCATCGGCAGCCGCCCAGTGCACCGGAGGCAGACAGCTCTGCGAGGCAGGAGAGAGACCGGAATCCAGAATCATTCACCTGTTGAGAGCCGACGGCAGCCTGAACAACTGTCCTTTCTCCATGGGAAAGTTACCCCAGGGCATGGTCCTTGGTAAAGGAAAACAGCAGGTTATTTGAGGGGAGGCCACAGGCACAGGACCCCACCCGGGCGGTAGAGAGAGGGGACTGGGCAAGGAATAGCTCTGAGGATACAGTCAGAGCGCCAAGCAATGCTATGCCGGGGGCATCCATGCAGGGTACCACCCCACGGCCTAGGAAAGGAGGCGGCATGGCTGACCTAAGGGTGCCGGCACCTGGCCCAGGGCTCCCCTGCAGACACACCGAGGCACCGCCAGCCATGCAGCCCCACACCCCTGGTCCAGGGCAGCTATGCCAAGGAAAGCTGCTGCTGCCTTTGGCCTCTTCCTGCTCCTTCTAGCCTGGCAGCTCCCAGTCAAAGAAAGGGAGCTCGGACCAGCTTCATTCACAACCGCCAGAGGGTCCCGACCATCAGCCCCGTGGAGCTAGATGGCGGCTGGACACCCTCCTTGGCCGTGTGCTGCCACGGGCAGCACCACGGAGAGCAGCAATCTCTGGGGCTGCAGAGGGCCCTCAGCAGGGAGCATCCCCTAGTCCCACAAGGGAGCGCTAAGGGGGCTCCCGGGCTGAACTGTCACGCTCACAGAGCCCCCCCGGACCCTCTCAGCATAGCGCTGCAAGGGCCCTTGAATGGGGGAACTGACCTGGCCCCAAGGGCAGCTCCCCAGAACCTGGCCAGGAGCTGGGCCCGTTCGCTGGGGGCTCCCATACCAGAGGCTTGGTGGATTGTGAACTGGGGGTGGGTGGGGCCCCCAGCCGGCACGCTGCATGAGCTGGCCTCTGATGCAACCATCAGCTCCGTGATCATCAGGCTGCAGGCCCTGGGCTCAGTGGCTGGGCCAGGGCCGAAGCTGGAAGAGGCCAAGGATCCAGGTGAAGAGGGGACAGGGAGATGCAGGCCCAGAAAACTGGCATCTTAGCAACCTGGCATCAGACAAGGAGCTACCCCTCCTGGGCACTGTCCCCTTGCCCGGCCCAGGACGCCCACCAAGGCCAGCTGCCCCCTTGCCCAGGCAGGTGGAGCAGTTGGTGGGAGAAGCGAATGGAGGGGTCAGGGGACCGGCAGCGACAGGACCGAATGCAGCAGCGCGAAGGGGGAAAGCACCGCCCTAGAGGCGGGCGAGTCAGCAGCAGGATGCGGCCGGGGGGAAGAGGGGGCGGGGAGGGTTGACCCCAGGGCCAGGGCGTTCGGAAGGGGGGAGGAGACCCAGCCACCCTGTGGCAGGAAGGAGTGACGCTCGATGCAGCACCGCCTGCTGCTGCTCCCCCAGCCGGTGCCCCGCCCATCGCTGGCACCTTGCCCGAGCAGTCCCTGGGTTGCACAATTCAACATGAGGGGCCAGCACATGCCAAAGGGAGCTGAGCCAGGGCTGGGCACATGTCCCACTGCAGAGCTGGGCCAGGGCTGGGAGCTCAGCACCTAACTCCAGGGGGTTTCAATGGGCACCCAACTCCCCTAGCCCCCAGATTCCCACCTCCACACCCGTGTGCAGGGACGGTGTGGTTCCTCACACTGGGGACCAACGCCGGCGTGGAAAGCCAGATGGGCTCTGCAACAGTGGCTCCAGTGACTGCAGCTGCCATCGAGGGGCCCTGGCGCCAGGTGCACCAGCAGAACGGGGCCTGGATCTGCTCCACGCAAGGCAAAACTCCAGCTGGGGCGCCCCATGCCCACATTCCCCTCCCATGGCAGCAGGGCGGTGTCTGGCGGGCGGAGGGCGAGCCGAGCCCCCTCCGCTCCCTCTGGGCTCGAGGCGGTTCACCCTCCCGGGGCCTGGGCCTCAGCACCGCTCTGCACGGCCCCTCCCGAGAACCAGCTGTTCTGGCCCAGGTCCAGTCCCTGGGGAGAGAGCCCTGGCCAGCTGGAGGTCACTGCAGGTGTCTTGGGCTTGCCCCAGGGCTTGCGAGGCCTCCAGCTTTTCTGGCACCCTGAGCATGGAGCTGCACCAAAGGGAAAAGCAGGCGACAAGACAACCCCTGGCTGCTCCCCCAAGCCCCAGCTCTGGCTACCTCTGATCTGCTGCCCAGACAGGCCCTTTACCAGAGAGCCTGGGGCCAAAGGAACCCAAAGGAAAGGAGCTCTCCCCAGGGAGCGCTGCTGCTGGGCAACTGAGGTCTTCCCTCTTATCCCCAGACACAGGCAGGGTGTAACCACGAACCCTCCCCATGCCACTCAAGCAGGAAATGTCCTGCCAGCTGCCTCCCGTGGTGCCCATCTGTGGTGCTATGCACCAGCTATGCACCCGTTAGAGCGGGTTAGGCAAAACCACAGCTGCATTTGGAAATGCTGGTCTCTCTGCCTTGGAGAGGGTTCTGGAAACCCAGGGGAACTAGCCCGTAGCCATGAGGCCGGGGCCGAGCCAGGCTCTGGGAGGTGAGTCCACACACAGATCTCTGTCCTTCACCCGTCCAAGCGCAAGTGAGACCCCAGCGACTAACGGACGCCACGTTTGCACATCAGGTGCGTTTCGGAGCCTGAGCCCAACAGATTTATATCGTGCCAGTCCCTTGTGCATCCCACCAGCTTCCGTGGGACTAAGGGCCGTGCAGCCGGGGGCAGAGCGAACATCGCTGCGCACTGCCAGCAGTCACGGCCCAGAGAGCTGGCTGCCAGCACAGCTGGGAGGAGCAGGCCCAGCTCACGCTCCTGGACAGCGACCCCGCCAGCCCTGGGAGGCCAGTGTGCCATAGCCAGTGGGAGAGCCAGTGGGGGCTCTCAGGAGGGGAAACAGCACCAACCCCATGAAATCCTCTCTCCTGCCGGCCAAACAAGCAGCAGGAAGGGCCCCGAGAGGCACCACTGAAGGGAGGGGGAGGCGCCAGGCCCTGGGTGGAATGGAAGCCAGCCGCTGGCACTGGGGCACCCAGCTTTCCCAGGGAAGAGGCCCTGGCACTTGCCCTCTGGCCTGCTCAGCAGTGAGGCCGATCAAGGCGGACAAGTCACATCAGGGAACGCTCCAGCGCACGGCTGGGGCCACGCAGCAGCACTGCCTGCCGGGACTTGGCGTTCCCACCCGGAATCGGGGCTGCTCACGGCTCCCCTGTGCATGGGCTGCGGGCACCCCGGGGTCTCCTGGCAAGTCACCAATGGTGCCAGGGCGGGGCCCCCCTGCAAAGCCGGTGCTGGCAGCTGACACGGGACGCAGACGCACTGGCTCTCCCCACGGGCTGCGCAGTGACTTTTGCTGCAGCTGCTGTCCCAGCCAAGGGAGCCAATGATGGGCTGGGCAAAGCCCTGGCACCCCCATGGCCCAGGAGAGCTGCTCCTATGTCGATGGCATTGGCGGGCAATTTACCTTCTCCAGCTGGGCTCAGGGGGAGGCGACAGGTAGGCCGGGCTGTAGGGAGAGCTGTCGATGTGAGCCAAGTTAAGGACCAAGCCGAGTTTGAGCCGACAGGAGGGGCTATGGCAGGGCACGTATGATACGGCTGCTAAAGCCACTCGACTGATGGCCTGCACGAGTGCAGCCCTGGAACCGCCAGAGCGACAGAACACACGGGGGGCCGGGCACAGAGCACGCGGGGGGCCGCTAAAGGATATCTGGCGCATGTATCGGCGCAGGGGAGACACCATCCGCCGGGGGTCTCGCTGCACTCGTTCCACCAGGCCGTGGTGCCGGGTGCTACGCGCCGAGTCCAGAGGCGAATGCAAAGGGCCCTGCAGAGACACAAAGGGGCGTCCGCTCTGATCTCTCACGGGACGGTGCGAGGGGAGCAGAGCATGAGAGGAGCTGTCGTTTACAGCCCCGCAGTGCTGGCCTGGCTCCGCTGCCCCCCCACGCACCCCACTACTCACAAACGTTCCCATCGGAGCCTGGAAGGCAAACTCCCACCAGCGCCACCACATGCCAGGGAAGAGTCTGTAGCAGGGCCTGCGATTCCTTCCCAGCCCACAGGCCTGGCTCCATTTAAGCCCATGCAGGACGGAGAACCATCGTCAACCCCTCTGCTCTCCCACGCAACACCTGGGAGCTGAGAAGCCCAAGCAGAGCATCACGTATACCACTCGTGGCTACCCTCCCTTGGTTTCCCAGGTCCTTTGAGCATGGCCAGGAGGGGTCGGTCCCTGGCGGGGATGGGTGTGGAGCCTGCCTGTGCCCACAGGGGGAACTGCCACACGGCGGCCTCGCCAGTTACCTGGAACTCGGAGACGCCGCTCCCGATCTGGTTGACGTTGGGCAGCGAGCCGCTGTAGTAGGGTCCCCGGCTGTGAGCCAGCCGCAGCTTCTGAGCCTGCAACTGGAGCAGAAAGAGAAGAACCAGAGTCACAGCCCGCTGGGCAGCCGCCAGCCACTGCTTGGCCCAGAGCTGCCCTCAACCAGCCCAAGCAAGCCACTGGCTCTTCAGCAGGCCACTCCGCCTGGCAGGCCCAGGGCTGTCCCAACCAGAGGCCATGCTCCCAGGCACAGAGGGCAAAGCCGTCTGCAGAGGGCAAGAACGCTCAGAGAGCTAGAGTGACCCATCCATCAGCAGCAGAGCCAGAAATATGTGCCCACAGTATCACCCTTCCCGAGCTGGGAACAGCACCCCCCAGACCCGGGCCAGCCACAGCCTATGCTGTTATCTAGCTGGCTGGCTTTGAGGGTCCCAATCCACGCTGCCCTCCACACAGCGCACAGCTGGCTCTTCCAGCCCATCCAGAGCACCACATGCTTGTCAGCCAGCTCAGCTCCACAGCTGGGAACGCCTCACTCTCACAGCCCCTCATCTCCCCTCCTCTATGATCCTAGCGGGCCCCGTGCTCGGGGTGTCCCTAAACCTCTGACTGCCAGAGGCTGGGATCGGGCGACAGATAACTGCCCCATTGCGTTCACTCCCTCCGAAGCACCTGCTACCTGCCACTGTCAGAAGAGGGGACAGTGGGCTGGACGGACCATGGGTCTGGCCATTACATTCTTCTGTCAAGCACAGGATTCTCGCTTTTATAATCACACCTTCAAAGCCAGGAAAGGGGATGTGCAGGGAGGCCGCACATCAGGTCTGCAAGAGGAGGCAGTGCAGTCCAGCCCAGCTCCAGGGACAGGACTTTAGCCACCACCTTGATTTCTGCAACATGGACAGGGGCGTTACCTGCCCCAGCAACTCCGCGAGTGCCTTAGGCCAGGGGTGAAGGGGACTGGAGCCAGAAGAGGCAGCAGCAAAAATTATTTTAAGTACATCAGAAGCAGGAAACCTGCCAAACAGGCAGTGGGTCACTGGCCGGCTAAGGGGTTCAAGGAGCACTCAAGGAACAAGGCCGTTGCTGAGAAGCTAAATTAATTTTTTGCACTGGACTTCATGGCAGAGGCTGAGAGAGAGATCCCCACCATGGGCCATTCTCTTTAGGTTCCAGAGCTGAGGAGCTGTCCCAGACTGAGGAGTCGGCAGAGGTGGTTTTGGAACAAGATGATAAATTAAACAGTAACGGGTCAGAGAACCAGATGGATTCACCCAGGAGTTGGAAAGGAACTCAGATACGGGACTGCAGAACTACTAGTCATGGTGTGTAACCTACTGTCTTCATCAACCTCTGTGGCAGATGACTGGAGGACAGCCAACGTAATGCTGGTTTTTTAAAAAGGCTCCAGACACAATCCTGGCAATTATAGGCCAGTGAGCCTAATTGGATGCCAGGCAAAGTGGGTGAAGCTATAGGAAAACAGAATTTCAGACAGTTCAGTGAACACAATAGGCTGGTGGAGTCAACACAGCTTTTGTAATGGGAAATCACGCCTCAGCGATCTATTAGGGTTCTTGGAGAAGGGGCTACAAACGTGGACAAGAGTGATCCAGTGGCTATAGTGTACTTGGACTTTCAGAAGGTCTTTGACAAGGTCTTTCACCAAAGGCTCTTCAGCAAAGTAGGCTGTCATGGGATAAGAGGGAAAGGATGATTTCGTTGGGGTTGGTCCTGCTCTGAGCAGGGGGTTAGACTAGATACCTCCTGAGGTCCCTTCCGGCCCTAATCGTCTAGGATTGTAAGGGCCTCTCCTGGATCAGCAATTGGTTAAAAGATAGGAAACAAAGAGTAGGAATAAATGGTCTGTTTTCACAATGGCAAGAGATAAACAGTGAGGTCCCCAGGGGGCTGTACTGGGACCACTGCTGTTCAATATGCTCATCATTGACCTGGAAAAAGGGGTGAACATTGAGGTGACAAAGTTGCAGATGATACAAAATTACAGAGTTAAGTCCAAGCTGACTTGGAAGGGCTGCAAAGGGATCTCACCAAACTAGGTGACTGGGCGACTAGACAGCAGAGGAAATTCCATGGTGATAAATGCAAAGCAATGCAGGCGGAAAAACATCATCCCAGCTAGGCACCCACAGCGATCAGGACTACATTAGCTGTTCCCACTGCGGGGCGCCATGGACAGTTCTCTAAAACAGCTGCCCTGTGGGCAGTGGCAGTCAGAGAAGCCAGGGATCTTGGGAACCATTAGGAAAGGGCTTCATATCGGCTGGGCACAGAAGGCTCGTGCCGCAGTCAGGGCCAGTGCAGGCTGGCGCCTGCGTGAGGGGCCGACCCCCAGGCAAGACGCGAGGTCCAAATCCCCCGTTTGTCTGGAGGGCAGAATTCTAGGTCCAGGGCCGTGATGAAGCAGGATGGACAAGTGCGGCTGGGGGCTCTCCCGTCTGCTCTCTGGCACCAAAACACCTGCGCGCCCGGGCGCTGAGCACCTCAATTGCCCAGCTGCACCCCAGAACTGGACTCACTTCAGCAGGGTCAGATCTCCGCATTCAGGACCCTGGCCCAGACCCATGCTCATGCACTCCAGCTACTCGGAAGCCCTGCGACGCCCAGCAGTCCCCAGCTGACTGCAATGGGGGCTGGAGAATTCCCACCAAGTACCGGCGCCCAAGCCAGATCCTCTCGCCTTCCCGAGGCTTTCAGGCCCAGGCAGGCTCCTAGCACTGCAGCGCTCTGGGGAAGCCCAAAATCAAGGCCAGGGGAAGGAGGGGAAGTCTGGCAGGAGAGGCTGTCATTGCAAAACCGCAGGCTGGAGATAACAGGGCCCCAGCAGCCCCGGAGCAGGTTCCTGCGCCCACACTGCCGTTCACAGCACAAGCTGGCACGGAGACACAGGAGCCACAGCATGCTCGGCAGCAGATGCCAGGCAGAGAGGCGCCCACCGGACAGCCGAGGCAACAAGAAGGGAAGCGCTACGCGGCTGCTCAGCCCTGCCGCTCTGCCAGCCCCAGCCGGGCAGCCGTTCAGATCTGCAAGTCACACAACAGGGCCAACTTCTCCAGCCTGCTCGCTGCTGGCATGGCAAGAAGGGGAAGCGTTTGCCAGCTGACAGAGGTGGAGCCTGCCTGCCTCACCCCCCCGGGGGACAAAGGGCCAGAGCTGAGTGTGGCTAGGGCCACAACCCCAGTGGGGCCAGCTCAGCTCCCAGGCCCCGGAGCAGAAGCTGCAGCATGTTTTCCAGTGCCCATCTCTGGGAAGGCAGGGGCAATGCTCTCACCAGCAAGCTGGCACCCAGCTGGGGAGGGAGACGTGGCCCCCGATAAGCTCAGCTTCCACAAGAGATGGTTGGCCCCACGCAGCGGGAACAGCCGTGCTGGGCCAGCCTGCCCGGGCGATAGGAATGCACTCAGCGTGGGCCCTGGAGCAGCAGCTCCAGCGCCAGACTTGACGCAGAGGAGCCCAACTGAGCCAGGTTCGCAGGGCTTCAGGTCCGGACAGAGAGAAGGCTGAAGGGCCTGGAGCAAGTGAGCTGGAGAGCACAGAGCCTCATCTCTGCTAGGGAAGCGCTGTCCCACCGCGGGAGACAAACCCTGGTGTAAAGTCAGCTTCAGTCACCACCGCCCTGAACCAACTCTTGGTCAGGAGGAAGCTGCAAAATAATGATTTCGAGCCAGGCCCTGAGCCAACCCAGCGAGACAGTGAGATCAAAGCAAAGCACGAGCCAGGCACCCCGGGGACAGTCCCACAGCACCCTGGAGCAGAAGGGACCCAGCACGGGCAGCTACGGGGAGGTGCCTGCTCCCAGCAGCTCTGCCAAGTGCCTGCACAGCCAAGCCACAGGGCTCCACGAGCCAGGCTCGGGGTGGAAGGACTGGCCGTGGAATCAGTGAAGCCTGGAAAAGAAACTCCTGACTCCAGCCATCAGCCCATCGAGCAGCCGTCAGCGACAAGTGCAAGGAGATGGCTTGCCTTCAGCCTGAAGGCTGCAAGCCAGACTGGACCAGGAGCGGGGACCAGAAGCCGAGGCACCCCACAGCTAAAGGCTCTTCCCCTCAGCCAGCAGGAGGGGCCAGCAGAGCCAGGCTGCCAGGACGGACCATAGCTCCGGAGTTCGAGGGTTCAATCTCCCAGCACAGTCTGTCCCTGCTGGGGGCCGGGGGCAGAGCTGCCAGAGAGACGCATACTTCCTCATCCTGCCCATTACAGCACGAGAGGCAGGAAGATCCCTGCTGTGACCCAGACCCCGGGAAACGGCCCAGCTGCTACTTCCAGGGCAAGCTCCAGTGACTGAATCAGGATCCTGCCTGCCAAGGCCGGCCGACTCGCCGCCTGCAATCCCCACGGGTAAAGGTCGGTGCCTGGAGGGGGCGAGCTCTGCAGAAGGCGCGCACAGAGCAGGCTTCGGGGACAGAACAAGACAAGGGACTGGGGGGGACGGATCTGCCCCAAGCAGAGTTCCAGAATCTCAGCCAGGCGGGGCTCTGGCACGAGCCTAGCTCCGGTTAGTTTCTCTGGCTCGCAGGCGCCCAGGAAGCAGTTCCAGCCCTGCCCTCAGGGTGAGAGAGAAGCGAGTACCCGCTGGAATCCGTCACTGCGCAGATGCTCCTCCAGAGCGCGATCCAGTGCAGCCGCCAGCCAGCTCTCGGGAGGGGCCGAGCCAGGGAGCTGGCTGGGGCAGGAAGGGGGACTGAGGAACGGAGACGGGTGGCTGATTCCCTCGCAGCACCCACAGTCTTTGCAGGGGGAGGTTTTAACCAGCTCCCCGTGGCCAGGGGACTCTGTCCACACGCTGGGGGCTTGGAGAGGAGGTTAAAGATGAGGAGCAGGTCTCCGCTCAAGACAGGCCACTTCACACTGCCACTGGAAACCCCCCAGAGGCCCTGCAGCTTGAGGACACACTCTACCTGCACCACACCCCTCCTGTTATCGAAAGCATGCAACCCCCCACTCCCGGGGAGGGGGAGATCCCCCATAGACGTGAGGAATGGGCAGTTCATTGGGAGATGAACACGGCCGCTGCTGGACGTTGGGGGGACAGGCAGAGGATCTGCTCCACACAAGGCTAGCGATGAGACTCCCCTGCCAGCCAACCCTCCCCCTGTGGGCACACCTGAGCAGGAGACTCCGGGCACCACAGCTCTGCTCCTCTCACCGCTAGAGCCTGACTTGTCGGCTGACTGATCTCAGTCCCGCCCGCGCAGGGCAGACGGGAGTTCAGCCTCTGGGCTGGGGCTGCCAATGAAGAGGGCACCAGTTCGCAGCAGGAGCGAAGTGGAGGTCTGTGATGGGGGCAGTTGCCAGCTAGAAGCTGCCACTGGCACCCCCCAGGCCCACTACCCCGCAGGGGTCCCTGAAAATCCACCCAAGCAACACAGAAGTGGGAGGCACCAACTCAACCCTGGCACCCCAGCAAAGGCCACCTGGAACATACGAATCCGACAGCGAGGGCCTTGGCGACGGGGTGTGCGGGGAGCCAGCCCGCGACACCCCACCGAGCCTGCCTGAAGAGCTGCCAGTGCAGAGAAGCCCCTGCAGCACGGAAGCCCACAATCCACAGTCGTAAATTCCTGAGCTTCAAACCAGCAAAATCCAGATCCTGGAAAAAAGGGCGATTTAGTCACCAGCTGTCTCTGCCGCACACCAGGATTAGGGCGTGAAGCTTCCCCAGGGCTCCGGGCTCCAGATTTCAGCTCCATTTCCCAATCCCCTGGCCACTCCGTGCGCCATCAGCTGAGCACAGCCAGGCCTTTCTGAGCCCAAAGAGCATGGGGGCCGTGGGACGGACCCCACCGCCAGGCTGGCTCAGGGCAGGAGTGACGCGTTCCTTCCTGACCCCAGCAGCTGGTCCACTCCCCACCCAGACACTTCCCAGTCCCCTGTCCTCGCACAGGGCCACGCGGCTAGCTCCTGGTTCAGTAACGTTGGCGCTCTCACACCCCCCTTTTGAAATCCACCTGCACATTCTGACCAGGCCCCTGGCGAGGACGGCGCCAGCTAGTTTAGAATAAACCAGTCGCAAAGACAAAGGCCTGCCCAGGACACGAGCTGCCTGTGCCAATGGCACAGCCACAGCCAGTCCCTGCTCGGGGAACATCCCGCCCTGAGAACACAGCCCTGGGGAGTGTGACGGCTCCCGACAGGAGCCCGCCTCCAGCAGCTCTTCCCTGTCCCTGCAGACAGAACTGCCCTCTCCAGCCACAGGAACCTGTCCCTGCCACTCCATGGACCGCACCTGAGCTGGAACCGTGTCGGGCTGTAGACCTAGCACCTTTCCCCAGGGCTGAGCCCAGAAGGGGACGCACTGAGCAGGACAACACTGGGAGAGCCCAGAAGGGCTCCCAGGGCTCAGATCCCTAACTTACGGAGACATACACCCCCTCAGATGAGCCAAGGCAGGACTGTTCCCTACAGCACATTTCCCAGGGTAGCACCTCAAACTCTGCGGCCAGTCGAGAGCCCTGGCAGCCCAGCTCCCAGAGGGAACATCACACACCTCCCCTGACACCTCTGGCTAGCTGGGGATCTCACACACAACCTTTCTTGACCAGCCAGTTCTGGTGATCCCTGGGGCAACGCTGCAGGGCATGGAATAGCAGGGAGGGCGTTTCTGCCCATGTGCCCCAGCTCTGCTGTACATTAACCAGCTGTTTACTGTGCAAACAACTCTGGAGCCTCTGGGCCAGGACCAAACTCAGCAGTGATGCACGCTGCCTGTCTTTTGCCTGCCTTGAAGCGTTCCAGCACTGAGCGGAAGGAGGGGTTGAAAACACCTGCCAAGCAGATCTCCCACTCATTCATTTCTTATCCGCACGTTTTGGGGCAGGGCCCACGCGTCCATCAGGGAACAGGAGGATGAATCGCTGCCTTGGACCTTTCTATCCCCTTTTTATCCCCACCCAGCCTCAGCCCCTGCTCTGCCAAGATCCTCTCTGCTCCCCCAGCGTGCAGCCCACGGGGGACTCTGTTCCCAAGTTTGATCACCTCACGCAAGCCCACGAGCTCCCCAGTCACACCAGGAGCCCCTCCTCTCCAGAAGCCATTTGTCTCCGAGAGCTAGCGTCCCCTCTCCAATGTCAGCCGCACGGTCCCTTCACAGAGCCATGCCACTGCTGTGCCAGACACTCCCCCGCAACTCCTCTCATCGGGAAAGGCCTCCCCGCATCCCCCCTTGCATTTCAAACGGCAAACGCCCCTTCCCCACTCGCCTGCCCTCGCGCTGCAGCTCGCCTGGGAACGAAGTCTGGCTTCTCACCGTCCCGGGTCGAGGGCCGGGGCTGCAGGCCTGGGGCGCCCCAGGGCCCACCTAGCCGGCTGCGGCCTGGGCCAGCAGAATCAGCGTCTGGGGCAGCCGCCCGCGGGCCAGCCCCGAGTTTTGGCCGCGTCCATGTCACCCCCACGGGCTTCAGTGGGGCCGTGCGGGGCCAGCGGGAGCCGGGACCCCTCGCAGCTCCCGCGGCGGGCCGGGTCGGGGCGATGCGCCGCGGCCCCCGCTCTGCGCCCAGCCGAGCCCCCACATCCCCCGGCCGAGGGGTGGGGCCGGGGCGCTTGTAGGTGCCCCGCCTCGGGACCTTTGCCCAAAGCTTCGCCCCGGGCATCGACGGGGGTCGGGGCCCAGCCGCCGGCTGCTCTGGGGGACCCCGCAGACTTGGCCCGACCCCCTTCTCCCGCCTCGCCCCTCCCCCTCCGGAACATCCCCGGCCCGGCCCGGCCCAGCCCCCCCCGGAACATCCCCGGCCCGGCCCGCCCCTCCCCCCCCGGAACATCCCCCGGCCCGGCCCGGCCCGCCCCTCCCCCCCCGGAACATCCCCCGGCCCGGC
>ML675647.1:8046951-8142720 GCA_007922155.1 Mesoclemmys tuberculata
ACACCAGATGTGTGGGTCTCTGTATGGGTGTGTGTGTATGAGCGCATGTGCGTGACACCAGATGTGTGGGTCTCTCTGTGTGAGATCGTCTGTGTGCGTGTGATCATGTGACCCTGTGGGTGTGAGTCCGTGGTTGTGTGCTGTGAACTGGGGCATTCCACACGTCTGCTGGGCTGGCAATGTGGTGCCAGGGTGCTGGCTAGGCCTGGGTGGTGGGATGGGAGGTGATCCTAGTTCACGTGGTCATGGCTGGAGCTGACCCGGGGCTGTAACCATCACTCACACAAATACGCAGGGCGTTGGAACCGGGCCTGACTGCTGGTGCCTTCCAAAATCTGCCACACCAGCCTGACGGGGACAGGGAGAAATGCCAGGGGTGATAGGTGTCGGGGACCCTGGCAACCACATGGCAGCCCTGAAGTGCCTCAGTTTGCCAGAAAGGCTGCTGGAGGCCAATACCCCCCGGCTGTCCCCACAACAATCCCTGTCCCCCTCTTTGCAGGGCTCCCCTCCAAGCCCCTCACAGGGCTACGCCTAGTACAGTCCTAGGCACTGCAGCCCTGTGTCACTGGGCCCCGTGTTGCCCAGATCCCTTGCAGAGAAAACCAGCCCTTTGCATGCAAACAGCCAGGTCCTGAGCCGCCACCTGCCACACCTGAGCTGGCAGCGAAAGCCCCCTGCCTCAGCTGTGTGCCCTGCGGTGCCACGGTGCCCTTGGCCCTTTTAAGGCCAGGCGTGGGCCTTGGCTGGGGCTGTCCAGGATGCCGGAGATCCTGGTCTGAAGCAAAAGGCTTCACTGCTAGGTGCCAGCCCCAGCGTGTCTGGGTAACAGCCTGCGCCCTGCAACCAAGGCAAGGTACGTTGTGCGGAATAACCGCTGGGCCCAGCTCCGGGGGCACACGGGGCACGTGCCAGCCAGCTCCTCCGCCTGCACCGGGCTGGGAATGCGCAGGTTGTGCCAGACACACAGACAAGCTCTCAGAGGACAAAGGGACTGACTGCGCAAGGCACCCACGGGGCAGGGCCAGCCCCGGCTGCGCTGCCTGTGCATCAGAAACCAGCCAAAAGTTTCCCGCATGTGTGCGAGCGAGTGTGTACGCACGTGTGTGTCGTGCGTCAGTGCACGCGCACGTGTAGGTGTGAGCGTGCATGTGCGTGCAGGAGTGCATTCCTTGTGAGTGAGTGTCTGAGTGCACGCGTGTATGTCTGCGTGGTCACATAGCGTCGGCATGGCTGGGATGGCGTTGGCGTGTGCGGGGCTGTGCACGGCTGTGGGCGTGTGTACGATGCGAGCTCACACACGGGTGCCTGGCCCCGCTCACGCCGCATCACAACAGGTGACGCTCAGGGAGACACAGGGCCAGGCCTCCCCGACGGCCCTGACCCGCTGTGCCCAGCCCTGCCCAGCGGGGCTCCTGGTACCTGCTGTGCCCGGCCCTGGAGCTGACCGGCTCGCCCCGGCCTGGCTGTGAATTTGTCCATTCAGCCCTGACGCCACCTCAGCTTTGCGAGGTCCCCTGGGCACGGCAAAGGGCCATGAGGGTCCCCACACACCCCGGTTCCCACAGCAGCCCGGCCAAAGGGTGCGTAGGGGAGGCCCACTCCAGCCCAGCCGTCCGCTGGCCAAGCTCTGGGGGGGGAAGGGCAGCTCCCCTGTTGCTCTAACGAGCAGTGGGGTGGGGGGTGTAGCTGGGCGGTGATGCTGTCTGACGTGCTCTCTGTCTGTCTGTCTGTGAGAATGGACATCCCCGAGCTCCTGGACGTGCTCTTCGAGCAGCGGGAGGAGCTGTTCCCATGCAGTGCGTTCCCCAGCCTGGATCACCCGTTTGCCCCCTCGGCCTGGGCGGGCAGCGGGGGCAGCGTGAGTTGGGGGCTGAATGCGGCGTGGGGGTGGGGATGGGCAGCACAAGCCTGGGGGGCTCCCCAGGTAACCGCAGGGCACCTCCTCTGCAGGATGGCGGCCCAGCGTAGGTGTTTGCCCCACAGGAACCAGGCCTTTGCTCCTCTGGTCCCTGCCCCACTTTTTTAGCCCCACAGGGTCCTGCCAGCCTCCTCGGGGCAGGTGTAATGCTGGTCTCACCCTGCCCTCCCTCCCGCAGGAATCCCTTTCAGCCAGCCCTAAATGCAGCCACCTCTGGGGAGGGACCCAGCAGCCATTCAAACACCTGCAGCCACACGGCCCAGGCCAGGCTGAAGAATCCCCGTTCCCTCGCTGTCAGGCCGGGGGATGGGCTGGCCATGGGGCTGGCGGCGATGCCCCACGCGTGGCACAGGTGCCCTGGTGGCACAGAAGGAGCGCACGGGCAGGAGCCGGCTGTGTCTCCTCTGCCAGGCAGCAATTCCAGGAACAGCGAGGGGCTCCCTGCCACAGCCCCGCCCCGCCCAGCTCGCTTGCCTGGCCAGGCCAGCCCGCAGCACGGGCCCAGGCAGCGTGGCTGCCAACCCAGGCATGTCCCCTTTGCCCGTTGCAGGGGCTGAACGACAGCGACCCCGACGACTTCCTCAAGCTGCTCATCAACCCCAACGAGGTATACAGCTTGGGCAGCGCTCGGGCCTCCCCGGCCAGCGACAGCGGCATCTCGGACGCGCCCTGCTCGGAGAGCCCCCAGCCCAGCGAGGAGGCCCCTGCCGCCTTCTGCGAGGTCCCCTGCGATGCTGGCGCCGTGGGGAGTGAGCCCCTCCACAGCAAGATCGTCGCCATCCAGCTGGGTGAGTGGAGGCGGGCGGCTGGCTCTGGGGCACAGCTCACAGCAGCGGAGACGCCAAGGAGCCAGACGCCAGGGCTGGGCTCAGGTCAGCCCCTCCGCACAGCCCCACTGGTGCCCCTCGCCCCCCCATGGGGAGATGAGCGCCCGCAGCCTGCAATGGGGAGCTAGAGCCCTGTCGCCAGCACCGGGGCGTGCTGCCCTCTGCTCCTCCGGCCGTGCCAGTGCCCCTCGGGATCTGGCCAACCGCCTGGGCGCCCCCTGCTACGCTACGGGAGCGCAGCTTGCTGCAATCTGCTGCATTCGTGCCCCTCAGCCCCCACAAGTCACCGGGGGGCCCAGGGTCAGGCAGAGCCGGGCACCCCCTGGGCATTGGGCAAGTTTTGTCCCCTCATCCCAGTAGCAATAATCAGCATTTTAGCCCTGCCTGCCCCAAGGCCCAGGGGTGCCGGCCCTGTCACAGCTGCGAGGGGAGCGGGGGTAGGGCAGCGTCCGAGCCCCTGCACCCGGGAATACTCAGCCAGGTGGGGGGGCCCTGCCTTGGAGCTTTCTGACTCTTCCCCACCCCCTTCCTACCTGAGGGGGCTGCCCAGGGCAATCCTGCCCCCCTTTCCCCTGACGGGCAGACGGGTGGGAGAGGCGGGTGTCTCTGCCCCCAGGGAAGCAGCCACCCCTGCCTCATTCCTCACCCCCCTGTCTCCGGCCCCAGACTGGCCGCCCCCACTGCTGGTCCCCGACGCCTGCATCGTGAACGAGCTGCCAGCTGCGCCCCCGCCCGCCGCGGCCAGGCCTGGCACGGTGCCCATGGCAGGGGGCACTGGGGCAATGCAGACAGCCGTGGTGCTGGTAAGTCTGACCCAGGCGCCCCCCCCCCACAGGCCATGCACGGCTCCGTCCGCCGGCACCACGGGCAGGGAATTTGGGGTGTGAGAAAGTGGCAAACCCCCAGTTCCTGGCCTCCAGCCCCAAGGGGGGGATCCCTTCCCCGCCACCCCAGCCCCAGAATCCCTAGAGCTCAGCAGCTGGCCCCCCGGGACCAAGGCACCATCCCTGCTCCTCCAGCCCCCTCCAGCGTGCTGGGTCCCAATGGCAGAGTCGTGCCCCTGCCTGGCCCTGAGGAAGCCCCGGGGGCGGGGGGCGGGGACGCCAGCCCGTGCCCTGCAGAACACGGTTCTCTCCAGCAGCTGCAGTTCCCAGATCTGTTCCTGACGGAGGAGGAGAAGCGGCTGCTGTCACAAGAGGGCGTGTCCCTGCCCAGTAACCTGCCCCTGACCAAGGTAGGGGAGCCAGCAGCCAGCTGAGCGTGCAGCCCAGCGAGCAAGGAGCGTGCACAAGGGCACGTGAACTTACCCAGGAGGTCAGGCCAAGCGGAAGAGGGTGACGGCTGGTGCGAGTTTGCAGGGCAGCGTGTCCACGGGTGGAGCCTGTCCTGGCTCCAGCATGCCACCAGCGGGATTTACGGCTCACCAGCCCCACCAAACCAGGGCAGCTGCCCCAGGGCAGGCAGGGGCCAGTCCCAATTCCACCCGCCCGGCCTCACATGCCCTGCAGGGACCGAGCAGCTGGGAGCCCTTGGCAAGCCCAAGGCAGGGCCTGGGCACGCAGCGCTGCAGCCACAGGGACCCAGCTTTTCAGCCGTGGGGCGGGGAGGGTCAGAGGGAAGACAGCTGGCCCCCCAGACCAGCTCCCTGCAGCCGGTCCCTGCCTCGCTTGGCAGCGCCCTGAGCTGTCTCCCGCTGCCCCCAGGCTGAGGAGCGGCTCCTGAAGAAAGTGCGGCGGAAGATCCGGAACAAGCAGTCGGCCCAGGACAGTCGGCGGCGGAAGAAGGAGTACATCGACGGGCTGGAGAGCCGGTGAGAGCGGGGGCTGCACAGCTGGCCTCCCCCCACGCGCCTGCTGCCCTGGGCACGCACCCATCGGGTGCAGGTCCGGGAGGTACCACAAGGGCATTGCCTGCCCTGCCCAGAGCCAGACACTGGGCATGTCACCCAGTGCCGAGCTGACCCCGTGCCAACGTGGGCCGCCATCTGCCCTGCCACAGCCAGGCAGGTGTGTCCCTGGCACAGGGAGCTGCTCTCCTGGGCTTTACTAGGGCAGGCGGCAAGGGCCTCACCCCTGCCCACTCTCTGTTCCCGGCAGGGTGGCAGCATGTTCAACCCAGAACCAGGCACTGCAGAAAAAGGTGCAGGAACTGGAGAAAGACAATGTGTGAGTGTGATGCAACCACTAGGTCCCACTGTCCCCAGAGCCAGGACAGAACCCAGGAGAACTCCCTGCTCCCCCTGCTCCAACCACTAGACCCCACTCCCCTCCCAGAACCAGAGTCCTGGCTTCCAGCTCCCCCTGCTCCAACCACTAGACCCCACTCCCCTCCTAGCACCAGGATAGAACCCAGGACTCCAGGCTCCCAGCTCCCCCCACCCTGTTCTTCCCACTCCCCAAGGACTGTGGTGGACCTAGCGGTGCTGTGGGGCCGTCCCTGAAAGTGCAGGGCACTGGAGGGGGGCTGGTGCCCCGGGGATCCTGACACGATGAGGGCTCAAAGGCCTCTGGGTTCTAGGTGCTGGGGGTCGCTGCTCCTGCCCAGCCCCCCAGGAGCCAGGCCCCTCCACTGCTGTCTCCTCCCCACAGGTCCCTGCTGGGCCAGCTGCGGAAGCTGCAGGCGCTGATCAAGCAGACATCCAACAAGGCCGCGCAGACCAGCACCTGCATCCTGGTAGGGGCTGAGCTCCCGCGTGGCCGGCCCCACGCCCGGGCCTGCTCCAGGCACACGCGGGCACACGTACACCCCCGGGCAGACACCCCCACACAGACGCCCTCTGTGCCCCGCAGGTTTGCACTCCCAGCCCCAGTACGCCCAGCACGTGCGCACACTCACCCTGCCGCATGCACACACAGAGCACGTACAAGCAGCGCCGTGCACAACCAGCCAGTCACGGCACCTGCTCCGCCACAGACCAGGGCTGTGCCCACCTTCCAGACACGCCCAGCCGCGCACATGCACACCCGGACACACTCAGCCCCCGGCACCCGGCACAGGGCTGGACTTTGACCCTTCTCCCTTCCTCCTGCAGATCCTGGTCCTCTCCCTGGGACTCATCATCTTCCCCACATACAGCCCCTTGCGCCGGGGGGTGCGGAGCAGCCAGGGCGGCTACCAGCCCACCCGAGGTAACCGAGTGGGGGCAGGGGCTGCTGGGGCAGACAAAGCAGAGCCAGAGATGGGTCAGAACCAACCACCCCCACCCCAGGCCTGACCCTCCCCGTCCCACTCCAGATCTGCCTCCCCACAGGGCGGATCCAGGACCTTCCAGCTGCCTGGCCCAGCTCTGCTCCAAGGGATCTGTCCAGCAAACAGCACGGCCTCCTCCTGCTGGCCCTGGCCTGGGGCATGCCCCACACCTCTCCTCTGCCCTGCCCCACCATGCCCCTGCCCCACTAACCAGCCCCTAATGCTGCTCTTCCCCTGCCCAGTGATCTCCAGGAACATCCTGAACCAAGGGGAGCTCTCAGAACCGGCTGAAACCCCCAGCACCGAGGAGCTGCCAGCCCTAGAGCCCGAGTGGCCCCCAGGAGAGCAGCCGGGCCCTGACGCTGCAGTGCAGGAAGGAGTGGAAGTGACAGAGGGGGGCCCAGCCCCTCTGGGCTCTGCGAGCAGGAAGACGGGCACAAACACATCCACTCTGGCCCAGGGGCAGGGGCCCGGTGCCAGCAGGGATGTGGCGAAGCCAGGCCATGCTGACGAGATGTGAGGACACAGCTGAAACCCGAGCCGCCAGAGAGCAGCTTCCACCGTGCCCCTGGCGTCCCCACATGCCCATGCCCAGACTCCAGTGGCTCCCTGGAGCACCTGCCGTGCCCCTTGGCATCGATGTCGGGGCTGGCACGAGGGGCAGCCCCAGTGCCGGGGCTCTCAGCTGGCAGTAGACCAGGGCCTGCCCCGCATGGCTCCCCCAATCTCCGAGCTCTGTGCAGGGGGTCTGGCCCAGCCCTCGAGGTGCCACCTTCCGCCTTAGCTCCCAGGGCGCGGCTGGGGCAGCTTGCAGGGCAACGACGCACGAAGCAAATCCCTGCCCTGCAGGGCACAGCCAGGCCGGGAAGGAGGCACCGGATGCAGCTCCCCTGCTGGGCTTTGAATGGCCCCTGACTGGTCTGTGTGGGTCACACCAGGCTCCCCACTCCCACAACAGCCACGCGGCCAGCCCCACACTGCCAGCCCCACGCGGCCAGCCCCACGCCGCCCTCCCCATCCCCTGCAGGGCTCGCGCGGATCAAGCCACCCGCTCCCATTGCTGGGCTGAGAGATTCGCCTGCTGAAAGCACCAGCCCCCCGGGCTCCGGGCCTCACCCACACGCGCCCACCCTCTGCTTCTGGGTCCACGTGGCGCCTTCAAACGGCTCCGGCTGCAGCAAGGGCGCAGGCCAGGCAGGGGGGAGGTGCTTGCCTGGGAGCCCAAGGGGCTAGAAATGCCTATTTTTAACGCAAAGCTTTGAAGCTGCGCCTGGCCGGCTGGGGCTGAGCCCAGGCCCTCGTGCGCGGCAGGGAGCTGGGTTCGTGGCGCAGGGAGTGCTGGGGGGGCAGAGCTACTTTCTGTTGTGAGCCCCCGCTCCCTCCGTGGCAGGCACCCGGCCAGTTGTGGGCGGCACCTCCGGCACGGGGAGGGATGTAGCGTGTCTATTTAATAAAATGTCCTTTTTGGTTTGTACCTGGCTCGGGTTTGGTCCAGGTGGGGCGGGGAGAATGAACATGCATCGCTACAAGGTCCCAAAGCACCTAATGGTCTCTGCAGAAACATCTGGGGCGCCTCACCCACCACTGAAATGCAGCTACCTCTGGGGCAGGACTCGGCAGCTGTTTGACATCCACACAGACAGATCAGGGCAGGACGGGAAGAAAAGCATCAGATCCAACCGATGCTGGAGCCCGGATCCCACAGGCCATGCCCGCCCGGGGCAGGGCGCCTGGGCCATTCCCCACCTGCTGTGTGAATGCAGGCAGGTGCCCGGCCCCACACGAGGACCAGAGCCCGACCTGCGCCTTGGCACGGGGTCTCGCAGGGTGGGGGCAGTCGGCTGGGGGCTCCCTGCTCTCTAGCTGAGAAGGGGCCAGGGCTACCCGGGGGTGCCAGGGCTGCTGGCTCGAAGGGGCTTCCCTCACCAACGGGGTTTGAGTTCGGGTCAGTGGCTCTCTGCATCCCCTGCAGAAATTGTCCCCGCTTCTGCCATAATCCCCAGATAAATTCCCCGCGGACCCTCCTGCAGCTGCCTCCACTGCCAGCAGAGTGCTCCCGGGGCACCGCTAGGCCCCACACGAGCCACGGCCGAGAGAATATGGCCCAGCAGGCGCCCAGCCGTGCCAGGGCTGCGGGCGCTGGCACGCCGGGCACTGGGGCTAGGAATCTGGGAGGGCAGTTATTAGGGGGCTGGTGCCGGCCCGTGTGGGGTAAAGTCAAGGAGCTAAATTCCCCCTGGTGTAACTGCAGCGTTAGGACCCAGCTCACCCCCTGGGCACCCTGGGGAAACACTGAGACGCTCAGCCCGGCCTGGGCCCAGCTTGAGGCTGCCAAGGGCCCCACGCACCCTTCAGCTGGGCTCCAGGTCCCCGGCGGATATTGCCCCAGAGCCGGAGGCAGGCCTGCCCCGACGCGCTCACCGCCATCGCCAAGGCAAAGGGGCCAGGGCTGGCCCGGCACCAGCAGGGCACTGGCTGGAGCCCAAGTGTCCCGACCCCTGCCCAGCTCCTTAGCCACGCGGCAGAGCTGGCGCCAGTGGGCGGGAAGCTGCTGCCTTCCTGGCCCAGAGCTTCCTTGGATGCCTGAAACTCCTGAGCTGCCTGCAGGAGCCGACGCAATCAGCGCCTCTGCCCAGCGGGAACCTCGGGGTGCCAGACGCCAGCAGGGCTGCTCCTGACCAGGGCCATCCCTAGGGGGTGCGGGGCCCTGGGTGAAGCCAGGACCCTGGTGGCAGCCGCCCGCCTCCTGCCCGGTCCCGGCACAAAGCACGGGCCTGGGGCAGTCGCCCCGATTCCCCATGCCCCAGGGACAGCTCTGCTCATGGTGCAGGAGGGCAACAGCTTCTAGAGCGACTGGGCCAGGGCGTAACCTGGGCGATGGGGCGTTTGGGACCCGCGTCTGCAGCTGGGACTGGGAACATGCTTCCACTGATCAGCTGCAAATGGGAGCTGTCCCTGTGCCACCACCAGATACTGACGGGCTGGGGCAAGGCCGCTGGGCCAACGCCCAGCTGGCAAAGCCAAGCACAGCTGCAATGGGCAGCTCCGGGGGGATCTGCTCTGTCCCAGGGCTGGGCCTGGCTGAACCAAGGGAAGGATCCTGTCCCCAGCAAAGGGACAAAGCGCTGTTTCTGGGAGAGCCACGACAGCCCAGCCAGACGCTGCCTCTTGGCTCAAGGGCTGAACATTCGGGCACTCGCCAGCTCCGGCCGAAGGGATCGGGCCTAAACTCAAGCTGTCACAGGGATGGCGAGGCTGAGGGGAGCTACGCTCAGAGACAGACAGATGCCGGGATTAGCTAGATGAATGCACACAGGCCCAGACGGAGAGCTCTGCCGAACGAGCCCCTTGGGGGCTAGAGACCCAGACGCTGAGATTATCTGGATGGATGGGGGGAGACAGCCAGGCGCTGACAGAGACACTGACGGCATGTCCTGGTGCCCCGGGGAGCTGGAGGAGGAGGGATCACTTCCATTTAATTCCCCTCCCATAAATATTAACGCTCCCGCCATTCATCCTGCTCAGCCGCAGCATGTCCTGGCCTCAGCCCCCCACCCCCTCAGTGCCAACCCCTGACGCGCTGCCCCCGGCCTGTCAAATCTCAGTGCGTGGGCTGGGCGCTGCCTGCCACTTCAGTCTTTCTCTGGGCTCTGCGAGGCTCCTTCCCTTGGCAGCCGGCATCAGGGACAGCTGCCCACTGATCCCCCTCACCATGCAGCGAGCCGCCCTGAGCCCTGCCACGGTCCTACTCTGCCTGTTGCTCCTGGTCTGCCAGGAGGCAGATGTGGATGCCCGGCCACGCCAGGACACTCCCCTGAAACACTCGTACCCGGCGCATGAGAAACAGCTGGTGAGTTTCCATCTCTTGCCGAGGCGCCCCAGGGCATTTCCCCAGCCCGGCCTGGCTGCCCACGGTTTTGCAGGCAGACCCGCTCCTCCTGGTGACGCCCGCGCTCCCTTGTGCCCTCAAAGGGCTGAGCTAGTCTGGAGAAAGGCAGGGCAGCCCCGATGCAAAGCCGGGTGGGTGGCTACCCACACTGAGCTGGAGCCCCAAGTGGCCTGGCCTCTGGGGAAAGGACTCCTCTGCTAGAAGCGCTCAGGGCTGGGGAGAGAGATCGGAGCCCGTAGTGGGCAGACCAGTGGGGGCCACGCTCACCCCACCACCGCGGGGGCCTGGCACTGTCCTCTGAAACAGCTGCTGCTGGCCAGTGTCACAGCCGGGCAGCTGGGCTGTGAACCCCGGGTGGGGCAGTCTGCTGCAAAGGGCGCATGGGGCAAAAGGCTGTGCAGTGGCATTGCAGCACCCAGCAGGCATTTCCCTGTCCCCCCAACCCCACAGCTGCATGTTTCAAACGGGTGAAGCCAGGCGCCCTTGGTCAGAGCACCCCAGCCATGCCAGGGGCAGGGTAACAACCTGTAACGCCCCAGCTCCCTCAGCAGAGCAGCTGCTGCTGGCCAGCGCCGCGCTCACTTTTCCCCATCTCCTTGTCCCACGCCGTGCCCAGCTGGACGAGCTGCAGGACGTGCTGGAGAAACTGCAGAGCAAGAAGATTTCCACCTGGGAAAAGAAATATAACCAAGTCCCCAAGGTACAGCCTGGGCTGAGCCGGCTCTCTCGCATTTGGGGCTCAAGGCTGGGGGGGAGGGGGGAACTAGCGCCCAGCAGCTCTGCATTTCCATGGCTCCCGCCAGCAGTTTGCTGCTAGCCCCTCTTCAAGGTGGAGGCCGTGGGCAGCTCCCTGGCAGGTGGGACTCTGCACAGCTCTGCAGCGTTCCCGGGCACTCAGCCCGCTCGGTGACCGGCCACACACCATGCCCAGGGTTTCCTTAGCTGTCTAGGTGCCGTTGCACGGCAGGTGGGGCGGGGGGCAGCCCGAGCTCCGCCAGGAGCATTTTGGAGCCATTAGTGTTATGGGGATGCTGCCGTGCCATCATTGCACAGCCAAGAACAGCTACGCTGTCAGAGCAACGGCCCAGCTTTTCCAGCAGCCGGGCGCTGCAGAGGGACTGGGCACCACAGGGCAATGTACTGAGCCTGGCCACGAGGCCCGGGGGCCGCAGCAGGACCTGGAGCCTGTTGCTTTTGGCAATTAGCTACAGGTGTCAAGGCAGGGCCTGGGCCCAGCCCCACGTGGGCAGCCAGAGCCCAGCCAAGAGCAGGCCCAAATCCTGTCCCGCCCCTGCCGAGACCCTGCTGCCAGGAGGGATTGCAGGGCCCCGGTGGCCTGGAATCGCCCGCGTGGCACATCCCCAGCCTCCCGCTCTGCCCGCCCTGTCCCCGCAGTGCTCCATTGGCGAGGCGTGTGCCGTGAAGAAGGGCGCCCGCATCGGCAGGCTGTGCGACTGCCCCCGTGGAGCCGCCTGCAACGCCTTCCTCCTCAAGTGCTTGTAGGACGCCGCTTGCGAGGGACCCAGCAGCCGTTCAGCCCTCGCACCTCCATCCGCCGGCTCCATTTTCTGGTGTCACTTCACGTCGTGCTGCATGCGCCCCAGCGCTGCCTGGGCAGGAGCCCACGGGAGGGGATGGCGTTTGTGGGGCAAGGCTACACGCTGCTCCTGGACGCTGGGTTTCTCCGGCTGGCTCTAGGGCACACCCAGGGCTCCCGGCAGCTGAAGGCATTGCCCTGTAGTGTGGCACCGGAGGTCACTGCCTCGGCTGGCCTCAGACACCTGGCTCCACTCGCCCACGGCCCGCCAGCACTTCCTGGGGAGGGGCCCAGGCTCTGAGCGCCTGGTCACTCCTAGCACTTCAGGTGAATGAGAACACGGGGTCCTGCCCTCAAGCCCCTTTAAACCCAGTTATGAGCAACCCCCCCGCTATCTTCACCCAGGAGATGGTGACACTAGGGCCACAGCTTTTGGGTTCCTGCTTTTTCGCTACCTGGAGGCTGCAGCCCAGCCCCTTCCCCTCCACCCCGCCCGCCAACCAGCCCCAAGCCACTCGCGGCCCAGCTCACTGGGCTGATGCCTTGACCCTAACACGAAAGCCAAGCAGTGCATCGAGCGGGTTTAATGACATTGCTGGTTCCAGGAGGTGTTGTAAAAGCCTTTAAAAAAATAAACCCCGACTGTCAGAGCAAAGCCAAGCGCATCCATGTGCAGCCTCTTCCTAGCAGGCCGACGACAGCGCACCCGTGCGCGCAGAGGGGACTGGATTTCAAGGTGAGCAGACAGGCATATTCACCAGCTGTGCCATTCAAGCTTGCCAGCTGCCAGGCCACCTGGATGAGAATCTGCCTGTGATCCCAGCGCAGCGCTGGTGCCAGGACACCAGCTCCCCAGCGAAGAGGTGCTGGGGAAAGGGATCCAGCCTTGCCCCACACTTCCCTCACCTCAGCAGAGCCCTGGGGCAGCACTAAGGGCCCGGGAATGCCAGGGGTGCAGCTAACACGCCAGGGAGGGAGCTGTGAGTAAAAACTCTGCCCTTATGGGGAGTGGGCACCTTCCTGGCCCCTCCCACACCGACACCAGACACACTGAGTGCTGCGAGGGGAAGAGTTGGAGGGTGCTATGAAGCAGCTCCCTGGACCTACCCCAGCGAGAAGGGGGGAACAGCTGGGTGCGTGGGAGAACACGCTCACTGGGAGCAGTGAGACGGGATGTCCCCCAGCAGCAGGGCACCGGGAGACAGGCCTGCTTCCCAGCTCCCCAATTAGCCGCCCACTCTCACTCTCCCTGCGGCTGTGATCGGGGAGGTTGGGCCCACTGCACCATTCCACACCGACACTCTGGAGCCGGGCCAGCTCATGGGAGGGGCTTGTAAAACCGCTCTCCAGACCCAGCCTGCCCTGGAGGGACCCCACCTGCAGGGGGCATTTCCCTGGGCTCTGCAGGGGGTAATTAGTGACAACCGCGATGGACTCCCAGGCCAGGCCACCTCCGTTTGGTTCGCACAGGGGCCCCCAGCCAGGACGGGGCCCTGAACTCACACTGAGTCCATGATGTCAGAAGGCTAGGGCCCATCATCCCCCCCAGAGACATCTCCCCCCTTATCCCCAAGCTCGCAGCCTTCGTCAGGCTCTGGCTCAGTGGCCATTCAAAGCCCGGTCCCAGGGTGACAAGCCAAGAGGCTGGGCCACTGGGCGGAAGGTCAGAGCTGGGCCTCGCTCACAGAGCTGGGCACTGAGTATAACCCTGAGGATGAGAGAGGTGAGCCCGTGGGGCACGGCCAGCCCCCAGGGAAATCTCTGCCCTGCGCTGCTCCAGGCCCCCAGCTCAGAGAGATGCTGGCGTGTGACTTGCTGCCCTAGAACTGGGGCGACTAGGGGCAAGAGAAGCTGCTAACAAGTGCTCCTAGGCCTGGCTGACCTCCCCCCACGCCAGCAGGAGGCACTGTGCAGGCGGGGGTAATAGCGTCAGCACGAGGTGCTCCCGGGGCAGGCAGCACCACCCCAAGACAGTGCCCAACCCCCAGGTTCCTACCACAGGGATCCTTGCAGCCCCCACAGCCAGCCCGTGGGGAGCAGCTCCCCCACCCCCTGCAGGGGTAGTGGGGCAGGTCACCCGGTGGGCGGAACCTGTCCCCACATCTCCTAGGGGGTTTTCCTGCCACTTGCAAAGCAGAGCCATAGGGCTGCTCTGCAAACTGGATGGGCAAGCTTCCCACAGAGCTGGCCAGTGCAGCTGCAAGCCTGCTATTCCAGGGCCCAGCACAGCCATGCCCTGGGCCCCCTGCTATTCCCATCCTGGCCCCTGCAGCTTGACCCACAGCCCTGGACTTTGTGCCTAGCTTGCTATGGTTCCTCTGGCTTCATCACTGCCCCAGCCAGGCCAAGCCGCTGCTCTCTCCAGCCCACACTACAATCGCCCCTCTTGCAAAGGGACAGATCGTGCCTCCACTAGACAAAGCACTGCACCAGCACACGGTGAGTGTGGGGCTGTCCCACTGCTCTGGGGTCGTGGCAAGGACGCCAGCAGGGGCAAGAGAGGGTTTGAACGATTCCTGAGCAGACAAGCCAGTCACCCAGGCTACGCTTAACCCCAGGGGAACGGAGGAGCCACTGCAAATGGCACCCAACCTCTACAGCCTTTGTGCCCCTCCCTTGCTGAACGACTGCTCTGGCCTTGCTGCTCTTCGGCCAGGCAGGGTTACACTCCACTCCTTCATTAGCCACACTAGGGCTGCCCCAGCCCGGGGCTCTCGTGAAAGCAACGTCCCTGCCCTACTGCTCCAGGCTGGCTGGCGGGCACCGGCTCAGCAAGGCACTAGTGGGCTCAGAACCTGCTTAAAGAGGAGGGCTGGATGCTGGGTTAATTTGGAGGGACCCAATGTGGCAGCTGCAGCGAGGCACATGCCCCACATCCCACTAGGAGCTGCCAGTCACAAAGGATTCCCATGTTCACGGAGGCAGGACAGGAGGAGCTATGAAGGGATGGGATCCTGGACCTCCCCAAGGCAGGTGAGATGGACAGAGGGGAATCACCAGCGCCTGGAGACCCAGCTGGCTGCCGAGCCATGGGGCTGGTTTCACAGTATGTCTGAGCAGGAGAGCAGCTTTCAGCATTCAGAGTGGCTCTGAATTGGCAGGACAACACTCCCAAGTGGCCCGAGAGGGCACTCTCTGCCAGGACACAGCAGGTCTCAGTTTCCTCCAGCTCCTTGAAGGGGAACACGGATTAGCATTCACACCCAAGGACCCCAGTTTCTTGCACAGGAGCTGGGCAGCACCTGGGCTGCTAGGAGGTTGATCGACATTAAATGGACTCAATCTGCTTGCGAACTTTCTCCAGGGCTTTCCTGTCCAGCGCCCTCTGGCGGCACATGACCAGCAGGCCAAAGACCACAGCAACACAAATCATGGCCCCCTCGAACTTCCAGAAGCTGTGTGCTTCTGTCACTGCGGAGCGGCAGCTGCAGAGAGAGGAGAGAGTCGATATAGGGCTGATATGAGAGCCGCGGGGCAGGAGAGCCGCGGGGCCAGGCACCGACGTCAGCAGAGAAGCAGGTCCCAGCGCGCACTGCCCCATTCAGATCCCAATGGCTTGGCCAGCCAATGCTGGAAGCTGCCCCCATCATAGCCATGCTAGGTGCACTCTTGGGATTTCCACCAACGCTACCCTGGCTGGGCTACCACCCGAGAGCTCACGTGCTCTGCACACAGCATGAAGCAGACACACCCAGGAGCCCAAAGGACCTCCCCAGGCTGTCCCAGTGAGCCCTGGCCACCACAGGCACCGCCTGATCCGACCCACGGGGTTCCAGACGCTTGGCTTACCTCTTGTACTCCTCCTTCTTGGACGTGATGCAGCTAATTTGCTCGATGAAGCCAGTTGTGCTGCACTCGGGTACCGTCTTCTGCAATCAAAGCAAACCCACGTTCACAGGCTCTGTGGGGCAGAACACCCCATTCTGCCCCAACCCCGAGGGTTTCTGCTCTACCGAGCAGGCCACCTGGCTCCTCTCATCCTACTCCGAGGGGTCTCTGCTCTGCACCTTCAGCCAGATCTGGGTCAGGCACAGGGAGAAGCCAGCCCTGCACCCCACGCAGCACTCCCGAAGCAAGGCCCCAGAGCACGGGTGTAACTAACAGCACTAGACAGCAAGCCCCCAGCACCGCGCCACCTGGCGGCAGGGCAGCTCCCCCCCCACACTTACCGCTTGGAAGGCCATGCACTGGACACATTCCTGAGTAACCACGAAGTCTTCCACTTGCCAGCATTGCGTGGCCACCACTGGGCTCACTGAGAAGAGAGGGGAGAGGTTCAGAGCCCAGCCCAGCCTCCCAGCGCTTGGAGCTGCCAGGCCAGAGGGAGGAGGAAGCGCTTTGGACAGAAGGCAGCAGCCAGCCAGGACGAAGAAAGATTTTACTGTCAAACCACGTTCGTTTCCCACGGAGTCTAACAAGCTCGAGTGACACTGACTGAGCCCTGGGCCCCGGCTGAGTGCATGCCAGAGTGGGGGGCCCCCCCAAGAACAGGGTCTTTGATACTCCCCCCCGCCCCCCATAGCCTATGATGTCACCAGAGATGCTCACATCACTCACTTTCCCATCCCATCCCAGGGCAGGGGGGCGGCACGTGCTGCTGCTCTGGCCATGGTGGGGGCAACCGGGTTCCCCAGGTGGGGGGATCCCTGCCTGGGACGAGCCATTTCCCCGTCTGTGGGAACCCTCCCAGCGAGGGGGATTAGCCAGCTCTGGAGCAGGTTTATGCTCAGCAGTAACTCGCCCTCCCCGCTGGGATCCCCAGGCCACACAGAGGCGGCCCTGCCGGGGGAGCCCGGACGTGCATTAGGGCCCGGGGGCCCTCCCATCACCCCCCGGCCGGAGGGCTGGCCCAGGGATGAGCTGGGTCCAGGCCAGACCAGAGCTGGGTCCCCGAGAACCGGACCCCGCAACGCCCCCCCCGCAGGGGCCTGGGACCCACCTGAGTGCTGGGCCCCACTAGACGCTGTCCCCTCGGCCAGCCTGCAAGGCAAGGGACACCGTGAGCACGGGGGGGGTCTGGGCACCAGGCTGCTCCCCCCGCGAGCCCCCTGCCGGGGGGGGGGTCCGGGGGGCCCGGCCCGCAGCGCTTCAAGGGCCGCTCGCCGCGGGGGCGTTGCCCCTTTGCCCGCGGACAGGGCGGGGGGGCCGTGGGGGCAGGGCAGGGAGGGCGGGGCAGGGGAGCCCGGGAGGGCTGTGGCAGTGGGCTGGGGGGCCGGGGGGGGCGGGGAGGGGGGGGGCCCGGCGGGGCGGCGCGCGGGGCCGGGGGGGGGTGGGGGGGGGCGGGAAGACCCGGGGGGCCGGGCCGGGGGCGGGGCGGGGGGCCCGGGCGGGCTGACCTGAGGCCCCAGGCCAGGGCGCTGAGCGCGGCGAGCAGGGCGGGCGGCCCCATGGCAACGGGCCTCGCGCTCACCCGCCGGGTCTCCCCGCCGCGCGCCGCGCCGCCATCTTGGCCCGGCCGCGCCGTGTGTCACGTGAGGGGCGGGGCCTTCCGGGAGCAGCGAGAGGCGGCCGCGGCCAGAGCGGCGTCGGCGGCGCGGGGCACGACGGGAAGAGCGGGGCGGAGCCCGAGGGAGAAGGCAGGGCCTGGGGGCGTGGTCCATGGGTAGCCCCTCCCCCGCCGTGGGTCTCTGCCCCGCGGAACGGCTCGGGGCCGGCCCTACCCCCGCCCCCAGGCCTGGGCAGACGCTGCCCCCCTCCCCGGTCCCAGCCCCTGGTCTGGCCGCAGCCAGCTGTGGGCCAGGCCCCCCTGCCCCAGCCCCCCCCACGTCCCTGGGGCCCAGCCAGGGGCTGGGGGGGCAGGCGTGCGCTGGGGCCGGGCAGTGGCGGGGGGCGGCGAGGGGCAGCCGCTCCGGGGAGTCACTGGCCAGCCGGCCCCACGGGCAGGGCTCCGCGGACACACGGGCAGGCGGGTCTGGACCTGGCAGACGTTCCTCTACCCCAGCAGCCGCAGGCCCCGTCGGACGGGGGTGGGCAGAGCACAGCCGGGGCCATGGGGGTGTGAAATTGGCCCACACAGGACCTTTGGGGCAAGGCGCAGGGCCGCTGGCTGACTCCGGGGAGCGTTCGACGCCCCCAGCGGGGCAGCCTCCCGCCCTCTGGCAGCCCCATCCCTGCTCCAGCACTGCCACAGAAACACTCGGAGCCGAGGGCAAAGGCACAAGCTGGGGCTTTATATCGTGAATTAAATCGCACTGGAGGCGTGCGGGGGCTCTGCCAGCCCCTGGGAGCAGACACCAGGCCCCACACTGGGCTTGGGGGCACGGGATTTTCAGACAGTCATTCCTATGAGCAATGGAGCATTGAGCCCTATGTACAGTGTTCGCCTGGCCCCGGGGGACCTGCCGGCTGGTTTGGGAGAGGGGATCCTGGCTTCCCCGCACTTCAAATCAATGTCCCACTGGGAGCAACAAGCGGCTGAACCCTGCATTCTGGCTGCAGCATGGCCACGTCTGCCCCTTCATCGCTGCCCTCTCCCCACTTCCTATCTGCATCGCCCCTTCCCAGCTCCTCTTCCTCCGCTTCCCCCTTTCCCCCGCTCCTCTCCCCCCAAATCAGCCTGCGGGCCCTCGTGTGCCTCTTCTCTCTGAACACACATGCTCAGGCCCTGGACATGGCCCCTCCGAGACACCTGCCCCAGAGCCCAGCCCACCCCCCCACTCCAGGGCGTAGGTGTGCTGGGAACTGCCAGCCCAGGGGCTGTCTCAGAGGAAAGGAGGTTGGCATAGTGGCACTGTGCACTCCAGTGGGCGGGTAGCACCGTGGTTTGCTCCTGGGGCGTGGCGGCTGCTAGACCATGGAGCATTTACTGCCGCTTTTCTTTGGAGACCCTTTCAAGTCCACGTGCCCTTTGGGGCTTTGACCCTGAAAGAGAGAGAGAAACAGACACTGCTGGGCGGCCTGCAGCCCATCACCTCGGTGCTAGGCTCTCTGGCCATGCAGGGGCAGTACCTGCAGGGAGCCAATGGGGGCGCTCTCCTCTGTCAATGCTGGTCCCTGTGCCCCAGGGTGGGACCAGGAGGGCTGCTAGGGTGGGCACCCTATAAGCAGAATGACTGAGCCAATGCCCCAACGGTGCTGGGGGCACTGCGCGGCTGGGAGAGCCGTTGGGTGTAAGGCTTTGCCACAAGTGGTTACTAATGATCCCAAATTGCTGTCCTGGCCACGTGCCCATCAGCCTTGAGATACCGTAGCCTCTCCAGCTTCCTGGCCCAGCCTTCCATGTAGCATTGCAGCATGATGGTAAAGCAGCCCCATGCCCCACCCCAGAGGGGCTGCATCTCGGCACCAGGGATGTGATCCCTGTGCTGGAAACCTTCAGTGGGGATGGTCCTGGAGAAAAGCAAGACCATTCCCAGGAAAAGGCAGATTCATGCTGCTTTTCTCTCCCCCTCTCAACGCCTGCTGCCAGGAGGGGGTCGGGCTGTGTGGGTCACTGTGCCAGGGGGCTCCCTTGCCCTGGCTGGGCCTGCTGGGACCCTGCATGCTCACCAGTTTCTTGGTAGATTTCAGCAGGATGTCCCGGGCCAGGGTGTTGAAGGCCTGAGGGAAGAGAGAGGAACAGGTTGGGGCGTTCCAGCATGGCCAGTTGAGGACACTGGGGTGAGGGCTGTTACTGGTTGGGGGACGGGATATTCAGCAGTGGAAAGCAAGGGTCTGGGGATGAACCTGAGCTCCCCCACCTCATTCATCCTGGGGACGGGCCAGGAATCTGCCCGGGGGTCCCCCCCACCAGCCCAGAGACCAGGAGAGACCTCCCCTCACCCCTGGGCACTGCCCTGCCCCACCCCACACCCAGCCCCTGGCAGCACCCCTTGGGGGCAGGACTGGGGGCTGCTTCTGCCCAGTGCAGAGGGGGCTGGTGACATGACAGGGCAGGGCCCCAAGACTCCTGCAGCCTGGGCCTCAGGGAGCTGCTCTGTGGCAGGGAGCCAGGACCTGCCCCACTTACCTCCTCCACGTTCACACTGGACTTGGCGCTGGTCTCAAAGAACCGGATCCCATGTTCCTTCGCCAGCTGCCAGGACAGAAAGGGACCCTTTGAGCTGGGCACCTACAGCACCCCCCACACACACCCCGCTAATGGCTCGGAGCCAGCATGGCTGCCTCTCCATCCCGGGGGATACAGCCAAGGCCCCAGTGACTCCCCCAAGATGGGGAGTGGCCCGGCTCTGCTGGCCCCTGGAGACTGCTGCATTCAGCGTCTGCTGGGGGCTGCCACCCTCTGCCCAGCCGCTCCCCCTGATCCAGCCATGCACGGCAGCACCACTCACCCCACCGGCCTGAGCCCCCCCCGATACCTTCTCTGCACGCTCCCGCTGCACCTTGCGCTTGCTGCCCATGTCACACTTGTTCCCCAGGAGGAGACGCTCCACCCCCGCAGACGCATTCTGGAGGAGAGAGCAGACAAGGGGGAGGGGAGCAGATGCCTGCTGCACCCCCTTGGCCCTGAACCCTGCCATCCATCCCCCTGTGAACCCCCCACTGAGCCAGCCTCCAGGTATCCCCACCCCTCCCTGACAGCCCCAGCTGGCAGCCCCCCAATTCCAGTCCTGCATTTCCCATGTTCACAGCTCTGCCGGTGCCCCTCGCTCCTGACCCGCAGCGCCACAAGCCCAGCCCTGAGCAAGCTGTAGTCCCCCCAGGACCCCCACCTGGGTGCTGGCCAGACAAACATTCTGAGCTGTAGCTGCCCCAGCCCCACGGCCGGCTCCAGGCCACACCCCAGTCCCACTGCAAGGGCAACTTCTCTCTTCAGGTCTAGTACCCACCTCCCCCTGCCCTGTTCCAGACCCAGACCCTCCCACGGGCCCTGCACACACCACTGCCCCTGGCTGCTCCCTCCCTAGACATGTGCCCCCCTCTCCTATGGTGCCCCTTCCCCCCCCACCGCTCCCTCCCAGCCCCCCACCTCCTTGATGCTCTTCATCCAGTTCTGGATGTTCTCAAAGGATTTCTCGTCTGTGATGTCGTACACAAGGATGATTCCCTGGAAGAGATGCTCGTTCAGAGGGGCTGGATCCAGGGGAGGGGGAGATTCGGGGCTCTAGGCCCCTGCTAGCCTGGCCCTCAGCAGTGCTTAGGTCTCCAGTCCCCCAGTGGTTAATGGAGCAGCTTGGACTGAGCCCCCCAGTGCCTGGCCAGGGCCCCTCTCCTCAGGACAGCCCACCCGAGCCCCGGCCTAGCTCCATTCCCTCCTGTGGAGCCCATGGAAATGAAGGATGCCCTCCCCAGCTGCACCACCTCGGGAGGGGGCAGGGGCTTCTCTGAGCCCCCACAGCCCCTCCTCGCTTGCTGCTGAGACACGCTTTGGCCATGGGGCAGCAGGATGCCACGGGGGACTCCTGCCCCACTGCCCTACTGGGGAAGGAGGCGTTGTACCATGGCTCCTCGGTAATAAGCCGTCGTGATGGTTTTAAATCTCTCCTGTCCTGCCGTGTCCCTGCAAGAGACGGGGGAGAAGGGGGTCATCGGGTCAGCAGCATCTACAACCCCCGGGGCTGCCCTAGGATCCATGGGGAGGGGGGATTTCTGGGGCCCCAGCCCTGCCCTGAGGGACCCCGTTTCTGCCATCCCAGCCCACCCAGCCCTTGGCCCTCCTGCCCAGGTGATCTCGGGTCTGGCTGCTGCTCCATGGGGCGGGGGCCGCCTGGCAGCCAGCATGTTCCTTCCATACCTGCAGCAGGGCCAGCCGCCACCCTGGGCCTGAACCAGCAGTACAGCAGGGGCAGGTTCCCCAGCCCCTGAGCCACGCCAGGACCCCGATTTCTCCACACGCCCCCGCCCCTGGCTCTACAGGTGCCAGGCAGGTCGGCTGAGGTGCGCATGGCCAGGGAGGCTGGGGGCAGGCGGGAGCTGGGGTCCCACTCACCAGACCTGGAGTTTGATCTTTTTCCCCTCGATTTCCACTGTCCGGATTTTGAAGTCGATCCCTGGAACACAGGCAGGACAGTGCCGGTCACAGAGCCGCACTGCAAAGGGGGGGGCCAGGAGCGCTGAGTAGGGCCTGGCACAACCCCCGCCCCATGCCAGGCAGCCGGGCCAACCTCAGGGCTGCTGGGGGAGGCAATGAGACCCCCGTGGTGATTGAATTCACTCCTGCCACCAGCACAGCAACCAGGGGGCCAGGCCCTGGGGGGGAAGGGAGGCCTCCCCCAGCCCTCTTCCCCGGCAGCTGCTGAGCCCGGAAGGGAACAAGTTCCTGCCAGCCAGGCATTCTGGGCCAGGACTCAGCCAAGCGGGGCCGTGCCAGCACACAGCTGTCAGGAAACAGCCCTGGCCAACAGCAGCAGGACAGACAGCCGGGGGCCCCTCTCCAGGGGCCACAGCTCAGGCGGCTCCCAGCTGGGTTAGAGCCCCCCAGGAGGGACAGAGGGGGCACCCCCTGCCAGGCACAGGGAGGGCAAGTGACTCCCTGAGTCAGCAGCAGATGCAAACAAAAAAACCAGCTCTCCCAGCCCCCCCTCTTGACCCCACTCCTCTCCCACAGCCGGGGACAGAACCCAGAAGTCCTGGCTCCCAGCCCCCCGTGGCAAGGGCACTGGGTCCACTGCGGCAGAAGGTGAGATGCAGGTCTGAGAGGAGGGCAGGGGAGGGCAGTGCCAGGGCGGGGTAGAGGCAGGGGCAAGGCCAGGGCTGTATTCTGCTTTCCTCTAAACACAGTCCTCCTCCCCACATCTCCTATCTCCCAGCAACAGCCCAACGCCGCAGGGAGCAAAGTCCAGGCTGCTGCCCCCCCAGCGACCAAGCTGCGCTGGGGGGGGGAGGGGGTGTGTCGCACAGCAGCTGCTCAGGCAGGGTGCAGGATTCCTGGGCCATGGCATCGCACCCCCCCTTGGCTATTGTCTGCTCTACTGCACATGGCCGGAGAGGGGAGACAGACAGAGCCTCTGCACAAGCCCCCCAGCCCCCGCCTGCGGTGCCAGGGTCGCTGCAGGTTGTCCCAGGGGGCTGGGCTCCTGCCCTGTTCCCAGGGTGGGCGGAGGGGCCGACTCCATTGGAACCCACACACGGCATCCCCGGGGTGCCCCCACGCATCGCTGTGGCGCAGACTGCAGCCCCTGGGAGATGGGGAAAGAGATTTAGGCTCAGTGGGGGATTAAAGATGGTAGCCCCCCAACCCTGCTGCCCCCTCACCCTGCCCTGATGCACTCTAGTGACTTCCAGCCCCACAAACTCCCAGCCCCACTTCCCCCAGCCCTGCCAGCCCCTGCTCCAGGCAGCACCTCCCAGCCCCCCGCACACAGGAAGCGAGTGGCATTTGGAGCTGTCTCCCGGAGCTGTCCTGGCACACGGAGCTGGGCTGGAGCCAGGCTCTCCCAGGGCAGACAGGGGCAGCCCTGCCTGGAGCTGGCAGCAAGAGGGAGCAGGACGGAGGCTCCCGTGCCCAGCCAGGCCTGGCAATCACCCCCAGGTCCCCCAGACCAGCTGAGCAGATGCCTGTTCGCAGCTCCAGCCAGGGCCCAGCCTGAGCAGCGGAAAGGAAAGGCCTAGAGAGCCTGGACTCCGCAGCGGCAGGGAGCACATTGCGCCCCCCCGCTGGAAGAGCACGACCCCCGGGGAGCCCAGCCGCCTGGGGCCAGAACTACAGTGGGAGTAGATGGGTACAGCCCCAGCTGCTTCCATGGAGTGACGCTGACTGACACCCCCCGGGAGGTGGGGGGATCCCGACCTCAATCCATAGTGATGAGGGGCCATGAAGGGTCTGTACTGGGTGCGGTTCATGGAGCCAGGGACATCTTTGCAGCCGAAAACAGAGTAACCAGGGGACACAGAGCAGGCAGGGGAGAAGGGTTTGGCTCCGTTCCTGCAGCCCCCGTGGGAAGCACCAGCACCCCAGACCGGCTGCCCCCCCCCAGACCTCGTCGCTCGGTGTCAGGAGGCAGAATCCAAGCAGCCCAGAGGCCCGGGTGCAGCTCCGGGTCAGAGCTGGGGGAGCGCAGCCCCATATGGGCCCCCCCGCCCACACAGGGAGCTGGCAGCCACTCAGCCAGTCCAGCCGGCACAGTCTGAAGCAGGCCTGGCCTCATCTCAGGACACAGCTTGTAACCCGCGAGACGAGAGGCTGCGAAGTGGAGCTGGGCATGAGATCTCAGGGGGAGGGGCTTCCCGCCAGCAGCTGGGGCGCATCCCCCCAGCCCGCGGGGCACCCCCAGACATGGCTCCCTGAAAAGGAGCGGCCCAGGGACTGGGCGAGGTGCAGTAAAGCTAGGAGAGCAGGCGTCTGCGTGTGAGTCACACGGACACGTCGGGCTCGGGTGCTGTCATGTGCCATTTTACAGCTCTCAACAGGGCTAGGCTGGTGTGCAGCCCAAGGCCCAGGAGATCATCTGTCTGTCTCAGTGGCAGCACCCTTGTGTGGGGTGGGCCCCCCCGCCACCAACAGCCCCCCACACTCCGCGCACTGCGGCCAAAGCCTCTGCCGGAGGGTCACGAACGATCTTCCCCCTCGGCGGCTCAGAGCCGGCCCCAGGGCAGAAAGGGCGAGGGGGGAAAGGTGGTGGGGTCTGATGGAGATGACAGGGATGGTGCCCCAGGGGGCTCTGGGCACTGGGAGGTGGGGCAGGAGCGTTTGAGGTAGTTCTGCAGCTCACGTGGCAGAGAACCCAGGCATCCTGCCCTTCGGAGCCCAGGAGACAGCTCCGGCACCCCGCGCTCACCACTAGGTGCAGAGGTGCCACGCTGGCTGAGGGGCTTACCCAGAGCCTAGACTTCTGCACCCTGCATGTGGGACAGAGCCAGCCCCCCAGCCTGCCCCATCCCCTCTACATCTGATGCATGGGGAGGAACAAGCCATCCACACTTGGTGCAAAAGGGAATCACAGACTGATTCCCCGCGCAGAATGAGCTTAGCCACCTGGCCACGGGGCGGGGTGCAGGGTAGCACACTCTACAGGGGCACACGCATGTACATGTATTTACACACGCATGCCTGCGCCATGGGGCAGGGTACAGAGCAACACCCTCCATAGGGCACACTCATGTACACACACGTGTCTGCACCATGGGGCCCCGTGTCAGGCAGCTCACACGCATGCACACACCTGTGCTCAATGCAGGGGTCGGGCACTAGTGACCGGGACCCCTGTGAGCAATACGGCGGGGGGGAGGGGCACGGCTCCCTAGTTAGTGTGCATCAATCCCCATCAGCCACTGACCCATGCCAGGGGCTCTCAGCTCTGACCAAGCACCAAGTCTGTTTAATGACCAGGGAGGGCAAGCTGCAATGCCAACTCCCCCCCACTCCTCTGGGCTCGTCTGCCCATCCCTTGCTGTTCTGTACTCTGAGCTGCCTGGTCCGGGACGGACACTAGTCAAACAGACAGACAGGGACGGGGGCTCCAGGCTGGAGCTCGACCTGAGGACTGAGCGCTCTCCGGCCTGCCGTGGCCTGGCCCCGTCGACAGAACCCAGATGCTTCACACTCGTCAGGGGATTTGCAGGGGATAAATTTGCCAGCGTGGCAGAACAGGGTCTTGGGGAACAAGACATCAACCCCGCTTGTCAGGGTGGGGCCCGCTGGTAACACAGCCCGAACCCCTGCCACGCGACACACAGATCTACTCAGACTGTGGGCTCCCTGGCAGGGAAGGCTCGCACTCGTCTGCAGCACCCAGCACCATGGAGCCCACTCAGAATACACCCAGCCCATTAACCAGCGTATCCCAGGGCCCACTGCAGTGGGGGCAGCACCCCCAGGCGCCCAGCACCGGCCCACGGGCAGCGACGATGGGGGGAGCGGGCGGGGGGGCAGTTCTTAACTCCAGTGGAAAATGTGATTTTCGAGCAGTGACAACAGGAAATGGATTTTGCTTCTCCATAAACAAGCCAGTCTACCTAGGAGTAGTGCCTGCGACCCGAGAACATGGGCCGTGCGGGTCTCCGGGCCCGTGGATCTATCTGCATGTGGCCGTGCACAACGGACCCGTGGCCGTGCGTCTGCCTGCAACTAGCCGTGTGTGATGGACCCGTGTCTGCACGTCTGTCTGTAACTGGGCCATGTGTGACGGACCCGTGTCTGCCTGTCCGTCCGTACACTTATCGGTACCCCAGGCCGAAGGAGAGGGTCATGTTTCCCTGCACATTTGGGGTTGGTTGCCAGGGAGAGGGGCTCCCAAGACATAACATCTCCATGGCCAGTTCCTCCGGGCAGAGCAGGCACATGCAGCCCTTGGGGCGATGGGCCCCCCAGTCCTGAGACTCTCCTAATACAGCCGACACTGTGGGGAGCTTGTAGGTCTAGGGGTTTGCGGATGGATGGGTGGGGTTCTTGTGTACTCACCGACGGGTGTGCTGGTGACTTGCTGTGGGGGACTGCAGGGGTTCTCCAGGGGAAGGAGTTGGGGGGCATCCCTAGGGTGAGGAAAGATCTGGGGGTCCCTGGGGAGGGAGAATCTGGGGCACTCACCGAGGGCGGAGATGGGGTGCTGGTGATGGGGTGCGGGGGTCCCTGCGGGAGGGGGGCGTGGTGTCCGGGGCACTCACCGAGGGCGGAGAGGGGGTGCTGGGGGGGGGGGGGGGGGTCCCCGCGGGGGGGCGGGGTGTCCCGGGGCACTCACCGATGGTGGAGATGTAGGTGCTGGTGGCGGGGTGCGGGGTCCCCGCGGGGTGTCCGGGGCACTCACTGAGGGCGGAGATGGGGTGCTGGTGGCGGGGTGCGGGGTCCCCGCGGGGGCGGGGTGTCCCGGGGCACTCACCGAGGGCGGAGATGGGGTGCTGGTGGCGGGGTGCGGGGGTCCCCGCGGGGTGTCCGGGGCACTCACCGAGGGCGGAGATGGGGTGCTGGTGGCGGGGGGCGGGGTCCCCGCGGGGGCGGGGTGTCCGGGGCACTCACCGATGGTGGAGATGTAGGTGCTGGTGAAGTTGTCCTCGGCGAAGCGGATGATGAGGCAGGTTTTCCCCACGCCGCTGTCCCCGATCAGCAGCAGCTTGTAGAGGTGGTCGTAGGACTTGGCCATGGCCCGGCCGCGGCGGCCCGCTCCTGGGCAAAACTTTCCTGCGGCCGGGAAGCGCCAAGGGGCGGCTCCGGCTCCGCCTCCGGCTCCTCCCCCGCCTGCGCCGGCTGGAGGCGGCGGAGCGGAGCGAGCCCTGCCCGGCCGGGAGCGGGGCCGGGAGCGGGACCCTGCCCCGCGGCAGGGAGCGCCCGGCCGGCGCGGTGCGGGCGCAGCAGCCTGCGTGGAGGGAGCCCTGGGGCGGGCCGGGCCGGGCCGGGCCGGGGGCTATGCCGTGCGCTCTGCGCCGCCCTTCCGTGGCATTCCCGCAAACCGAGCTGACTGCGGGGCGGGGGCGGGTTCCACGACGCCGCTCTGTGCAAACCGCCGCCAGGAGCAGCGTGGGACCCGCAGGGGAGCGTCTCTGTCCCCTGCCCACGCCAGCCAGCTGCGGCCCTGCCTCCCTCACTTCCTCTTCCTTCTCGTCCAGATGTGGGAGCGCCCGAAGCAGACGCGGGGTGCTGGGGTGCGCCTCCGCTCTCCAGGCAGCACGCAGGCACCCCGGGGTGCTGCAGCTCGGGACTCAGCTTTGGGATGAAGCCTCAGCAGGCCTCTGTGTTGGTGCCGCGTCCCGCCGTGGTGAGCAGCGGGGACAGGTTGGGGGTGCAACTGAGGAGCGAGGCAGGGCTGTGTTGGGGGGAGCCCAAGACTGAAGGAGCAGAGGGGCGCTGGCAGAGCTGGGGGTCCGTGCTGCACACATGCTCCAAAACCGGTTTGCTGACACCACATCAGTCCTAATCCTGCCGCTCATCCCTTTATCTGTGTCATCAGAAAGATCCTCCCTTGACCCAGCTGGCAAATGGGGCCACTGGGTCTGGCTCTGTGCCAGAGAGGGCACGTTTTTCTACTGAGATGTGCAGAAAGGCCTGCGTGCAACAGGAGCAATTTGCCACCATGGGTTGTTGCACTCTGCCTCAGTGACCAAACCAGGACCTCTTGCTCTTGGCCTTCTGCTCTTCCCTCTACTGAAGCCAGGACGGTTCTGCTTGCTTGTAAGCCTCATGGAGGGGGAGCAAGAAAGCCAGATAGGTGAGGCCTGCGTCACATGCCTCCAGAAGCAGCGTAGCACCGCTGCGGATGAGTCCCCGGGGCAACGCCCTGCTGATGGTGATCAGAGAGCGGGGGTTTAGGGGTCCTCGCTAGAGTTCTCTCACAAACTCGCCTCGTTGCAACCCGCCTTGGACTTACCCAGCCAGCGCTGCGCTGTCAGCAAACGCCACCAAGGTGGAAGAGCCCTGGACTCGGCAGTGACTCCCGGGGAGTCCGTGCTAACTCTGCCCGTCGGCGCGGGCATACAACTCCGGCACTTCAGGGCCTTTCAGATGGGAGGATCCCAAAGCCGCTTAGCACCTAGATGCACTGGGAGGGCTTCAGCCTCCCCGGGGGCCGGACAGCGCACTGTTTAGTAGCTGCCCGTCTACGGGGCTGGGCGTGACGCAGGAGCACGGTATGAAGCAAGGGTGCTGACGGGAAGTACCGACTCTCCTGGGGTCAGAGGAATGGAGGCCAAGAAATGGTTGAGGGCACATCCCCTCCTCTGCCTGGTGCCGGGACACCAGGGCTCCAGACCCCGGGGACGCCGTGGCACCCTGGCTCCAGGCCCCATGGACACCGTGGACACCGTGGCACCCTGGCTCCAGGCCCCATGGACGCCGTGGCACCCTGGCTCCAGGCCCCATGGACGCCGTGGCCCCCGAATGCCCTCGCCTAGTGGGGAGATGCAGCCCAGCCGCGTCCTCCCGGCACCCGCACTGTCACAGGCCCAGGGGCAGGCGGGCCCGGAGGGGGCATCCTACGGCCCCTCAGCAGCACAGGGCTGTGGGGAGGTAGCTGAGGGCTGGGTCCCAGGGGACCTTCTCAAGATGGCGTCATTTCCCGCTTTCTTAGCCCCTGGCGAAAAGACTGACGCTCTCAGCATGGCCGCCCTCCCTGCTACCTTTGGTCTGGTTGACGTCAATGACCTTCCCAGCATGGCGGCGCTTCCGGCAGTCCGGGCCCTGCGTTGAAGCGCAGGACCGTCACAACATGGCGGCACCGCGCCGCGCGCCCTGCTCGTTGGGGGGGGGGCAATGGTGACCTTTCCAACATGGGGGCGCGGCCTCGCCAAGGCCTCACTTCCGCCCGTGCGGGGAACCCCGGAGCGGATATAGCGGCCCCGGTTTCCGGTCTAGCTCCTTTTCGGCCGCGGCTGCCTCCACGCGAACATGCCTGTGAGTGGGCCGGGCCGGGCCGGGGCTGGGCCCGGGGCCGGTTCGGTTCGGTTCGGGCGGGGCGGCCCTCTCGGGCGGGGCAGGCCCGCGCGCTGTGCGCTGCTGGGGGGCGGGGCCGGGCCGGGCGATGGGGGGGCCCCGCAGGCCGCCGGCCGGGCCGGGCCGGGCCGGGCCGGGAGATGGCGGCGCGGGCGGGGAGGAGCGAGATGGCGGGGTCGGTGCGGGTGCCGCTAACGTGCCGCGCTCGCCCTGCAGCTGGCGAAGGACCTGCTGCACCCCTCCCCCGAGGAGGAGAAGCGGAAACACAAGAAGAAGCGCCTGGTGCAGAGCCCGAACTCCTACTTCATGGACGTGAAGTGCCCGGGTGAGCGGCGGGGCGGGGCGGGGCTCCCCGCGGTACCCCCGCTTCCGCGCCGTGCGGGCCTGCTCCGGCTGCGCCCCGCCCCTGCGGGCTGGAAGGGGTCGTGCTGCCCCCACCGACCGAGCCGCCGCGGGCTTGGAAGCCCAAGTGTGGGAGGAGACCCGGCGTGGCTAGGACCCTGCCGCGCTTGTTTCAAGGGAGGGGTCTGCTGTTGGCTAGAGGCCGCAGTGGAGCCAGTGGACGCACAAGTTTTCCCCAGAGACCCAGGGAAAGCGTTCTCGGTCTTCTGCACCAGCCTTCAAAATGCAGTCTTAAAACGTTCATACTGGGAAGCCCCCCTAAACCCTGAGATTAGTACTGGGGCAGTGCCACGTTGTGGCCAACTGATGGGCTATTATTAGCTCTCTTTATCTCCACCAGCTGAAAGTTTCACTTGGGCAGTGAGCACCTGCTTGCAGATGTGAAAACATTTCTCCAACAACATGCCAGCCTTGTCCTTTGCTCCAACTGTGGAAATAGCCCTGCCCCGGTTCTTTCATGCAGAAATATGCTCACCTTAAACTTTCTTTTTCAGGTTGCTATAAAATCACCACGGTATTCAGCCATGCTCAGACTGTGGTTCTGTGTGTTGGCTGCTCAACTGTGCTCTGCCAGCCCACTGGAGGAAAGGCAAGGCTTACAGAAGGTAAAGAGCAATTTGTGGTTTTTAAAGAACCTAGCCAGCTAATATTTACTCTCTCAATAACCCTCGTAGATGTTTTGTCTTGTTCCACTTAAAATATAGATTCCTCAGGGCAGTGACGGTAGATCTTGGTTCTGTTGAATTTGCTAGTTTTACTTCTAGAATGATGGATCTGACAGAATGGAGGTTGGAGCTGTTGCTACCTGGGTGTTTGACTCTCCTAGTGGCCCTGAGTCCTTGTTGAGCAATGAGAATATCTGCTTCCTTGGAGAATGGGGTGCTGTTACCGTCCTGCTGGGTGGGACATAGTGCCGGTTCACTATTTAAGACAAGTCCTTTGGGTTACTGTTAGTCAGTTACCTTCCAGTAAGATAACATTCTTGGGGTTGAGTGAACTGGGGAAACTCCTTTACTTCTGCTATGGAAGACATGAAGTGTTAATTGTGGGCCTCTCAGATTGTTACTGTTAAATCTTCACTGTGAAAACTTACCACCACCATGACCTAGTCTTAGTAGCTTAGGTGGAACCCAAAGTACTCAAAGAGGATTATTTACTGTTTTCTTTTCTAGGATGCTCCTTCAGACGAAAGCAGCACTAAACCACGGTGTCTGAGATGGGTGCGACTCCTTGCGCAGTTGGCTGCACAGACAAATACAGATGGTTCGAGAGTATGGGACTCGGCTACAGAACAACATGTGTTGAGGTGTGAGCAGAAAGCTTTAAACAAGTCTATGGAGTGTGAGGGGAGAACATGACTTTCGTACTGTCCCTGTAGCCTCACATCTGACTGTCAATAAATTTTGGATAAAACAGTTGAGTCTGGTGCTTGCGGTCAGAGGGTGCTCTTTTGGGTGACAGGAGCAAAAACACAGGGTTTCTGGGCAGAGTGACTCTGCAGTGCCTATAGTTGTAATGGAGGCTAGGCCCACCCTTAGCAGGCAAGGGATGCACACATGCAGCGAGCCCTGCTCACCTTAAACAATGAAACAGGAGTTACTATCTAACCCCTCCCTCTACTGAGGCTTCAAAGTAATCAGGCCATTCTGTAAGTGGAAGTTTTGACCAGTGTAAATCATAGCTTTGCCTTGCTTACAGCACAGACTTACAAGCAACTGCAGCGTAATCCTTAACCCTGGTGAAGTGCCTTATTACCATTGCCGTGCTCCCAGCTTAGACTGTATTTCTACAGGCAGGATACAGCTTGCTGCCTTGACACATTAGCACTCAGATGGGCCTGAAAAAGGTCTAAGAGGCCAGATACAGGGTGGCTTCTGGATTACATTCTGGTCCAAAACATGAGGGAGTTTCCTTGGTGCAGGATCTAGACCCCAGATCTGTTTAAAGTAGACAGCACAAACCCTATTGTGCCTTTGGCACTACCAGGGGGCACCATGGCTGGTACCCAGACCACTCCCCCGTAAAAGACGAAAGTGCTGTACCTTTCCGCATTAGGAGCTGGGACTTCACCAGACCTTTATTGCACAAAAAAGGTACTTCCTTCACACATGCCATCTCCGTACACTCCAAAGCCATCGCTCTGTCCTGTTTCTTCCGTTGTGTTGCTGGGTACGAACTGGAGGATATGAATACCCTAGGCATAGGGGAAAAGGTTAGTCACATTAATACTGGACTGCTTGAATGTCTGCCTGAGGCAACAAAGGATAGGGTTTTACATGAGTTGTGGCTATCTAACTGCAATTTATAGAAAAGTTCCTAAAACCGCAAGCCCTTTCTTGTACTTGAGACAAGATGGAAAGGTAACAGTTATTTGACAAAGTTCTGTTGGGGGGGACACAAGCTTGTCCCTAATATTGTGGGATCAACAGGGCTACAACAAAAGTACTTTTCTGTAGCTAGCACAGGGCTGATCGCTGCTAGCTAAGTTCAAATTAACTTCTGCAGGCTGGCTAGTCTGCATCCAGAGAAGAGAGCTTGTTTTACAGCAAAGCAGGGTGAGAGAATGTGTCCTGCATGTTCCCCTTCCTACCCTATCTTAAGCACCTGATGTTTGCTACTGACTTAAGAAGTGTGCTCTAGATACAGCAGTATCTCTGTTCCAACAAGTTATATACTGGCTTGAGTACTATTTCTTGCTGTGGTCTTGTGTTTATTCAATAACTGATCAGCTCACACGGACGCTAGCAGACACAACTGAAGGTCTTGTGCCAGAGTAGTGGATGCCTATTTCATAGTTTTGGGGCACTTTTTAAAAAAATTCCAGCTTACCTATCTGCTGGGTAGCTGAGGTAGGCACATACACAACAGGTACAGTCTGCACTCTGGTCAGAAAGGCATTGTAGGCTGCAAAAATAACCAATCACGTAACAGGTTTGAAAGTACAGTCTCATATGCTAAAGGCCTGTGTATACAGTTACAGCAGTTTTAAGGTGTGATTTAAACCAACCCAAAGCAGCATACACTTAGGAGCCCTAGGGCTTATTTACACAAGGAACTGAAGACACTATTCCTAAATGACAGTGGGGGAAGGGTTTATGATGCTCCAATTTATGTGCATTGATTTGCCTTAGTTTTCCTAAGTGTTCCTGCCGACAAATGCTCATCCGTTAGTATAGGTGTAAGATGAAGTGCAATAAGCCACTCCAACATAAGTACGAGTTTTTCCACCAGTTTAATTAAAACAGTGCAACTTGGTCTAAACAAAGACAAACTGGCAAATAGATTCCTGCTAAACACATTTTCACAGCTTGTGTAGGTCAAAACTGTAAACAGTACTGTAGTCTCCCTAATATTTATACAGGTGGATGAAGGACAAGAAGAATGTGCATTTTGGCACTGTTGGAAAAATCCTGTGATACATCAAAATTCCCAGGCACCCAGTGAAAATGGCACAAATGTTGCACTATTTAGATACTATCATAGGTGTAAAATTTCATATATTAAAGGTTAAATCATTACTGCTCACAAGGTACCCATGGTGGAGCTTATAATCTGATCTACCCCCAGAAGAAAGACAGGCAAGTTTCCACCACACTTCCCTCTGCCAACCTACATCAGTCCTGCTCCAATGTGACCACATCTAGAGAAGAGAAAGGAATTGGGCTTTTCCACCGAGGGAACAAATATTTTAGGAAATGGACTCGTTTCATAGGGGCCACTGAGCCTGCTAATGACTTTTGGTTTATTAGTCTTGAAGTAGACAAACCATGCCACAGCAGTGAAAGGCTTCTTGTACATCCCACTGCAAAGAACCAGTGCTCATTACTTTTTTTCTTAAAATTAAAAGTTTACCTAAAGTGATTTTTAATAAGAGAAATACAGCACAATATGAAGAGCACGTGCCCAGCCCTTCCACTGTGTGCAGGATGGCCCAGCAATCTACCCCTCAGGTTGTGACTGCAGTAGCAGGAACTCACCCTTTCAGCCTTCAGAGGTAGATTCACTAAGTTATCTGACATTTACTGTGTGTAGCTGGGTTTTTCCCCCTGAGATTTTATGAACTGAGGTCCTGTCTACTTTATATGGTCATTAAAGACAGTAGGTTACTTACCTAGGTATCCATCTTACTGACCAAAATGCCCTTTCCTCACCTGTGGATACTAAGTGGTTTCCACATGAAAGGTGGCTGATCCCTATAATGCAGTATGCATACAGGTGCTTGAAAGGCATTACAGAAATAAAAGACACCAGGATGATCTGGGCATTACACCTTGGTGCACTAGAAATGTTTTATTTCAGGATATGACCTGAAACGTGGTGGTATGGTTTTTTGTTTTAAATCAAGGTGTTGGTAATTTTCAAAACAGGATTGCACTGTTAAAAATATACAAAGTTGGCAAATGATTGTATCCAATAACTGAATGAACAGAAAGGGAAAGCTCTCTATTTTCCTCTAGTTTAATAATTAACTGCAAACCTCTCCTGTATTTTCACTTACTCAGAAAGATTACAGCTGTTGATGCTAGAACAGCAAAGAGGGTGAAGAGAAGGATCTGGTAAGAGCCCATAAGCTGTTGAACAATTCCTGCTTCATTGCACGGACCTAACATTTTCCAGAAAAATGAGGTAGTATTTAGTGCGGGTTTAGGCAGAATCCTGGTTGCTGTAATAAAAGGACACTGCAGAGACATAGAGCTAACCATTCTTCAGCTTTTCTGCAAGAACTAACTGAAAAGAAATAGTAAATAAACTGTTTCAAAATCATTTATCCTTTTAATAGCAATGTGGTGCTGCAGCCCTGTAGAATGAAGTTCTATCCCTAGACAAGGTGCAGCTCAAACAGCTGCAGTGAAAACTTCCTGGCTCAGGCCCCTATCAAAGTGCCTCACTAGGACTTGGAGGGACCACCTCCCAAGCTGGTGGTAATTCCGTCTCCATGTTCTCTCTGAAACTCCCATCTGTTCACTTGGCAATAGACCTAGACCACCAACTCGTTTAATGTAGACTAATGAATAAAAGTCAGATGGAAACTGCTTTGCATCATTAACCTGTGACAGAGCAGGAAGCAGGGACAAAGGGAAAAGACTTGCAGATCTGTACAACTCCTCTTCCCACCCACAGCATGTTCAGCCGCCCACAGCTAGAAAGAAAGCCCCTTCCTCCTGAGCCAGTGAAACAAACGACAGAGGGGCCTGCTGGCTACTGAGTTAGCATGCTAAAGGACCAATTCTGGGTGGTACTGGGCACGCAGCTCCCACTAAGGTTGAGAGTTAAGATACCCCACAGGTTCACGTGTACTGTTGCTTCACTTTATTGTGACAGGCTAGGAGACTGGCTTGGTGAAGAATGAGGATCTAGTAACTAGCACATGGCTTTGATGGCACCGCTGGGTCTTCTCATACAAATAAGAGCAGCTGATACTTACCAAACACATGCTGCCCTGCCAGAACTCTCACTGCTACCCTAACGCTTTGACCGGTGAGAATACAAGAGAGGTTGATAAAGACAGGGGCTGCCATCTGCTGGAGAGAGGTGAGATTGGCCACACTGACGGGGTAGGAGACAAGTCCAGGCATGTTGGGTGAACGTTCAGGCTGCCTCACTATTACCACAGGACAGCTGGGGCGAACCTTGGGGAACAGACAAAAGCAGTTATTGGAAAGGAAAATAAAACCAGTCAGTGGTGTATCGAGGAGGGGAGGCAGGGGGTACCAGGCCATTCTAAATGACACGCAGGGGATGGGGGGTACCGGTCCCTCCAGCATGCCCCACCCTCTGTGCATTGTGAAGGTCCAGCCTGGTGCCCTCCCTCCCAGGAGCTGGAGTGGTGGGTAACTGCGGGAGGCCAGGCCAGCCCTTCACGATGGGTGGGGGGGCACAGGAGAACCAGACAAATGGCCTGCCTAGCAGCAGGGTGCTACTGTAACTTAGGTTCTAGCTTGTCTACTTGCCCACCCCTTTTCACCCCTCCTGATATGAAAGGGGAGCTCTCAATTACTGCAAAAACACTGTTTCCAAACACAGAAACAACTCAATCATTTCCTCCAGAATCTCCGACAAGGGACCAACGGACTGCTCAGACTGACCCTACTGCATACAGGATCAGATCCCTCCTTCAATGTCCTTCTCCCTTCTGCTTAGCACGAATGTGGGTTCCCCAGAATGGGGGACAGAGAGAGCGCTCTATGTACCTCCAGCTTTTCTAACACTTTCTCTGCTCCCAGCACTCCGATCTTGCCATTCAATTGTTCGCGGCTAAAAACCAATTCTGACTGGTTGACGTAAAATGCAGGGAGGAAGGGGACCAGGATTCTTTGCATTCCATCCTTGTTTTGTTCACTGAAGAGACAGACCATCACATGTACAGAGGCCTCAGCAAAACTCAAAGCCAGCAGGATTTCATCAGACTGGGGTTTAGCAGTGATTATGCAGGCATAGAGACCTAAATTCAAGATGGAGAAAACCAAACAGTAAATACTCAAAGGGCTTGTGTTTGATTGTTTTTAACACATAAGCCATCTATCACTGTCAAACTACAAGCAGCGGTGGGAGAGGAGCATTCACTACATGTATTCTTAACCAATGCTAACAAGTCAGCAGAAACAATGTTTGTGTGACACACCACCATGTTCTCAATCCAGTGGAAAACAGAATTTTGTGGGAAGAAAAAAAAATATGCATGCTTACCTTTTTCAGTACTGAAGTGTGACCGGACATGAAAGACTTTCCTTGCTGGAATATCCAGCACAGTGTGGCTGAACTCAACTTGACATAGCAGGTGAGACTCTGGGAGAAGCAGATTAGTGATTGCGTAAACCTGACTAGGGTTGCATTGACCTAGAAGAAAGAGAAAAATGAATGAGCCAGTATTTTCACAATGGATCTCTTTTAACCCTAGGGTGATAGAGCTTTCTCTGGTGAACAGATCAAGAAGCCAGTCTAGAACTTCTATCCAACCTACACTTCCCAGACAGAAGATTCTTTCCCAGTAAGTCACTGATGCCTACAGTCATTTTAATGGCAAAGTACAATGCTGAGCTTGAAACAGACAACATGTTTTTCTTACTTAAAACCCAGGGCTGGGAAATTGACATTTTTATTGACAGCATAAGAACAGGCTCTGTCCTTTTTTAGTGCTTTACGTTGCCAATCCCAGTCACTGACGCCTGAGCGGCACTTGGAGGGAAAGTAATCCAGAAAGGGCAGGCAGGGCATACATTAAAGCCTTTCCTGTAGTTACATGAGAAAATATCCCTGATTTTGCTATTCTCGGAGGACAAATAAAATGTACAGGTAATCTGTAGTCTAGCAGTTACAAAGGTTGAGCTGTAGTTCATCTCATTTTCAGGTTATGAAGCCTGCAGGGTTTATACTGACTTTGAATAAAGTGCTGGAGAACCAGCTTATAAACTGCTTTTATATCTGCAATTCAGTTTCTCTCTCAAATATGTGGGCTACTATGGAAGAAATACATTTGTTGTCCCATGGAACAAACACTACAATCACCCCATTAACATTGCAAAAGTTCAGCGTAGGCCAAGCTAGAGGACTTTAGAAGAAGCCAGCAGTAATAGGTCTTACCTCTGAGGCTTGCTTCTGCACTGCTTGTGGCAACGAAAACCCAGAACTCAGAAGAGTTCAGAATATTGGTTAGGTAGCTTTTGGGACCAAGGCGGAGGCTTAATCTTGATGTACCATTGACAACCACCTAAAACATTAAAACGGAGTATATGTTTGTGTCTGAAGGACTGGTGTGTTCATATGGCCAGTGGGGAGTTTTACTGCTGTAACTTTTTTCCTGCTAATGAACATTCTCCCATTCTCCAGAACCAAGCTATTTTATTACCCTTGGGACCAGACTGTCATTTATAGTGAGGCCCCTTTTCACTGCCAGCGTGGTATAATGGAGTCTCCTTCACACTGTCGGAGCTGTGTAAGGCTCCTTAGTTTAAAAGAGAATGAAGCTCTTACTGTCTTCTTTAAGACCCTATTAACTTATTTGCAGGACTATATTTCCTACAAAGAAACTGAATCCAGGTTTGCAAATTATCCCATGTCAAGTTACAGTAAAAACTCTATCTGCTTTTGCAGCACCATAACACAGTCTTCAACCACAATGCTAATTGTGCTGCTTTCAGTTTCTAAGATTAGGCTGTACATTCTTGTAAACAAACAGATTCCAAGATAAATACAAACGAACTGTCGAGTGCAGCATGCAAAGTAATTTATGAGAATTTCCTTAGCACAAATAGTAGCAGCCTAGTCTCCTACAGAAGTGTGTTGCAATAAATACCTCTCGATATGTTTTCACTATTCCTGGGATGTCATGGAAGATTGTAGCTGTCCCAGCATGCCTCACAAATGCTGCTCCACTCACACTGTCTGTCTCCAGAATGCCCATGGGTGAGATTTGCCACAGCCCAGGTTCACCTATGAAGGTCAAGTCATAATTCAGATTCCTCTGGTCAGTCTCCACTTCATGAAAAGAATCACTGAACATGCTGGGAATACCTTTCAGACATCACTTCCCCTATAGGGTGTTCCCAGAGTTCATACAGTGTACATCACACTCACAGATCTTGTCTTTTTAGAGTGAACCTTTCAAATAGTCACACTGCATCCCCCCCCCCCAGTGGAGTACACTGAGCTACTGTCTGCTTGATCTCAAAGGCAGTCTACAAATCATATTTTCTTGACTAAAATAGAACCATGAGGCTGCAGGTTAATTTTTAGGGTCGCTGCGTCAAGAGAATGCTCAAATGAGGTTTTATAGAGTGAAGGAAAAGGTTTTGCATTCCTGTGAATGCTCTCTGGTTACCTTTTGTTCCTAAGATCCTGTTAAAGTCTAATTGACTGTGCAGTGATGATGACAGAGTAATAAAACTGGAGCTGCAGGAACATCGACTATTATGTATCGAGTCTTTTAGTGCAGCTGCAGAACCCTGTGTGTAAAGAATGCCCGTCAACAGTCCCTGTGAGCCTGTCCTCTTGGATGGCTGTAAAGTGCAACACTGGTGGGTGGGGAGAAAGGAGGAAAACAGCAGCCCTGGAATGAAAGGATGCAAAACATTCCTTTGGAGTCAACATCAAGGACAGCAATGTTGAGTCCACGCTTGAATCCTAGAGCACTGGAGAATGGAGCAGGCATTCAATTGTCAGCAGAGATGAGCCTGACACCCCTTTTTACTTGCACTGGTAAAAATTCCTAATAAAGCCACCTACACCAACGTAGTCACACTGGTGTAGAAAACAATGCATGTGAGAGGAGAATTAGTCCCTTGTCGTGAGAGGCTAAGAAGCAGACACTCTTTTCTTTCCTAATGAGGATCCACTAAAGCTGATTCTTTCTGGTTCTGGGGGAGATTTCGGAATTGCCACTGGCGGCCCTTCACTGGATTTAGCTAAGCTCTTGTAGAAGCACGATTTCCATCAGCCCCAACAGAGCTCCCTTTGTGCTCAATCCCAGAAAATGAACCTAGTGCAGAAGTTAGGCCAACACCACTTTTCTCACATGCAGTGGAGCCAAAAAGCCAGAGCTGAGCAACATACTTCATTTCCTTATTCCTGCCAAATGAGCTAAACAAGCTCTTCCCAGTATGGTAAGCTGAAGGGAGACCATTTTAACATGTCCAAAATTAACTCCTTGGTGCCAATAAGAGTTCAAACTTCCATCACTGAGCAGTTACACATTTTACACTGCCCCTTATTTTGTCGGTCACAGAGCTAATGGAGGAATTAGAAGCCATGCCATCTTGAAATTGGATGACGACTTTATGGAAGCAGAATGTGTCTGGATAAGAATTTTGTCATGACACTGGTGTGAATACCTCTGTTCTTATGGGACCTTTAATGACAATAATTCACCACAGCCACAATTCTATGTTGCCTTCAAGTCAGTACCTTCAGCTGTACAGGGAACCCTAACTCCACGCTGGGACATCAAGTTCAGTTCCAGCTCTGGGTAAGGTGGCCCCTACTGAATCCCCAGTACCACTTCAATTTCCCTTAGTGGTCTCCCGTTCAAGTATGGGCTGCCTAGCGCTGCTTATCTTGTGAGATCTAACATGATCACTGGAAATGGCCACAGGCTCAACACCAGAGTAGTTAGAGACTACAACACAACAGGAGCAGAGAAACAACACACAAACCTTCTTGGTTTACAAGGGGTGTGCTGAAACAGATCACATCTCCTACTGCAATGGGCTTTGAGAGGTCTGGCTCAATGACATGCTCCACGGGCACATGGATATAATCAGCCATGCCTGGGCGCTTCTCATCCCAGATTCCCAACAATGTCACTCCTCTGTTTACAGCCTGAGCAATGTATGTGTAATTCTTATTCCCAGGTTTGATTAGCAGCAGGTCATCTCTGAAAGCAAACAAGTCCCAATCAAAAGAAACCTAGCAGAGCTTCAGATGCCCAGAAAAGATAAACAGCATATTTCAAGTATAAGAACCCAAGGGCTAACATAGCACAAAGGGTTAAGTGAACCGGCTTTTCTCTTCTGAAGAGCTCCCTTCAAATCCTGTTTAGCCTGAGATACAGACCCTTTCACCTCTGCCACCACTTGTAATGCTAAAATTTTACCTGAGTTTTGGTCAGCCTAGTCAGCTATGTGCCAACCTCCTCAGGACTGTACCTGTTCAAAGCCAGGTAAAGCTGGGTGTTCTGGGCATGGAATTTTTCGCCAATATTGTCATAGAACTGGATTGAGAGAGTAAGAGCCATCCCCAGAGGAAATGCCATCAGAATTGTGCTGCCAGTTGTGTAGAGTTGGGGACTGGTGCTTATCCTCAGGTACGATACTGGAGCCACCTGTAAGAGAATGCTTCCTTTGGTTCACTTTTTAAGAAGACATGACATTTATGTCTTTTCCACTGAAACAGATCCGATTACGTACAAGTGTACAATGGCTGGTAGCTAATTCCGAAGGAAGAGCGCCACCTACTGAACCATCAAGATCTCTTCTTGCAGTACCTAGGTTTTGCTTGGTCTCCCATCCAACAAAACTTTTAAAGATTGCCCTAAAATTATCAATACCCCATGAATCAATTAAAAGGCATACATTATGTATATCTGTGGTGAGATGGTTGGCACTGTTTCTTATTTTAAGCCCTAAAAAGTAAAGTAACAGATACTTTGCACTTCCATCGGGCCTTTCACACAGTGGGATGATTTACAAACATTAAACAACACATCACCACCACCCATTTTACAGAAGGGTAAATTAAGGCTCAGAGAAGTGATATGACTGGCCTCCACGGTCACAAGTTGAGTCAGTGCCAGAGCCAAGGCAGAACCCAGGAAACCTGCCTTGCAGTACACCTGACCTCTGTCAGACCAGATCATGCTCCCTCCCAGAACCAGCAAAGGAAGCCACAGGTCCTTACCCCTTTGAGACACTGATCCTGAAAAAACTAATTGTATGTGATGTCTCAACATCAGTTGGTTTTAGTGATTTGAAAAATCAGATGCTGGTGCTATTTTGTTTACTTGCAATAGTATTGGCAAATGTCTGCAATGAGTCTTACCCGGACTCCAGTTATGACTGTCTGGTTGACTCCAAAGAGTTCTAGGGAAGTTACTTCTAGCACTGCATTGCCTGTTATGGCTCCTGCTCTCAGGAGACCTTGGCCATGTTCCTCAATGACAGAAGAGTTGGGGAAACACTGCAGGATTTGAGAGCTCACAGATGCTGCCCCCTCCCTAGGTCAAGAACAGAGTGAACAAACCTTCAGTTAGACTGGTGAGAGGCTGAGAATTTCAGGCTAAATGGACAGCAGTGAAGCTATGAGAAACCACAGCAGCTAGGGTTTTTCTCAGACAAGTCACTCATCCAGCAATTTCTAAGCTTGCCCAGGATATTGTGCCTGTGAGCTTTTCTAGTTTGCAGCTTAACATACTTTATTGTTGTTTTAATGGGGCATGAAAATGCTGGGCCAGTGGTTCAGTGGTAGCACCACACTTTGATTCACAGGAGGTCGGAGTATGGGCTCCAAATTCAATCTCATTCCCTATGCTGACAGAGCGAGAGCTCGAGGAATGCACAATACTCTCCAGAGAGTCAAACCTAGCTCTGCTCATTTGTGGATGGTAGGTTACTGGAGGACACTCCTCAGAAAAGTGCATAGAGAAAAGCAGAGTGCTGGGAGTGTGCATAATCTATAAACCACAAAAACCACCACTCCAGACACAAGCATTTGTAGTTATCCACAGTTCATTTCTTGCACTGAGGGTCAGAGCTCAACTGGGTCTTAATACTCATTGGATGAAATTCATCCCTGTGCAGGGGACTAGCAAAGGACCTGTGCAACACTTACATTTCAGTTAAGCCCTTTTGTGCCAGGCTGAGTTTCACTTAACATGCACAACCTATGGCTTTAAAGACTGATGTTAAGGCAATTTCAGAGACTGAGCATGCCCAAAAGTGGTCTGTCATGCAATAGAATTCTGCAAGTTGTAGCTCTTGGAAAGAGGATAAACAGTTGACTTCAATGCAAAGAGATGGACAGTTCCTTGTATTGAAAGATAATATGCTGTGAATCAGTGGTGCCCAACCTTATTATACAGGAGTGCCACATGAACCTAAGTACAACCTTGTGTGGGCCAAACAAATTTTACATATTTTAATAAGATTTAAAGTCACCTGTATTAATTTATATTTTAAGTTGTGCTTGTTTTGTATGTGTTTACACAAAAATATTCTATGTACACTAGTGTCTATTTACACACTTGTGTAAACTGAATTATGTAAACATGATGACAAAATGCTAATGAGTCTGCTGTCAGTGTACTGTGTTGAAGCAGATCACGGGCCTTATGATATGATCCGGTGGTTGTGTACAGCCTGTTGGCCATAGGTTGGTCACCACTGCTGTAAACTATTTCTCTATCCTGTATTTCCTGGATTCAGATTAGAATATTTTTTCTTTACCTGTTTGTATACAGTTTGAGCTGTGAGTTTGTGGACATCAGAATCTGCTCTGCAGGGCACTCAGGAGAGAAAAGTAGAAGCTTATCGAACACCTGTGGGAACAGAACAATAATTTTATAAAGAGAAATTCACAAAAATACATCTGGGTTAAATTAAATACTTTTAGAACCAATTTAAGGAAATGCTTTTTCACACAAAATGTGATCATCGTATAGAACACCTTCCCACAGGGGATCAGAGATTTAGATGGTGTGACTAGTACGTAGAGACTGGATAATTTTCTACCACTAACTTTATATGTGATATAGTAAAAATTAACACACTTAAATTTGCAAATGCACACTGATTGCTGCCCAACAGAATCTACCACCATCTATATGTACAGTAGTGAATAACAGGACAGGAACATATGGGCTTTTTTCCACTCTTCTTATTCCTAGAGCATCAGGTATTATACTGCCAAAGAGAGAATACAAGAGTCAACTGACCAATAACATGATCCACTATGACAAATCCTAGGTTTCTATGTATGCAGGTCAGTAAGAAATCAGACAAGAACACCTTAATATGGGGGTGGAAATGATTACGGCTGCCTGGATGCAACGCACAGTGCTCATCAGCAGAGAAAAGCACTTGTGTTATTGGGAACCTCTTCACATAAGGAATATAAAAATACAGAAAATACTAACAAAGTAATTAAAGAAATGACTAAACATTCAACATGCATTTCCAGCAGCTATTTATTAATGGGAGCTGTATGGTTAAAGCCCTTCACATTGCACTGAAATGAGGAACTTTTTCCTGCTTACTGGCTGGTATTTCCTTTTATTCTGAAAATGCCAGGAATGTTTGGCTCTGTGCCTGAGAGCAGTCACTGAAACTGCTGCTATGCAGGGGTGACTAGATTTCTATTCCAAAGGCTTCAAGAGGCAAATCTAAATGAAAATCCACATCAAAAGTGTGTGCTGGACAGTTAACGTGGGCAGGCCAACTCGTTAACATGACTCTCGCTTGCTTTAGAGCAAAAACAACACAGCAGCAAGGTGGAGCCGTAGTTACACACAATTTATATTCATTCCATAGGGAGCAAGAGTTTAGTGCAAGACTGAATGAAATCACCATTAACCAGCAGTATCAGTTAGCAAGAAATACAGACATGCAGAGGAGGGTTTACACATCTCTACACACATTGTGACACAATACATCGTCTGTGACTCCCCTGTCCATGCACAGCCCCCAGCGTACTCCTATCCACGGCACACCTGCCAGCGTGACAGGGTATCTTGCCTAGGCTTTGTTTTCTCTTTTTCCTCCTTGCTTCAGGTATGAAGTCCTGACTTCTACAACTTACCATGAAAGTAAGAGATCCCATTTGGAGAGACCAGAGGAACTTACCAATATTTGTACTTCATCGGAGAGTTCAGCAATGTTTCCTTCAAACTGACCAGCAGATACATTCAGACAATGCACTGTCACTTTAATACTGGTTCTCCCAGCAGCCTTGGTACGCACAACCATAGCAAAGTTATTCGCGGGAAGAACCTGCAGGGAAACCTGACAGAGAGATGGCAGGGTTCTCATTAAAGGCTGCTCAGGCCTTTCTGATCAACTGTCCATTTATAGTAAAGGAAAAATGCAGAAAGATGCCGTGGGGGGGGTGTGAGAGGTCACTTTTTCCTTGGTTTTCTTCTTTATGGTGAGAGATGCTATTATAAGTTAATTGCCTCTAGGCAGAATGGTTAATGAGAAACTCCCTCAAGCGTCTAGTACAGTTCCTCTTAAGATATAAAAAGATCAGTATCCTGCTCAGTGCACTTCCAACTGGCTCTGCTCAGATGAGGAGACAGCTAATGACAGTCCCTGCCCCAAGGAGTTTACAGTCTGAAACATACATACATCAGATTTAGTGTAAGGAAGTTTAAGGCAATGTCACTCCAGAGGTCTGTTTAAAGGCTTGTGTGAAAGGCTTGGAATGTTTTAATAAAGTGACCAATCCTTCCTCAAGTTAACTGAATGAGGGTGCCAGGGAAGCTGACATTCAAAGCATATGGCCCACAAAGCAGTGCTAATCTGTCCAGCAAGGAATTTTAAATGCAGCTTGCCTGATCCCCTGATGCCTTTAACCACCACCTGCACAAAGTGGGTGTTACCTCCATTCTTGTGGGCAGCTCTATACCTCTGAGTGCCGAGGGAGAAGGTCCAGAACATCCCGTTTGCTCAGTGACCAGTGAAATATCAGCCCTGGGTTGGCATTACCAAAGGAAAATGGAGTCAGAGCGCTGGTCAGCCCCATGATGTAAACAGGCATCTGCAAAGTAAAAATACTGTGACCATGGGAACTCGGGGTAATTACTGATGTTTCCTATATTACAATCTGGGCGTTTAACCTTCATTCCATATGGAACAGCTTCCATACAAGGAGAGATTAAAAAGACTGGGATTGTTCAGTTTAGAAAAGAGCTGACCGGGGAGGGTGCGGGAGGAGGGGGGAGAAGAGATGATAGAGGTCTATAAAATCATGAATGGTGTGGAGAAAGTGAATAGGGAAGTTTTATTTACCCATTCACATAACATAACACAAGAATCAGAGGTCACCCAACAAAATTAATAGGCAGCAGGTTTAACATACACAAGGAAGTACTTCTTTAAACAACACACAGTCAACCTATGGAACTCATTGCAGGGGATGTTGTGAAGGCCAAAAGTATAATTGGGTTAAAAAAAGAATGAGATAAATTCATGGTGATGGTTCATCAATGGCTATTAGCCAAGATGATCAGGGATGCAACCCCATGTCTCAAAACCTCCGACTGCCAGAAGCTGGGACTGGATGACACTCAATAACTGCCGTGTTCTGTTCATTCCCTCTGAAGCATTTGGCACTTGCCACTGCTGGAGGACAGGATACTGGGCTACACGGACCATTGCTCTAACCCAGTAGGGCCATTCTGATGAACAGCAGACAAAGGAATTAACAGGACACAGACTATGAAGAGTCATCACCGTGGTGATACAAAAAATTAATTGTAAACGCTTCAAAAATAGTTAGGGTTTTCAGTATGTGTCATGAATTTATTACCAAGAGCATAATTTCTGAAGTCCCTTAGCATCAGCATAAAACATACAAACCACCTTGCTAAATGCCTAGCCTTGGAAAAAAGATCACAGCCCCTTCTTACAGTGGCATATACTTGTGTGCAGAAGATCCAAACTTAGTTCCCCACCCCCTGGACAGGTGGGAGGAGCTGTGTATGGCAAGAAGAGGAAGCATGTTCTACCCATTATACACAGATCTTCAGCAGTAGCCAAGCAGGTCTCCTTTTCGGTGTACATTCCACGTTGTCCTGAGCACAACTTTCTTCTCACCTTTCTCATTTATAGTTAACTACACAAAGCATTTGAGAGCCCTTCCAAATTCCAAGTATCAGAAAGTTTCAGACTACATGCATGATTCTCAACCAGCACTAGTATGCTTGAGCATACACAGTTGAACAGGAGTCAGCTTAAGTCTCCATTTGGTAAACTGGTGCCATTTGCTTGAAAAGGTTGGAAATTACTGGCCTAGACTGAAGAAGTCCTTTTTCAGTTATGAATTACTTTAGCAAACCCTATCTCAGGATTTTCAGCACCACTTGGATTTATATGTGCAATCACGAACTCCCAGCTAGAGCTAGAAAATCATTCACCACTTGCAGATCACAGTGGTTTTGGATATCAGCTACAGAACTAACCTTGGTGGCTGTTATAAGTCTAGTGGCAGGTGCATGAATTCTTACTGCTCTCAGCTGAACTACTTCCAATTCCACTTGACCCTGAAATGTAAGGCAAACAACATGCTTTGAGATATACAAGTAAAATGGACCATCTGAAGGAGACTGGGGCCCCTACAATCAAAATAAAACAGTATGCAGGCTGGCTACAGTAGAACTAGGCTTGCATATGTCCCAGAGGTTAGCAGGATTGTAGAAGTGACAGTCTGAAGAACAATAAGCAAATTTGGCACTATGGCCACCAACACAGAGGCTGCAGGAGCTTATTTGCTAGGCAAGCAGAGAATGTTTCTGGTTGGCATAGAGCTATTTGATGCCCCATTGATTTCATTCATGAATTAAATATCCACTTTGTTTAAACAATGCACTTCCCACTGAGGGTGCAAGAAAGCAAGAAGCACAGAGGTGTATGAGCTGAAGCCACTTAGCCAGGAATTTCTCTCTGCAAGAGGCAAAGGCCTTCTCTCTCATTTCAAATATAAAATAAAAGAACTATCACAACAGCCCTAACCTTTACTTCTGTCTAGGCACGGCATGCACATAAGGTGGGACCTTGTCCACTGAGATGCCCAAACCCATCTGCAGATGTGCTTCCTCAGCAGAGGCCAGTACAAGAGAAATAAATCAGAGACACAAATGAGGAATTACAAAACAAGACAGGAAGATACCTGTGAGAAAACAATTACTTTTCCAGTGTCTTCACTGACCGCCTGAATGGTGCCCTGTATTATGGCTGTTCCGACTGCCTTAGCCATCACCTGGCCTAGCCGGTTAACTACAGCCACAGTCTGGTTACTGATGGAGAAGTGAATGATGGACTGTGGCTGTGGGCCGCCTTCTGACATCACCTGCAATATATTTAAACAACAGGATGGCTTCTCACTGAGGAAACTGTAGCCTCAGAGCAATTTCAACTGAAACACATGTCCGAGCTGCATTTTTCCTTGGAAACAAACACCACAGTCTCTTCCCCGTCTTCTCAAGTGAGTGTCTCAGATACACCTCACAGTGCAAATAAAAGGAGCAGGAGAAGCTAGCCTGGAAATGATCTGGAGGTGAGAATCTGAGAAGGAGGGGAGGTACTGCTTAGGAAAGAGTGGGGAAGGTTAAGTGAGAAAGAGGCAGGAAACAGAAATAGGACTGGGAATCAGATATAGAGCTTTTACCTCTTGCTCTATCAGGCACTTTTTACCAGTCCTGTACTCATTTAATATTGGGGGGGTGGGAAAGGAAGGAAGAGGCACAGGGGATTGGATAAGTCTCGTTTGTCTGGAAGAACTAATATTCCTTAAAACTCACCTGCATCATGTTGTGTGGAATGAGTGTCATCTCCTTTGGGATGAGTTTGAATGGAGGAAAGACCTGGGAATGGGAAAAAGAAGAAACAACTTTAATGCTGCAGGATTGCTTTTTAAAAAGACACACTTTTAACGTCAAAAAATACTTCCTTAGTGATGCACTACTCAGGACACCAAGCCAGTCTACACTTAGTCTTGAAGTGTCACATAAATCATACACCATCCTCATACCCCAAAAGAACTCACAAGGTAAAATTACCTATATTTTAGAGACTAGTGAGTAAGATTGATGGTTGTTCAGTATCTGAATTCTTTGCTACAGCACACAAAATAAATCACATGTGCATCTCTCTAAGCTGATTATGCCACATCTCTTTGAGATTTCTATACCAGAGAATGGGACTCCCAGTTAGCAAACCTTCTCCGTTTTCTAAACATCAGGACGACAAAGACTTTTAATAGGTAAATGAGATAATTTGGTAAAACATACAAATAGCAGCATATCATCATCGCCAAGATCTGTGATTTCTTATAAGATCTTTTCATTCTTTTATGACTATCAAACCTATCTAAAACCCATGTTTTTCACGCTTACATTATCCAAGTGGGTTTTTTCACTGCACTTTGAAGGAAATGAGTCTATATCAAGTGAGAAACATCTGAAGATGGGGAGACACAAATGGTGAGCATTCTTACTTCAACTTTCCGAGGAGCAGAAGTGAATTTTCGTCCCATCTTGTCCCAGGCCATAGCCACCAAGGTTGTCTGGCCTACTGCGACAGCTCGGAGTACGTAGACTTCAGAGTATTCACCCACTTGCTCCATACGCCTGCATAGACACTTAGCAGTTATTTCACTTTTCCCACCTTGCATTCAAATCATATGATGCTGGGGACAGAACATATCTTTAACTAATAGATGAGTTTAAAATGAGTCTAATACTGAGGTTTGTGTTTCTAGATAGTTAGGACAGTCCTAGTCCTATGCTGCACAAAGCTTTCAGTGGCGGAATACACAATCTATGATAGGTGAGAGAAAGTCGATGGCTGTGTTTAACCGTGTTAATGCTCTGGAATTTGTTTTTTCCAGGGAAATTAATGTCTCTTCCCCTCATGCACACAACATTTCTGGCACACTATGGCAAGGTTTCAGTTCATTAAACAGTTCCTCATCTCCAACATCACTGCTGAATACTAAGGTATTTGTATGTAAATTCATTTATTTTTATCTGCCTCCACACTAAGCAAGCAGTATAGTACTAAGATAATACAGGGATTCCAAGGAAAACTATTTCAAGCAAAAAAAAAGAGCTATACATTTACAGACTAAGCAGCCATGTCAGAAATAAACAATGTAAACAATTGAATACACAGCTATAGATCTCTGTGAAAAGGGGATTCTGTGGTAGTGCATAAAACTAAGTTGTGGGAGTTGAGATAACACTCTGCCTTCTACATTGCTTTTCACTGAGGATCTACACTGAGGTTTACAAATATGAATTAAGCCTGGCAACCTACCCTATGAGGTACTTATTCCCATTTTACCAAAGATTAAACCTCAGCCATGGGGAGGTTAAGCCACTTTCCCAAGAACACACAGGGAGACAGTGACATGACGAGATAAAACAAAGTCCAGACATCTAATCACCACTACACTCCTTTAGCCAGCAGATGGCTAGAGTGCTGGATTTTGCTCTGTAGTAGCCTGTTCTATTTTGCAGGACTGGATGGATATTATCAGCTGCTATTTGAGGCGGAATGCCCCACGCTGGCTACTGTGGTACTCACACAAGTGTAACAATAGGAGATGCTGCCTGCAGTTTGAGCTTCATATACTTGAAATATTTACTGCTGAACGCATGTCGATGAAAACCAAGGACTCTCACGCTGACTAGGATAGATTTGCCAATCTCGATCTAGGTAAAAAGAGCACTTTTACGATTTCTGGAAGAGTCTTTGTACCTATGCCTGACCCTAAATGGGCTGCAGGAGGATACCACCCACTTTACATCTCTTAAGTTCTCCTTCCTACCTGCAGAGAGACACTTACACAGGCAGGACATTCAAGAGGATTTGTGCAGGCTCCCTCTCCTTTCAGTGTTACTTCTTGATCAGAAACACAGAGTTGCTGCTGTTGAAATTAGAGGCTCACCTCGTCGAGGAGCTGCTGTGGGGCTGCCAGAATGTCTGGCAGCTTGTAAGGTATGAAGCAGGGATTCAAACTGGGTCTCCCATTGCGTAGAGTGACAGTGTTGTTGGGACACTGAATGGCCTTACGTATATTTTTAACCCAGGTAAAATAAGATTACACATTAGTAAAATATGAAAACCAAAAAGACTGAGCTGGCCCTTCTACAGTAGTATGATTTACTGTGAAAAACAAACATCTGAAGTGGATGCAAGATCTCATGGTTGATCCCTAGCTAAGACATTGCACTCAATCTTCAACATAAGCCCCTTGTAGCTCAGTTCCAGAAGAAGTTGCTTACTCCCCCAAGGAAGAAGAGTAGATACTTGGGAAGGAGTGGGCAGTGTCTAAGCAAGTATTGAAGAAAAAAAACACAACTTCTCTTGCAGTCCTGTGTGCAAATCTCGCACAAAACATACCAATGGGTCATGTGAAATATCTCTGCTCCACAGGATTTGAAGAAAGAACCCTAAGAATTACAGTACCAAAGTATAACTCTCACATTTTTGAAGATTCTCAAACTCTCAAAACCATCAGCCTACCATACTTAAAAGTCTAACTTCTGTATTAAACAACCTAGAGAGAGATGAGTTTCTTCATGATGGGGATGCATGAATGCATGTTGTGCTGTCACTCTGCTCTGCCTACATACTCTGTGCTTGGGAGCGAACAGTGTTTTGGAATAGCCAAGAATCCTGTTCCTGGATGCCTAGGTGTAGGGCTGCCACGCTGATAATGTCCCTTTTATTTAAGAAGATATGTTCACACAGATTTCTTTAAGTGTAAAAATAAAACAAATATCTCCTGAAAGAAAAATTACTTCATAGGTGGCTCCATACCATGCAAAAAAAAAAAAACCAAAAATAAACCCCAAACAAACAAACAGTGTGAACAGAAAGAACAAACAAAAAATATCACATCCCACCAGGCTAGGTTTTTATACAGACATTTCAGTTTCCCTAAGATTGTCTCACCTTATCAATGAGATCTACCTCCAACTCATGCATATCAGACACACGTAGATAGACTGTAGACGATCCCAGGAACGCCAGACAGAGATCATAGACCTCCAAGGTTAGAGATCCAGGATGCAAAGGGATGACCTACAAGGAAAGTGAGGAGGAACAGCCACACTATCTGTAGGGGATACTGATTTAATTTGCATGTATTACCAAAAAGCTAAAGCTAATTTGTAAAAGCGACCAAGTCTGGCATTCTGCTGAAAAGTCATTGTTCAAACAACCATGTAAATGAAAGAGGGAAAAGCTCTGGTAGGGTCAACCCTCAGAAGCCATCACAGGGTTGTTTCCTACAACACAGTTATTAGAGCATTGTCCAGTCTAGTTTTAAATGTCCCAACTCCTGATGTTTTTCACCATTTCCCTTGGAAATTATTCAATAGTCCAGAAGGTCACACAGTCAGGATTTTTCTTCCTGATATTCAGGCTAAATTTATCTCTACAGGAAAGCAAAGCTGACTCAAGTTTGATTTCTGACCCTGCTGCTCACTCATGTCTCTGGGCCAGCTAGCACCAAATATTTTTTATTACATACTGCTACAGAAAATAGCAGCAAGGAAAACTACGGGAGAGAATTAATTTTCATTGAGAAACTATAATGGTTGGAAGCATCACCCTATACGGGAGCTGGAAATCAGCCAAGTCCCTAGCTATGTAATAAAACCCAAAAGGTAAATAGAATCTATACACAGTCACTAATCCAGTGTATTTTGTACCATTTAGTGACAGCCATTCTTTAATCCATTATTCTAACATTTTCTCTTATTGAGAAATTTATTCCAACAAGTATTTGGCCCACTTTACATACTTGCTAGCAATAAAGTAATTGTATGTGTTAAAGTAAACTGTATAAACAGGTAAAAAGAAAGGAGGGGTGGAAAGTGAGAGAATATCTATTTCTTTCCTGGAGGGTGAATCTCAAAACATCTTGAATATGCTCACCTGGATGGCACTTTCTGCTTCCAGGTATGTAGTGTTTATGATCTCCTCTTCACTGCCGTTGACCAAAAAGTACCCAGATCCTTCCACTAGATCAAATACTTCCTAGAAGGATAGAGAAAAATGAGTAAAATCCCAGTGCACTCACTCCTCTACCAACTCAGAGTGCTGGCTCACTGACTGAGAGGTTTAAGGTCCTGTGGTCCTTACTAGGCTTTTCCTCAGTCTCCAAAGGGAATTTTAGCCCAAGTAAGAATTGAGAACTACAAGCTGCTTGGAAAATTTAAAAAACCCACCATAATATAGGCTCAAACTATAGGTATACCCCAACTAAAACAGAGGACCAAAAAAATACCACCATGACTAAACAACAGAGTAAAAGAAGGAAATGGAGACAAAAAGACACCTTTTAAATATTGGACGTCAAAACTTACTGAGGAAAATAAACAGGAACAAACTCTGGCACATCAAGTATAAAAGAATACATAGGCAGGTCAAAGAAGAATTTAAAGAGAAACTACCAAAAGACAAAAACTAATAGCATTTATTTAACATATATCAGAAGCTTGTCAAACAATCAGGGAGGCCACTGGATGGTAAAGAAGCACTCAAGGAAGACAAGGCCATTGCAGAGAAGCTAAATGAGTTCTTTGCATCAGTCTTTACAGCTGAGGATGTGAGAGAGATTCCCAAACTTGAGCTATTCTTTTCCTTTGAAAACCAGAGGAAATGTCCTATACTAAGATGTCACTAGAGGAAGTGTTGGAATATCATTCACTCAATAAATTGCCCTGTTCCGTTCATTCCCTCTGAAGCATCAGGCACTGGAAGACAGGACACTGGGCTAGATGGATCACTGGTCTGACCCAGTGGGGCCATTGTTATCTTCTTATGATTTGGCCCTAAATGATGAGGTGATGCAGAATAGCCAGCTCTAATACACAGTCATAATTCCCCCAAGGAGATCCTGCTGATCCAACAAAAAAGGATGATCAAGGCCATCAGCTAATAAATACCATTTATCCAATTAAAACCATTGTGAATGACCCAGCCTGGGGATTTGTCCTTTGCAGTTTCAAATGGAAAATCCAAGACTGATTTCCCATCACTCACTGGCCAGTGGGCAGAGATTGAGAGCGCTACAGAGACACTCAACAGAAGGGTGTCATAAGGCAATGAACAGGGATTCCTCTACAAATTGCACTGCCTCTTTAGTTGCACTAAAACAGGCCAAGACAGGCTTCATTCATGTACCGCAAAGAATACTTGCAGATCATATTTCTTAACACTCATCTAGAACAGCAGCCTTCTTTTCAGAAGCACTGCTTCCTGTGTGCAAAAGCAGCACTTGCTCTCCAGCGGCACTCTGTATTTACATTTCACTGAGCAAAAACGGGAAGATCAAGGAGCTTCTCGGTCCATGAAGAGAGAATTGGTTATGCAACAGATGGGCATAACACATTCACTGTCTTCCAAATTTTCATAAAGGCAGTTCATGGAAAAACAAATCTATTGATGGTAAAAGACTATGTAATATAGCAAAGAACAATGGGATACAATTTAGCCATACTAATAACATTCCTACCTTCACAGCAGGATGGTTATATATAGTGGCATTGTTTGGCACCACTGACACATCCTCTACCAGTATCAACTCCACAGCTGTGGAAGTAGGCAAGTTAGATACCTCCTAAGCATGGAACCAAAACCAGAGAGAAGTTACATTAGTATTCCTTTTAGTCACAAAAACTCAACCGTTCTCTTTTGCAGAAGGAACTGATAACTGCAGTGACACTGCACTATCACTTCTCCTAATTGGCTGTGATGGCAAAAATAGGACTTTCCTTTTGAAAAAGGACAAAGCTCAATATTCAAACCTGAAGATAAAATTATCTGCGCAGTCCTCATCTACTCAGCTCAATTTATGAATAGACCGCAACAGTTTGCTAGACAGATCAGCCACAGATTAAGCAATCTATATTATGCCCATCTCAGAAGGGTTTGAAAAAGTGCTGCAAAATGTCTTTTTCTCCTCACTCTTGGACTGCCTCTCTCTGAATACTTCACAAAGCGGACTCCAATCAGAACAGTCCCTTTGATGTGGTGCACCTCCAGGACCTGATGCCCTATAAGTAAAAGAAAGCAGAAATTTCACTCAAAACAGGAGATAGAATTTGAAAAGAAAAAAAAGACAAAAACAACAGTTCCACCTTCAAAGGGGAATGAGTAGGATGCAGTACTTGCAAGTGAGGTTCATGAGCAATAAAATCAGTGGTAAGAATTGGAAGCAATTAATTAATTGTTAGAAATCTGCTCGAATTATTCTTTGACAGCTCCCTGGTGTTATGTTTAAAAACACATATATATAACCCATTACCCATGCTCTGGCACTTTTAAAGGCTGTACCAGACTAGCAGTGTTTGTCTGACATATCCCATGCACCCTGTAGGAAGGAGGAGATTCTGTTGGGAAAGGGGTAAGTGGTTGCTGCTGACTCACGAAGGCAGGTGCTTTGTTACTCAACTTGGAGATATACGGGAACTGGGATTGACTCTCTAAAAAGATGATCTAGCAGAGGTTCTCAACCAGGGGTAGATACATCCAGGGTATGCAGAGATCTTCCAGGATGTACATCAACATCTAGATATTTGCCTAGTTTTACAGCAGGCTACATAAAAAGCACTAGTGAAGTCAGTACAAACTAAAATGTCATACAGACAAATGACTTGTTTATACTGCTTTATATATTACACATTAAGATATAAGTGCAATATTTATATTTCAATTGATTTATTTTACAATTATATGGTAAAAACAAGTAAGCAAGCCATTTTTCAGTAATAGCATGCTGTGACACTTTTGTATTTTTATGACTGATTTTGTAACCAAGCAGATTTTAAGTGAGGTTAAACTCAGGGGTACAACACAAGATAAATCAGACTCCTGAAAGGGGTACACTAGTCTGGAAAGGTTGAGAGCCATTGATCTAGGGAATGGGCTTAACAGTCCTTAGGGTGGGAACACAGGGGCAGCCCAGCCTCAGAAGGAAACTTGAACTCTGAGCTTAATTTATGTTACCTCATCACACTCACAATGAGAAGGAATATTGAACACACAGTAACATTATTCTATGTCCTTCTCCTTTAAGTGATGATGCTATGAATCTGGCCACAAACTATTCCATAAATGCCTGTGTTTCACAAACCATATTATAAGTTTCAAATGATTAGAGAAAGTGAAGCCCAGATAACATGGTGATGCATAAATCCAGAGATTATATTGGGAGGAATAGGAGGGGGAGAGAGAGGGAGAGAGAGTGTTTGAGCTAAATTTAGTACTGGGGTAATCCGGTGCAACTCTGACTGACTTAATTGGAGTTCAGTGTATAAACCTGAACAGGTACCGTGCAATCTGGTCTGTCCACTCCCATCATCCTTTGCTACCATCTGCATGGATTTTGAGTCAGTAAAGTGTGCGAGAGTTTCATTGGCTGATTTCCACTCCAGCACCAAGGAGCTAAAGTTGTCAAACTTCCGCCGATGCTGATCAAACATGGCCAACTCCAAAACTGTATTCCTCAAACTGGACACGGGGATCTACACCCAAAATAATAGAACTCAATCTCATTAATAACTCGGAGCCTGATTCTAGAGGGAAACCACCTCATACAATGCAGCCCATAGCCACCTGCAGCTGAACCAGAGAGCTGTAACCTAAGGAGAATACAGGGCCCAGGATGCTGCGATTCCTCTTTGCAGTTTTCTGATGCAGAGATGCACAACTATCTCAGCCAATTTGATCGACAGAGGAACTGAGCTGAGGCTATTCAAATAGTTTCATGTGACAGAGGTGATTCCATCTTCAGATAATAGTTTTCTGGTAAAAGCTATTAAATTATCAATTAATGCTACATAATCTTCATCTAGAGCAAACATATCACATGTTCCCAAACATCCTACAAATCATTAGAGGAGAGTCGGGTTATTAGTTCTTTTAAAAACATATAAAGTCTTACCAGCTGTTTGTTGTGCTGGGGCAATGGGCAAGGATGGGCACCTGCAGCTATCTTGTACACTGGAGTCACAGACATACTGGCTGGATGAGCACAAATGAAAGTCACCTGCACCATCTCCACAGCAGGACTAGGGTTCAGGACGCCAGGTTGATTACCCACACGGAATGTAAGCACCTTCAAGGACATGCAAGGGAGATGGTTAATGAGCAGGCTTTTCAATTTCAGCTACACTCAAGATTTCATGTTGAACAGCATCCCAAAATGGGATTAGTTAAAGCAGTGTTTCTCAACCTTTTAAGTAGAAAGTACCCCCTCACTTCTGAAAATTTTAATAAGAACACTAACACGCAATTTTCCATGGGATTTCATATTTACAGACTAATGTGAGTCATATATTGGAAGAAGGGCTGAGTGATATGACAAATGTCAGCTCTAGTGTGGGTAGGGTTATCTTCTTTACACCAGCAGTGCGCAACTCAAGTATGTACCTGGGCAAGAGGTGATGTTGGCCAAAGCTAGGAGGCTTTGAGCAGCATGCCAATACTGGGGAATATAAAGCACCATGCCAAATTTTATGCCATAGATTTGACAGGAGGAAGGGGAGAGAGAGAGAGAGAGAGAGACAGGGAAGGAGGGCATGAGAGAGAGAGAGAGAGGAAAAGAGGGTAACTGGTGAGATCTGGGGCTGTCATAGTTGTCAATTTCATGGCTCAGCTACAGCCATGAAATTGACAAGTTTTCTGGGCACTGGGCTTTGAGCCAGGGAGGGGGGCTGCCACCTGGGCAAGTTGCAGGTGGCTGCCGCCTGGCTGCCAGCCTGGGAGGTAGGCAACTGCCATCCAATCCAAGCTGGGGCAGAGGAGGCTTCCATGCTGGCTGGGACCCAAGGATATGGGCAGGTGGCTGCTGCCCGTCTTCAAGCTGGGGCGGTGGAGGCTGTCCCTCGGCTCGGAGCCAGGGCACAGGTGGCTGCCACCCACCAGATGCAGAAGGCTGCCACCAGGCTCCCACTTGGAAGCTGGGAAGCAGGGGGCTTCTGTCTGCCTTCCCCAGAAGCTAGCAACTGCCTCCTGCCTCCCAGCTAGGACTGGGGACATGGTGGGAAGGGGGGGGGCTGCAGCCCAGCTTCCCAGGACTTTGGCAGCTGCCACCCACCTCCCAGCTGGGAGCTGTGACTGCACGGGAAGTGGGGGGCTGCTGCCCGGCTTCCCCAGAAGTCAGTGGCTGCCGCCCACCTCCCCTTCACTGTTTTTCCCCAGGTACCCTCTGCCTGTGTCTCACGTACCCCCAGGGGTACACGTACCACAGGTTGAGTAACTATCAGTTAAAGAAAACAAAAGCAAGACCATACCAGGGTCAGGAGGTTGTGATAAAGGTCTGGTATGTAAAAAAATACTGAAACACAAAACCAAACAACATTCTCTGGGAGAATCTTGAGAAGCCCACTGAGTGTTCAGGAAGGCACTGTTGCTAATGAAGTGTCTCTGCACAGAATACTTTTAAGTACCAGATGCAGCAATATACTATCCCTTTTTCTATTTTCTCAGCAGAGTGAACAGTAGGAGTTTCTGAAATGACTTTTAGGTACACAAGAATCAAACTGTCCTCACTTAGCTTGTGCTATTGTAAGCCATAAACTTTCCTGTCAAGAGAAAAGGAACAAATGTTTTCACACTTTATGCGTGAGATATCAGTCAAGCTGTTGTCAGTTGGTTATTACATCACAGAAAATGTAAGTGTTTTTCATACCTGCTCTCCCAACTCCAGGCACACAGTCCGGTAAAGGTACTGGTTCTGTTTCCTTTTAGTTGGCTGTCGGACCTGTGTAATCTCAATTTTTTCCTCATGCTCCATAGCCAGTTCCAAGAAGAAGCGAGATGGTTCCAAAACCCATGGCCCTGGCCCTCCTTCAAATACCATCTGCTTTGCTGACTGCCAGGTCACCAATGCCACTGCCACTGGGTTTATAGACTGATTACATGGAGAGAAATTAGCAGACACTTATTTTAATATATTTTCTAAGCAAGGACATAAAAGGTAAAGTCTATAATACAACCAGTGGGCCTGATTCTCCTTTACACTCCGGATATGTCTACACTGTGGAGTGAAGTTGATTTATTTTAAATCGACTTTCACCTACCGAATTTTAGAAGTTGGACGAGTGTGATCACACCACACTCAATGCGTTGGGGAACTGCATCCCCACTAGCCGTGCTTTGGTTGACAATCAAAGCAGTGCACTGTGGGGAGCTATCTTACAGTGCAACTAACTGCAGAGGCTTTTGGGAAAGTTGTCATCCTCCCATGATGTAACGTACTCCCCGTCCTTCCTTCTTGCCCCAGTCCAAAGAAACAGATGATCTCCTTTTCGCACCATTTTTTCAAACCCTTTTGTTTCTGCCATGCACATGCCCTTGCCTGAGAGGAATGGAGCCTGCTCAGCTCTGCACTATTATTGTGAGCATCACAAACACCTCACAACTTATTCTGCAGTATTTTCAGGGATGAGACAGGAGCCACAGTGATTAAAATTGTGATGTTACAGAGGCTGCCTTGCTACAAGCCATAGAATGAAACAATCCCTGTTTGCTGCAGGCTGTCATGCACCTTCTGCTGTTGGTGGAGTACCCCTTCTGGTCCCGGGAAATAAGCACTGACTGGTGGGATCGCATTGTTATGAAGGTGTGGGATGATAAACAGTGGCTGCAGAACTTTTGAATGCAAAAGGCCACTTTCTTTGAACTTTGTAAAGAGCTCTCCCCAGCCCTGACACGCATGAATACTCATTTGAGACCAGCTCTGACAGTGGAGAAGAGGATGATCATTGCTATGTGGAAGCTAGCAATGCCAGACTACCACCAGTTAGCTGTAATTCAAGTGAGCTGGGCCATTAATAGACTTCTGCTAAGAAGTAGAAGGCTTTTCTGCAATGGGGTTCCCAAACTGTGGCAGGGCGATAGATGACACGCACATCCTTATCTTAGTCCCGGATCGCCTTGTTACAGAGTACATAAATCAAAAGGAATACTTCTCCATGGTGTTGCAAGCCCTTGTGGATCACAGGGGACGCTTCACCGACATCAATGTGGGGTGATCTGGAAAGGTGAATGACAAGTGCATCTTTAGGAACTCAGGTCTGTTAAAAAAGATGCAGGCGGGCACTTTCTTCCCTGTACATAAAATTAATATTGGCAATGTTGAAATGCCAATTGTGATCATGGGTGATCCTGCCTACCCCTGGCTAATGAAGCCCTACACTGGACAGCAAGAAAGAGTGTTTTAATAATAGGCTCAGCAAGTGAAGAATGGTGGTGGAATGTGCATTTGGACGTTTAAAAGCACGCTGCCAAAGTCTGCTCACTAAGTTAAACCTCGGTGAATAAAATATCCTAACAACAGTTATCTCTGCCTGATGTGTGCTCCATAATATCTGAGAGACAAAGGGGGAAAAGTTCCCATCGGGTTGAGTTGTAGAGGCAGATAGGTTGACCTCAAAACTTGAGCATCCAGATGCCATTGCAATGCTGAAAGCCAATTGCAGAGCGCTGCACCTCAGGGAAGCATTGAAAAAATGCTTTTGCAATGAGACAACAGTAATTTGCATTGCTTATCTGTGCTGTGCTTTCACTTCGCATCCCTTACCCATCCCTCACTAAGCTGGTTCCCTCCCTTTCCTCTCACTCACCATTCTAGTCCCCGTCCCTGTCATCCTCCCTTGATTCCTTTCTTATCAATAAACAAACAGTAATGAAAGGCGAAACAGTATTTTTCCCCGCAACCATCCCTCTCCTGCCATGATCCATTCCCTTCCTCTTCCCCCTCTCAGTATTCCCTTGTTATCAATAAATAAATAAAGAGCAATGAATTGGAAAGCAGTACTTTCTTTACTGGTGATCCTTCATAGAGGGGGGAAATGGAATATAATGGCATTTTCCACATGCTTTTTGTGGGGCCAGGGATACAGAGCCCATTTTGGCTGTGCACGCATGAAAGAATCTCACATATCCCCACTCCTTAAAGGGGCCGTTGCCTCTTTCTGCTTGCCTCAACCAGCAAGGAGTGCAGCACGTATTGCACCCTGCTCAACCTCTAGGAAAGATTACACTAGCTCAGAGTTTTGCAGGGGCTGCAGAGGGAGTCTGTCTTGCCACTGAGCTTCCTGAAGCTCAACCAGGTACCTCAGCATGTCTGACTGATCACGCATTATACACAGCATCTCTTCTTGCATTGAACACTCATACTCCTGTGCTGCCTTACTGTTGTCCAGGCCCATATTCTGTTTGTCAGATAATGAAATCCTCCACGCTTTTAGCTCTGACAGCAGCCATGGAGGTGTTCATTAGCCCATTAAACATGTCAACCCGTTCTTTTTTTGCTTTCTTATCTGCAGCAGGTGCTCTGCAGGAGTATGAGACAGTGTGTTAAAGGCCACATTGTCCACTGTGAGGGAAGCAAAGCACAAGGTGCCCATTGTTAACTCATCCCATGGATGAAAAGCAATGTTATAGTGTAAAAATAAGTCCCCTGAACATTCCCAAGGGAAGGCTACAACCGCATTCCATTGCCTGACTATTGCAGGGGTCAGAGTGCCGTTCCAGCCATGGTATGTAAAGGGTGAGTACATCTATGTTAGTGAAATCCTTGGGGCCCACACTGCACAAGTCCATGCTCCCTAGAGCAGCATGGATGTCGGGCTCCCAACTGATCTGGCTTTTAACAGGTGGAAGAAAGGGTGAAGGGAGTGTATGGGTTAACTGTCTCTGGAGTAAAAAAATGGGAACTCATTTGCCAATGGCCAAGGACCATAGCAACAACATCCTGCTTAGGAACTTGCAGTGTGCTGAACTAAGACATCATCCTCGGCTGTGCAATAATACACACTTTAAAAATCTTTATTGGTCATCTACTGTAAATGTGCACCATCTTCCCTAGGTAACCATAAGTGATATCTGCCTGCACAATTAACAGAGTGGCAGGAGGAAGTGTCCTATTGTGGTAGAAGAAATAAGACTGGCCTCCCAAGAAACCTTCTCCAAAGGATTGCAGAGTACCTGCATGAAAGCTTCCTGGAAATATGCATGGAGGATTCTTGGAGCATCCCTGTGCACATAAATAATCTTTTCCAGGGTGAACCCAATGCTTAAGCAACAAGTATGAGGAAGCACAGCCCCACCACCACACATACCACTTTTTCCCGTTGGCACAAGATTCTGGACAGGCGATATAACCAAAGACATGCAATTTGCAGTATATACGCACCAGATGTGCCTTCCCTGGCATCCTGGTCAGTCACGGTTTCCTGCATCTGGGTAGCCTGCTCCTGTATTGCAAACAGCTCTTGGCTTTCAGGAAGGAAGAATATCACTCGCCTGCCCCGTTCTCCTCATCATCCATGGACTCGTCCTCATTCATCCTGGACTCGGATCCCCCCCGAGGTATCAATGCTGTGCGGTGACATAGTGGTGGGGTCTCCGCCAAGAATCACATGCAGCTTCTTGTAAAAGCAGCATGTTTTGGGCGTGGAGCCAGCATGGCCGTAAGCTTCCCTAGTTTTCTGATTAGCCTGCCTCAGCTCTTTGATCTTAATGCAGCACTGCTGTGTGTCCCTTTTGTGCCCCTTCACCAACGTGCCACAAGATACCTTCTCGCAAATATCCAAATTTCTTTTGCTGGTTCAGAGCTGAGCCAGAACAGACTCTTCACCCCACCGACTGATGAGATCCAAGACCTCAGGTCGACTCCAGGCCGGAGCACGTTCAGGGCGTGCAGTCGCCATGATCAGCTGTGCTGGCAAGCTCTCTCAACACTGACCAAACAGGAAATGGGAATTCAAATACTCCCGGGGCTTGTGGAGAGGAGCTATTTCCTGTATACATGGCCACAGTGCAGCAGACTGTGAATGTGCAGAGTGGTCAGAACAGAGCATTATGAGATAACTTCCAGAGGCCAATGTCGTCGATTTACATTGCACTTTGCCTACACTGATGCTCATTCGACCTACAGACTTCGACTTCAGTGCTACGCCCCTTGCGGAGGTGGTTTTATTAAGTAAAATTTTACCACGATTTAGGTCGGTGGAACTGACATGCCAGTGGAGATGCATACTTTAGGTAGTCAACATAACCCATGTTAGGTCGACCTCCATTGTCAGGGTAGACCGGGCCTCAGGCTCCTTTATACCACTTGGCAGCATAAGGGACCTTTCCACTTCAAGACCCCTTTACACTGCTAGAGTGGTGCAAAGACATGTAAGTGTAAATGAGAATTAGGCCCAATAGGTTTAAAAATTACACATTATAGGAAGGGTCATTTGCTACTGGATCTGGTTTGGACTATATAGAGCTATCTGTAAGAAAACTAAAACAAGGGGAAGAGTGCTTGCTGTGAGCAAGGCTAGTTCCAGCAACCGTCATGGGTGGAAAGAAGGAACTGAGGGGACGTAGGGCCGGCAGTGCCTCATATACCACAGCATGCGCGTAGGGCTCCAGGGGGCGCTGGAGCCAGCCCTACGGGATCTGCTACGAGGAAAAAAGTTCTGGGTAACCAAGCACGGAGGCATGCACCCACCTATTGTGGAATGGACATGAGCAAGCACTAGAAGAAGAACTATACAATATTATAGGAAGGGGTCGTTTGCTACAGGATCTGGGTTGGACTATATATAATAATCTGGACACACACTGTACTGGGACAGCAGAAAGCTCAGCTAACAAGAAAAGAAAAACTACTACTGAAATAGAGGACCTGCTCAGATTCATTTGATGGTTTTTCACAACCATAAAAGTGAATTCAGAATTCAGTTATGAACTGTTAAGCTGACTTGCTTTACTTAGTTGGCAATTTGACACTGAGAAAACAAGATATTTATATTCTTGCTGATGCTAATTTCTTCCCTAGAGTTCCCTCCTAGTCCCAAGTTTATTTCCAGAGAAACTGTTACAGGATTTAGCACTGACTAACAAGCACAGCAAGCCTTGTACAGCTTTTGCAGTGTCTGGGGCCCAGATCCTACGAACGGTTATGATCAGGTATACAGAGTTACTCTTGCTCCCACTGAAGACACATCCAGGCATAAACTTTAGCAGTACTGATGCTCAAGTTAGCAGCATCCACCAAGAACAAAAATGCATCTCAGCCTGAAGATCTAGTGACACTGCTCTGCATGGTCTTTGTCTGCACTGCTAGGAGCTGGAAGTTCTGTGGCATTGGCCTGCTTGGCCACTATGGGCAAGAAGTGCATGTAACATGTCGCTCAAACCTAATCCTATGGCTCAATAAAAGAGCTGTAATTATGGCTCCAAAGGGAGTTTGTCCCACCCTTTGAGTCTGGAAGGACGGTAGTTGCAAAACATAGTTTCAACTATGGGTAGGTGTAACATCAAAGAAAAATAGGCATGGGAGGAATCTCCTCCTCCCAGAGAAAAATACTTAATTTCAGGGTGATATGCTTTAAACTCCCTTCTCCAGGGCACTTGTAAAATGTTAATTAATAAAGCCACACAAATCCCTCCAAGGTGAAGTACCCTCTTTCAAACCGCAATATGGATACAGGCAGGTAGTTCACAACAGCAGGGAAGTGTGCACTAGCATTGCTGCCTCACTACCACCAATGGGTTTGCTCCAGAAACAAAGATGTGAAGACAGCAAAGACAAAAGAATGACTCAAATAGGAGGGAACGAAGTAGAAAGGGGAGCACCTCCTCACCTTGAGAGGCTCATAAGCCGCAAACGTGGCACTGGTTTCAAAATACTCCTGGAACACTGTCGCGCTCACCAGTACTAAAGTGTGTCCCAAGGATTTTGCTGCCAACTGGATGCTGGAGCAGAACGTCAGGCCAGGTTTCTGATTTCCTGTAATTTTGAGAGCATTTTTTCAGCACTTTCTACATCTCCAATGAGCAGGGCTGATATCTGGGCACAGGGTTATGGCTGTAATGGGATCTAAGGGAAATATTTCAGAAAAATTTGGGAAGTTCAACTGTTACCCTCTCTCCACTTGTCCTGTTCCCATTAACTGTTGAAAGATTCAAATTATACAGCGCCAGACATTATGACACAACTCTCTCTAGACCTTGTGACTGGCTGATGCAATACTCAAACTGGTAAATGAACTACGCAAACAGGTATTTTAAAAGGTGATCAAATTTGAAACTCATTTATCTTACCCTCTTCAGCAAGGATGAAGACACCTTGTTTATCCATGCTTATGTCCAGGGCTAAGAGGGAGCAGTCAGTAAAAGCAATGGTCTCCCTTGTCTCCCTATCTGTGTGGTACATCATGAGTGGAACTTCCAAAATTTGGCCAATCTCAATGTCTGCATGAAATGGCAAAATCTCCATCTTCGTCAGCTTCAATACATGCACCTGCACTGACAAAGAGTCTCAGCAGCAAAGGAAGAAATGTTAGCTCAGCCAGGGCTAGAATCGTGTCACTGTGGTGTCTCAGGTTCAAGAAGGAAACCCTGTATCCCTCACGACAGGCAGTCAGCTTCCACTTTTATGTATTCTACCTCTGGCTTAGAAGCTGAATTCCCACTTGCAGCCTTAATCATATAGGCAGAATTTCACTATACATGTTTAAGAGCTTAAGTTACAGTTGATTTTATAGTTACTATACAGCACCAAGCACCCTGACTCAAATAGATCTTAATACAAGAGAACCTCAGAGTTACAAACTGACCTGTCAACCACATACCTCATTTGGAACCAGAAGTACACAATCAGGAAGCCTCAGAGAGGAAGGGAGGAGAGGGAAGAGAGAGAGAGAGAGAAAAGCAAATAGAGTACAATACTATGTTAAACATAAACTACTAAAAAAATAAAAGGAAAGCAGCATTTTTCTTCTGCATAGTAGCGTTTCAAAACTGTATTAATTTATTGTTCAGTTTTAAACTTTTGAAAGAACCACCCTAACATTTTGTTCAGAGTTGCGAACAACCTCCATTCCCGAGACATTCATAACTCTGAGGTTCTCCTGTATTTTGTGCTCAGCAGACAATTGTTAATATGTTGATAAGAAGCCTGTGCTTCACAACCACCACCACTGGGGCGTGATTCTACTCACTCATTCACCCCAGTGAGTATCAGGGGTGACTTGTCAGAAGTGCTGAACTGCAGCAGAAGACAGAGAAGAATGAAATCCAACACTTCTGAGCAGGCACCTATCATCAGCATTGCTCTTCAGATAAGAGTTTTAGGTTTCTAAACCTATCTAAACCTGGATAAGAGACCACCTCTTTCACTGAAGCAAGATTGTCAGGAAAGGGCTTGCCTGTATTTCTCCATAATGGAAGGGGTTCTGCACATCTCTGGCCTGTACTGTGCTCTGCCCTCTGACCACTCCTGCAGTCACTACTCCTTTTATGGTGACTGTGACTACAGTCTGATTGGAAGAGGTCCATGTGAAATTGCCACTGCCTCCTTCTACCTATGAAACAGCATAGCATATAAAAGGTAAGAATGCAGATTACCATTAATGAGCATACTAGAAGTGGGAGGTGGATTGTATTCAGGGAGGGATCAAGATTAGTGTTAATTCTTTGGCAAAATGTATGTTTGAGCTGATCTGGCAGTGGAACAACACTCAGTGTAAAACTACAGTAATAAAGTAACAACAGCATTTGTACTATTCCTTTCATCTGAGGATCTCAAAGCAATTTACCAATATTCATTAATCCCCCTATGAGGTAGGAAAGTACAAACCTTACTAATACAAATGACACACAGTGGCAGAGCCAGGAACAGTATAGTGAAAAAAAAGTTGTCCCTGTGCCCTTTTCTAGCATCTTAGATAATAAAATTTACTATACTACAATAACCTAGTTGGCGTTAAGGCTGTGTAGCCAGACTAAAGATAAGAGGTGCTGGAAATACGGGCATATGATCAATAAAGAAGGAAACAAGAAGAGATAACAGAAGACGACAAACATTTGGAAAAACAGGACTCAGAAGGAGCAGTTTAGGATAAAGGCAAACTGTCACACCTGTGAAAGAGGGAAAGCACAAACAAGCCTGGTGAGGAGGAGTGGGGTTTGCAGAGAGGTTAAAGGAAAGCACTAGTGATCTGCCTGTGATATTGCTAGCATGGGGGCTGTTCCTGTCTCCAATAAATTCAGTGAGCATTTTGCCCTTTATTTTAATGGGTGCAAGATCAGGCCCATGATTAGGCTAGCAAAGAAACCCAGACTGTCACGCCCTCCCACTCAGTATTGAGGATACTCATAGGGTCTCTGTTTTGCTAAAAATAATGAATGATCTTTTCTTTTGGAAGAAGCGCTCATGTCAATGTTCCAAGCCATAGTATACTTCACCTGGACTTTATGCCGATACAAGATTTCCATGGGATGGTGTGGAAACGTGAGGAAGGAGGGTGCCAGCTTGATGGGAAGGTGAATCCTCACCTCCTGTTCATGGCTTATTGGGATAGGTAAGTAATCCTCAGAGCCAGCCTACAGGCACAAAACAAGGAACAATGATCTTTCAAGCAAAGAGGCCTCACTCACAAAAGTGGTAATTTAGTGCTTAGCTGCTGGAACAAGGGGGCAACAGCATGGGGCAGCATGTGCAGACAATGCACACCATGCTCTTCCCTTCAAGCTGCTCACAGATTTGACACTTTGTGAAGAAAGAATGGTTGCTATTTGTACTGATTACCCACAAAACAAGGTGGGAATAAGGAATGCTATGTTTCTGCTTCAAGTCAATTGTTTTTTCTTTTTTGTATAAGCTTAATCAAAATTCCCCAACAACGGCAATAATACCTCCAGCTGTTCCCAACAGCTATTGCCTCATGTGTAAAACTAGAGGAGAGAATCAAACACTAAACAACTGAGAAATTCACAGTATGTCACCAAACAAAGGTACAAGGGGCAAAAATCTAGATTTCATAAAAGGAAGACTGCTGCTACAGGTATAAAAACAAAACAAAAAACTACAAAAGCAGCCCTTATTGCTCCTGTTTGCATGATCTATAGGAGAAATAAGCACACTTGCTGCCAGCAGAGAATTACAGGGGAAGAAATAACATTCTACTGCACTTCATGTCAAGTGTAGAGGAAGGGTAGAAGAATCCTAGCTACTTAGTTACACCAGGACTTCTTACTGATTCGAAACCATTTAGAAGAGAACATTACAACTGCAGAGAAATAACCAGCCAGCTTAATGGGCTAATTCAAGAATTCATTTTAGTCAAGACTATTAATCCAAGAGACATATATCGTCCTTAGTGCCACTCAGTTCAGTGAGAGATGTTCTCCAGATCAAGGGCTGCACGTGGCCTTAATCCATGCACATTTAAGCAAACTTCTACAAAATCTTCCCTATATAACACATTTACTAAAGCCTGGAATTGAACAGAGAAGGTTTGATACACTAAAAATACCTGTGCCCTAAAACTAATGCTTAATAGTTCATTTCACTTGTTATTGTCATTGATTTTAAGTAAGGTTCTTTACATGGGAAGAATAATTTGCTTCTTTAGTCAACAGTAGTCTTTCCACTCAGTTCATTGGTCACTCGATCAACTCTATAAGGAACAGCGAATTCTGGAAAGGAAAGGGTACAACCCTCACCTCTTACCTGTAGAACAGATACCAGGGCAGCTTTTATGACTGTGATGCCATCTTTCAGGACTTGAACTATGTGGTAAGAACCATTGACAGAAGACAAGACCTCTTCGAAATACTCCTTGGGAAACTGGTGAGTTATTCTGAGGTTCTAAAGAACAACAAAACCCAGAAATCATTGAAGGAACCACTTCCCAGAGAAACTGGATCCATTTTCTATCAAAAGAATGGCAAGACATAGAGAGAGAGAATTCTGTAAGGTCACAAGCACACACACACATTGGGTGTTCCCAGAGTTCAGAAGCCAACGCAGTTATGAAACAGCTATAAGCAGGGAATGCATTCTAGATATAGTTAGGTTGGGTAAATGAAGGCCCCAGTCATCCTACTTTGGTTTCTGTATTGGACTGAAGAAAATTTTTCTAAAGGAAATGGCCTGTTAGAATAACACCCTCTACAAATCCCTGAGAGTTAAGAAAACACTGTCATTGCCATTTTAATGACACTGAAACTAAGGGTATGTACACACTAATGGTGGCAAATTCACCGAAGTCAGATCAATCTATCCAGATGGATTGAGCGGCAATAAAGACCCACTCCATTGATATAGAAGTCGATTCAAATAAACCACCTCCTCAAAAGGCGCAGTGCTGCATCGATGGGAACGCATTTCCCATTGGTGCAGTGTAATGGAGACAGCGTGCAGAAGAGGATTTAATACGTCAGTGTGAGTTATACAAGCTATGTAGTGTCGACTGCCACTGAATTTCCTAGTAAATGTGCAATAAGCCAAAGGCTCAGGAAGGTTTAAGTGATTTGCACCAAGTCACACTATGAGCCAAAGGCAGCCAGCTCCTGACTCCCTGACTGCGTGGACCATAACCAATTAGAGCTAGCTCTTGTACAGCACTTTTCAATTAGCAGCTCTCAAAGCACTTCACAATCTTTAATGTATTTACCCACACAACACCCCTGTGAGGGAGGGCTGCGTTGTCATCCCCATGTTTGACAAATGGGGAACTACGGCACAGAGAAGCGAAATGACTTGTTCTAGGTCAGACAGGAAGTCTGTAGCAGAGCAGGGAACTGAATCCAGCTGCAACTGCTAGGCTAGTGCCCAAACACTGAAATATCCTTCCTCTCAATACAGCAGGCTTCCTTCTCCTAGCAGACACTCCCCGTGTTCTGAGGCTCCCCTAATGTAGAAGTGTAAGAAAAAATTGCATTTATTAGAACACTACAGCTTCTAAATGAAGATAGTTTAAATTTGAAAATATGAGTTATCCTCTTTTTAGTAACATCGCATTAAGCTGAATTCCAGAGACCTGAATGCTTCTCAATCCTAAATATCTGAAGAATAAGCTATTTCCAATAAGACTTTGAACAGCTCTGAATCCGTCAATTGCTGCAGCTGAGGGTCTGTTAGGTAGAAAACACAACAGACCCTTTTCACTGGGAGGTGCTCACCTTTTTAACTTTACACATACTCACATCAGATAAATAGACTTTGGTGCTGGCTTTATCATACACTTCAACAGTGATTGTATACGCTTGCTTCACTTCTAGAACCCACCTGTCTCCTGGGTAAACAGTGAAACCTGAAATAAAATGTCAAAGAAAGTGGATTAAAGAAAACCATTTTTAAACAAAAAACCAGCTAGGTTTCAGTTTTGTGAATTTAATGTTGGTGAAAGGTGCTGGATTAACAGCTTTGAAGACTGCGGTCCCCTTTTTATTCCCTAAATAGTACAGGACAGGCAACAGTAAATGTAAATTTCTCTACAATGCTCCTTACTCCTACCCTGGACCACTTATTGAAGCTAGAAGGAAGCTTGAATACAGAACAAATTCTTTCCTAGGCCAGCAAGGGGAAAACTAGTATAAACAGGGATGGTGAGCTTTGTGATGAAGGCAACTTTTCACTGCAAAGTGAATAGAGGCTCAACAGCCAATCAGATAGTGGTAATTTATGGTCACTATGAATTTACTTTGGATGAGAACTTGTGGTCTAAAAGGGTCCATTACCCATCCCTTAAACAATCCAGTCCCTCTTAACACTTCTTGAGCCCCAGACAACTCTCCTATGGAAAATAGCTCAGCAAACAGCAGTTACTTTTAATATTGTGCAACTGCACAGATTCATAAGGTAACTGAGACCAGTTATTTCCAAGCTCTGGTGTCCATTCTATGCCATTAATCTTTAAATTTAACTAAATCCTCTAAATTACAGAGCAGGCAACTGACTAGATTTCTGGGTTGTGATTATACAAGATTGACTTTTCAAGCCCATGCATTTGGAAGGAGAGAAGCAAAGTCTGCTTTTCAGTAAGACACTCTCATCCTACTATCGTGACCTTTTTCTTTCACAAAGTGAGGCTAACTGATGGTGAAAATGATCTTTTCATTTACAGAAGGCATTTCATTCATAAAGGTTCAAAGGTGTTATATGAAACAATCACATAAACTGTGGGTGCACATGCATGTGTGTGTATATATAAGAGAATCACTTTGTCAATTAATGCAGTCATGTGTAAAACATGGCAAACGTTTGACCACACTCACTGTTGCTAGGCAGGACAAAAAGTGATCTACTGTACACAAATGAAAATACTTCAAGTAAGTGGAATGCAATTACCCAAGTTGGAATTTGACCATAACATAAGCTTTTAACCTTCTAGCACCTAATTGTTTGAAAATAGCCCTAAATGATATAGACAACAAACAAAAATATACAAAAATTAACAAGCGGAAGCTTGAAATAGCATGGGGTTATTTTCTTTAACATGTATATAAAATTTTCTGTAAACTACATGAAGTTTTTTTCACATTTATTATTAAACAAAACATACTCTATTTGCAAATTTACACAGCACTTTACAAATAAGAACAGTAGGTTTCTGTGTGATAGATGTAAAACAGAGTCCAACATGAACACTATCATATAACAAAAATAAGAGTCCCGTAGCACCTTAAGACTAACAAATTTCTGCGGGCAGAAGTTTTCATGAGCTGCAACCCACTTTGTCAGATGTAGCCCACAAAAGCTTATGCCCACAGAAATTTGTTAGTCTTTAAGGTGCTCTAGGACTCTCGTTGTTTATGCTGTATACAGACTAACACGGCTACCCCTCTGGAACTATTATATAATAATGAAGTCACTTTTTAAAAAAATATCAAACATTTTATTGGTCAGTAACCTGAAGCAGTAAGTTTATATTCTGATTAATTACCTAGAAATCCAGCTTCTACGACATAGATAGTGCAATTTGGAAGTCCAGATGCAGCTCGCATGTGAATATCTTAGTTTGCATATAAGGTAAGTATTCAGTGTTACTGTAAAAAACTCAAATACACAGGAGGGAGGTATGGGAGTAAATAAGCCTTTAATCAAACCACATATCCTTGGACTTCTTAAACCCACAAGTATGGGAACATGGGGCCTGAGCCAACTTCCACTGAAGTCAATGGGGGTCTTTCTATTGACTTCATTGAGAACTGGACTGTGAACCTGGCAAGGAGTCTCATTCCAGAACCATCAGAGGGGATGGAGTTGAGCTAAGAGGTGAATAATAGGTGCTTGTTAAGTGGATCCAAAGAACCCATGATATTGACTTTGAAGGGGACGAATGAGTATGTCATCATGCTCAGCTCGAAGAAGGAATAGGGGCTGAAGAAGGAAAATCCATCAACCTGAGAGAGGAAGAAGTTACAGAATTCTCCAAGACATTGCAAAGTGGGGCCTCACCAAATCTGCTGTGCATGTCTAACCTTTCCAAAATATGGTTTCACTTAATTCAGATCTGACATACTTAAAAGAGAACAGCCACAGTAATAAAGACAGCTGACATGTTTACAACTTTATTTAAAGGATACTTTTATGAACAAAGACAAGACTAATCTGTCCCAACTGCCTTGCTGTAACAGTGGCAGTGTCCTCATCCAGGTTAGCCACCGGAGTAAGATCAGAACCACCATGTGCAAGAATGTGGTCACGCAATTCAAGCTCATAATGTTCAAGAGGCAACTCCACTTCTGCAGGAAATTAGTGACTTTTAAAAAAATTATTGTGAAATAACTATCTACTTCTGCTTTACACAAGATTCTTTCTTTACAAAGGCACATACCTGGGCTTCTGGCAACCAGGTAAGTATTTCTTCCCACTCTGCATAGGGGCAGAGGTATGTTAGCCCTGAAGACTGTCAGATAGCTGTATTCAAGCTTTGACAGTCTTGGTTGGTAAACACTAAATGCAACCGTATCTAGAGATCCAATTTTCTGCTGCAACAGATGGAAGCACTGTTCCACTCAGGAGTCACTAGGCCTCTACAGAGGCATCCACTGATGTTATGGCTTCTGAATTTGTCTGTAGGAAACCAGATCCATCACAAGGGACATCGGACATGCAGGGAAAAGGTCTGCTTTGTTGGCTTACAGGGTTACGTTTAACCGCGGTTTCCCCATTAGTCAGAAACAGCCACTGCAGGAAAGTGAAATCCCATCTGTGTGCAAAACTAAGATTTTGGGAAACGTGGAGGTATTAAAAAAGAATTTACCTGTGATCTTTCCCTGTACTATTTTAGCAACTTTGTACTTAATGTAGGCTCCAACCAGAAGATAAATGTCATAGGATGGCATAAGGAATATGTTCTCCAGAACCAGCAGACGCACCAGTGCAGCAGCTACTTTCTAGTGGAGGATGGATAAAAAACAGACGCTTACTACTACACCAACACTGGACAGAAATGTGTGTGAGGGTGGTTCCCACATGGTTTCAATGCAGGTTTAAAGAACCAAGGTAGAACTTTAAAAAGTATTATTTAAACAGAATCCTTGGATTTAATGGGTAAAAGATTTGCCATGGTTGTGAAACCGGTGTCAGAAGCAAGAGGGGAAACTAGTTTCAGAGTTGGACACTGATCAGACATCCCACCCTGTCAACATTACAGTGTCATTTTTCAGCAAGAGGGCCACCAGCAGCAGATTTCAAAATGCAAACTCTATTAAAAATATTTTAAAATAAATTTCAGTTACTCATGGGAAGAAGTGCCTCACCATTTGAACCTTCTATCTGCTACAGTAAAATGTGGTAATTTTCTTTTAAAAGGGATGGTCAAACTGAACTCTAGTTAATTAAAACAAAGGCTAAAAGTAGTTTCAGATACTACATCTGCCCGAGTCCCCTTGCTAATTTTTGTGGTTTTACAATCACATATTCTTATTTTATAAATGATTTCTTTCTTCTGTTGCTGAGTGAAAGACTCCCACAACCTGCCAGGAGAAGATACTAATGGCATTTGAATCATTTTGGGGAAATAACAGTGAAACTGATATCCACCAAATTGTGACAAATGTAGTAACCAACTGAAAAAAAAAAAAACCCACATGTATTTTTCTCCAACCTCTTATTTACAGTAGTCTTAGTTACAGTATCTGCCTGTAACAAAAGCAGATAAAAAACAAGTTCAGACAGAAATGTGACTTTTTAATTGAGCGTCCTCTTAACCCTCTATACATGAGTATGTTAAATATTAGGGATTTACATATCAATTTATTTCTCAATATTGTAGTATCAAAACTGTCCTAATTTATTCACTTTAAATGGAAAATGGTTTGAATGGTGTCATTGCTTATAACTTTTTAAAAACAAAATGGTACTGATAAAGAAAATATAATTTTAACAAGTGTATGCTTGAAACGGCAATTTACCTAAAACACAAGTTTTGTTTAAAGGTGGAAATCTACAGTAAGAATTCACCTTGTAAGTTGGTTCCTGTATTCGGACCTTTAGAACAGCTGCACCAGTTTTGATACCAGATACCAGAATCTTATCCCCCTGTTTCTCTGCTCTTTCCATCTCGACAATGTAGTCCGGTGGGGAATAATCTGCTTCAGAGTATTTTAAAATCCTAAAAAGACCAAACTAGGCTTTTACAGGTAGAAAAGGATCTCCCTGACTATTTCAGTTTATATTTTCAGTGTGCATAAAAATATTTTTGTAATCAAAGAGTGAACTTTACAGGATTATATGGAATAAGGACCAATGTTAGCCAGAATAAAAGGACAAAACCCCTGTAAAACTTCTATGTTGATTTGTGTACATCCATTAATCACCAAGTCAGGGAGTCAACAGACTTCCCCCTGATGTACATGATAATAGAACAGAGTAAGGTAGTATCTACACAGCTATATGAAGCTAATCCTCTACAGACCCCTCCTCCTGCAGTCAGTGTCTACTTACTACAGATATTCAGACTGCAAGTATACCTTCAGCCAGCTTCTGCTGCATCTGACTTCTACCAGGAGCAGTACTTCTGTGTGATGTAAGAACCAGCACATAAACTTGGAAATCAGAACTCCTGGGTTCTATACCCAGGCCTATCACTAACTCGCTGTTACCTTGGGAAGATTACTTCTCTTCTCTGTATTCCCATTTACCCACAAGTAAAATAGGGATAACAAGACTTCCTACTCCATTATGAGATCCTAGGACGAAAGGTGCTATAGAAATGCAACAGATATTTGTTAGTCATTCTAAAGATAGTTACCTAATTTTGCTAGACAGTTCTAAGCTTTCCATGTCATCATCCTTAGCAATGCTCCACTCAAATGTCATTCCTGACAAACTACTGAATGTGTTTCCTGAAGACAGAAACCAAACAGACAAATTCAGAAACATGTGCTGGTGAATACATATGTTTTTAGGTATGGGGGCATACACAGCTAAATGTGCTTATCTATCTTCTATTGTCTAGTGCTGTGAGCCAAGCGAAAACCCTCCATCATCACTGTGCTGCCACCACCAACAGTCCTTATGTTTCCTTGCTTCTTACTTCCAGTTACAGAACTGTGAACAAAGAGGCCACAGGCCCATGTTCCAGGTTTGGAATAGATCTGTTGACAACTCTCCCTTCTTAATCTTGTACACTTGCCCATGCCCGTTATGTTCCAAAATATTTCTGACCATATCCAACATCTCCCTACACACAGACACACAATATATATGCAGACAAAAAACAAACTAGAATGAAAAGATAATTTTATTTTCATGCAGCTGGGATGAGCATACAACACTTTTAAACAATTAGTAAATCAGCTCTGTGGTTGGGGACAATAGCAAAGAAAACAAGAATTCTGGCTATTGTTATCTAGGTTTTTATACCAGGTTCATTAGTGTGGCATCTGAGAGCCTTGCAATGTCACAGAATTGTTGCACTCTCACTAAGTGGGTATACTACTTTTTCTCAGCAGTCATTATATGCATCCCAAACAAAAGATAAACAGAAGTACACTAAATTTTCATGTTACTCATATTAAAATATCTCATGAACAAGTTAGAAACAGTCATATTTTCCTCTAACTGAACACTAGGTAGTACATGAATACTATAGGAGATTGTGATATGCCCCAAAATTTCTAAATTGGGGGTGGGAACAAAATCTGCTACATATCATAATATAATCTTTAAAAAGCTAGGATTAAGGGATGTGTTTGTTTCTCAAGCGGTAGGGATTAATTCTGGGAGTTGCCCCAGCACTTTGTCCTGTGTACAGTACCTTCAACATCCAGAGCTCTCACGGTTAACTCAAGTGGAGAATCTTCCACATAGATTTCTCGAGTTCGGGAGATAATTTCAATACTGTTTATCATATCAACAATGATGTCGCAACGCAGTAAATGGCCTGTCACTAAAATGTGAAAATAAATGAGTGTCCCTCAATTCAACATCCCATAATTTATGTTGGTTTCCCAAATATTGAGGTAGTACTACTAAAAACAACAACAAACAAAAGAAAGTGGCAATTCTTTTATCAGTGGGAGGAGGAGGAAGAGGATGCGCCATTGTCAAAAAGCACAAGTTCCTCAACAAAATCCCTGGTAAAACCATTCTGGAACTATGAAGCATGGATGTTACACTGTTACACTTTTTGTTCTTATCCTTCCTTGAGTCACACTCAGTGTGGTGTGCCTGCTGTACATCACTCTCATTTTGCATGCACATCACTCATACCTGTGAGTTTAAAACGAATAATGAAACAGACCACAGTTCCACATCTTGAACTATTAAAACTAGATGGGACAGAGCACTATTACCATAGTGACCAATCCTGTATATGCCTCTTTGGGAAGGACTGGATGGTTTAATGAGCCTTTTCTATCTCTAACTTCTATGGCTCTATACAGCCCTGGAAGTCCCTACTAGATACACAATTTCTCCCTATCATGTTGCTTGCTCTTAATCCACCTACCAAGCTCCTCAGCTATAACAACACTGCTTAGCTTTGTGGCCTGTGTAGACTGAGTAGACAGTAAAGCTTTTTGCGAACAAGTGGTACCATTCTCGTAAATTGGCTCAATGGTGACTGTATCATGACGTGTAGAATACCTGGAAAACAGAAAGATTTGGATTCTTTAAATCATATTTTTATTAGCTGGGCCAAAAAAAAAAAAAAAGGTATTTTTCAGCATATTATAGATTACTTCAACATGGTACTGCACCACAAAATAAAGGGGTGTCTTAGGATAAATAGGAACCATAGGAACTCCCCTATTGAATCAGACTAGTGATTCATTTAGAATAGTACTGTGTTCCACAACAAAGGCCAGTACCAACTGCTTCAGAGGATGTGAGAAACCCTTCAACAGGCAGTCATGGAATGCCCACTCCCAGGAGATGTTTCTTCCTAACCAGAAACAGTTAGACGTTGGCTTACGCCCTAAGGAATAAGGGTTACATCATTTCCAAAATTTGTGCACTTTTTTTTTGCATGCACATCACTCATAACTCATAGAAATTAGCATTCACTATTGCAGTTCTGGATATTCTTGTCGTCTATATAACTATCCAACTCTTCTTGAATCCCACATGAGGTTTGGTCTTACCAATATATTGTGGGCTAAAAACACACCATGCCAATGGCGTGTCATTTGATCAGTTTTGACATTTAGAGGCATGCATGAATGATAAGGAGGCTACTGAACCAACGCCGTACGAGATCATCTGGCTTCTCACAGCGTTCAGACCAAACACAAAGGCACCCCTTCCCCCATGGGCCCAGCCTTCCCCACAGACCGTGACCCCTCTAACCCTCCAAAAGCCCATACGCAACCCCCCAAGAGTTGGGCCCCTCTATCCATAATGTTCCCCAAGAGGGCCAAACTCCCCACAGAGGCTCAGCAGCTGCTCTCCCCACAGGTTCCTCCTGGAGAGAGACCTGGGCCCCCTCCTCCCACAGGCCAGCTCCTCGCACCCCCTAACCCACTGCCATACACCCAGCCTCCCCCCACCTCCCTCAGGGCTAGCACCCAGAGAGCCACAGCCCCAAGGACCCAGGTCTCTCCCCTGGGCCAGCCCCACACTCCCCTTTTCCCCCCATCACCCGCCTAGCTCCCCCAGCCCCGCTCCCTCACACCCCAAGAGCCCTGGCCGCACCCCAACGCAACAGGCCCCGCCCTCTAGCCCTCCCAGTCACACAGGCCCCGCCCACCGCCCCCCTCAGCCCACAGGCCCCGCCCACTGCCCCTCCCGCAGCCCCACAGGCTCCCACCCGCCGGCCCCGCCCACTAGCCCCCCCCAGTCACACAGGCCCCGCCCCCCTCAGCCCCGCGCCTCACCAGGCGTAGCAGCCGCCCGCGGCCTGCAGCACGAAGGGCACGCGGAGCTCCCGGCTGAACGGCAGCAGCACCTTGGGCACGTTGAGCTTGAAGGGGCGGGCGGGGCCCAGAAGCAGCAGGAGGGGGAGGAGGAGTGGGAGGGCCCGGGCCTGGCCCCGCCCCGGAGGCGGCCCCATGCCGCAGACAACGTTGGGAGCGGGCGGGACAAGATGGCGGCTGCCGTAGGACTCAGCTCCCGCTCGTTGGCATGCAGCTGCTCTGCGCATGCGCCCGTGCGGCTCTCGCGCCTCTCCGTGTCCCACTGCGCGTGCGTCGACTGCCGCCGGCCGCTCGTGAGGTCCTCACCTGCGCATGCGCCGCTGGGGTCGGGGCCCGTGAGTCAGTCGCGCGTAGGTTGGCCGCGTGGGGGCGAGGTGTCAGTTAGGGTCGCCAGACCCGGAAAACGTCCGGGGGGACACACGTTCGAATCCCAGCGCCGGAGGAACTCAGCATGCGGTCCGCGGGCAGGGCCCTGCGGGCATCCGGGAGGCTGCCCTATGCCCTAGCTGTGCTGCAAAGGACAGGGCCGGAATCGATGACCCGGCTGCAAAACTGCTTTCCACTGGGGCCTGGTGCACGGTTAACTTGGATGGGACCTTAGGGGACAGGTGCTGGCTGTTCTGGGTGCACATTAAACATCCCTTTGCCAGCTTCATGAGCCAAAGCATAACCTGCTCCCCCTGCATGTGGTACGTTCCTGCCAGCAGCCCAGTTCTGCCTCAAAGGCAGCTGCCTCTCTGCTCACCATTTGGGAAACACACTGGAAGCTTTCAAGATGACTGAGGCTTAGGGAACAGAATCACTGAGCAAAATGAGAATTAAGATGACAGGAGGGGTCCTGCTATTTTATACTGGCCTGGGGAAGGAGGGGACGTGAAGACAATGGGGGAAGGAAAATATGGGCTGAGAGGCACAAGCTAGAGTAAAAAGCTGAAGATATTTGTTTGCTGCAATATCACATTGCCAGTCCAAAGCTCTTAATGTTCACAAGTCAGGCCCCCAAATCATGATATTAAAATACATTTTGGGTTACTTAGGTTCTGAGCTGTTAAGCTATACAAGTCATTCTTCAGGTTTCTCTAACTGTGAGGGCTAGACCCTTGCTTTTTGAACAACAGCTGAGTCTCCCCCCATGATGCGCTTTCAGACACTGCAGTTCTGAGAAATACCCCCAAATTAGTTGGGATTTGCAATAAAATCAAACCCAAACGTCTTGGAAGCATTCTCCGAGCAGCCTCTAGCTGTCCATACAGCAGAATGAAAGCACAGGCTTGCAGAAATCACGTGGGCTTCAGTTCTTTTCTAGTTCATGTATCTAGGGCAGGGGTTCTCAACCCATTTACCATTGTGGGCCGTGTATGCAGCTCTCTGTTATGTGAACAAAGGGGGCTGTGGCAGTAAGAACAGGAGTCCTTAAGTGGTCAGGCATGAGGTGGTGGCAGAAATGAAGTGGGTGGAGAGCCAGGACAAAGGCTAGTGATGAAGAGGTGGTCTATGCAAAGGCCTAGAAATCCCTGCGCTTAATGCAGAAGGCCAGCAGAAACCAGCATAGCACAGAAAAGCACCCTGTGTTCTGCGATTATAACATGGCTCCTCTGCAGCTGATCTAGCTGTTGGACACTGAATGTCTTCTCCTCTTACACTTGGACTGAAAACTCTTTGGGTCAGGGAGCAGCCTTATCCATGGCCCAGTCCACTGAGGCTTGGCCCTCTACCTACACCACCAAAATTCCTTGCAATTTGATCTTTAGGAGACTTTGGTAGAAGTGGCATCAGAAACAATGCTGGGGCTAGGCCCAGCCACACTTCTCTTCCCCCTTGGAGCCTGCCTCAGTTGGCTAAAGTGATTTTTTCCCACTCCTTTAAAAAAAAATCTCCAGCTGATCAAACAAGGCTTTGATTTTTACTGCAGCCAGGGCTGTAATAAGGGCATGTAGCTCTCCAGCAGGCAAGTCAGCACAGCATCTGCACAGCTGCCACTCCAGTTAACCTTCAACAGTCAGGTCTTTAGTTTCATATACCAGCAATAGCTCCTGTTGCTCCACACCCCCTTAACTTGCCTAGAGTTAGGGGCCCCAGCCCCATGCTATAATTGTTGAGCTACAGTGGAAGCCAGCATTCAAATCTTGTTCTAATTTACTTTCTCTAAGTGGCTTTCTACACCCACTGATATTCTGCTATCTAGTTAGATGTGCAACATAGGGTCCTATTTAGCCCTTAGTATGTTTTCCAAATACAATTTAGGTCACGGTGGAATGAAAAGCCAGCTGTAGAACAGCTGTGTTCCTTATATTTAATTAGAATCACACCTACCACAGCACCACCTTCATCAGAGGCAAGGGCTAGAGAGGAAAGCAATTCCCCATACGTTTAGTGAAGCAGCATTGGCCAGTGCCAGAAGAGAGGATGCTGGGCTAGATGGACCATTGGTCTGACTCAATATGGCCCCTCTTACGTTCTTATTTAGTTACTGCTGCTGGCTAGTGCTGCTTCTCAGGCAGTAGCCACCTCCCTTAAAAAGTGCATTGTATAGGTACAGGAGAATTGCAGGGAAAACAAGCCCTAGTGCTACAACAGATTAGCGCTCTTTTAAATGTTTGAGGGGCTGCTAATAGACAAGGTCACACCTGAAACATTTTCTAGAAAGAAAACAAACAAGTGGTTCGAGCTTGAAATAGGTCAGCAACTGCCTTTCTTAAAATCCTCACAATTTATTGAAGGGCTTTAAGCCATGTGAAAAGGAGAAGAGGGGTAGGTAAGCAGAGGTAATTAAAGAGAAATGAAGAGTTAGGAAGCTGCTTTTTCCCTACAAGCTCAAAGGGGGAGGACAGAGAATAGATTATTCTTTAGAAAAGGAGCGATTTAAACAGCAACCCATCACTTGGGCACTTCCTTACAGGGCCAGCTCTCAGCGCTTGCTCCTAGACAAGCCTAGAGTAGGCCTCTGCTCCACCAGTACAGAGCTGTGCACAGTAGCCCGTTTCGTTTCCAGCCATTGCTTCTGGCACCATGGATCAGGTAGTTCCACTCCCTGTTGTCAGGCTTGTTGGACTTTAATTTTTGCAGGGGGTACTGGAGCTTGTCCCTTTCAGGGTTTAGCAGCTGTTCGGTCATGTTTTCCGGTGGTGGTGGTAGGGAGCTAGTTTTGCCTTAAAGAGAGAGAGGTGCTGTTAGGAGAAAGGAGTTGACCACAATGATAGCTTACAGGAGCTCAGCTTTTGTACTTAGACAACATAGAGGGGTCTAAGCTTAACCTTCCTGTAGCTACAGCCCTTTGGAAGAGGGATGGATTCTAGCTTCCTGCAGATACACTGGTAGCTCTCTCTGCTTTCCAGAAAGGATTGGGGGAATATATGACTAAGCCACTCCTAAGGGGAGGAAGGGGGGGGAAAATGACAACCACCACTACAGTTTCTCTATACTTAGCACAAGCAAGAAGCAGGAAATTGACATTAAAATGCAAGGCAGGCTGCAAGGGCTGGGGCAGCTGCAGCACCTACTAGCTAGCAGGAGCTGTGAGGTACCCTTCATAACACAAGCATGTAGAGATAGAGCCGACAGCCCAGAGTAAGTTAGTCCCCAGAACAAAGAGAGGATACTTGCATCCTAAGGACCAGCTACGCTGGTGTTAATCTTTTGAGGGAAGGCCCTGATTGCTTTTAACAAAGAACAACCATAACTCCTAGCTGGGGAGTCTGGGCTCTCTCCCAGGCTGCTCAGCATGATGTCAGATTGCAAGACTTCAGGGGAGGGGACGTATTCTTGTACAACAGGTGCTCTTTTTCCTTCATCCCCTAGACAGCATCCTTGTTACAAGGTTTAGTTCAGGATCTTGCTTTAAAGATGGAGTCTGGGTGAGAGTGGGTACAGGTCTTCCATTATATTGTGAGCTGGAAAAGCTAGTACGAGCAAGAAATTAGATGGACACTTCCATGCTTCCCTTGTTTAAGTGCCCACTTCTGCCCTAGGCCCCTCTCCCGCTGACTCTGGATGCTGAAGTAGCCTACAGAGCATCAATGGAGTATGCAGTAGGAGGCTGCAGGCTAGTCTTAAAACCTGGCAGGACCTGCTTGAAAGTTCCTTGTAGGGAGCGGGTCTGAGGGCAGATGCCCCGATAAGAGAAGAACCATTAACTAGGTCATGCACATCCCCATATTTGACAACATGTAGAGCAGCTTTATTTCAATCAAAGCCCATCGTGTCTAAAAACAGCATGGCAGGAATGGTTCGTTTATTTCGAAAGACAGTATAAGACAAGTTTCAATTTTAGTATCAAAACACTTGATGGGGTTTTCCTCCAACTGGCCCCTAAAACCACCACAACCAACGAGCCATCTCTCAAGCCTCTAAGCTACACAATGCAAACTTCATACAATCTCACTCCTGTGCCTCAAACAGAACTTCAAGCACTGAATGCACTGCAAGGTGGCTTGTCCCTGATTTAAGACAGTAAGAGCACTCCTGGCTGAGAGGGGGACTGAAGGGATCCCCTCAGTGTAAGCAAAGCTCTTCACACAAGAGGCTGGTTTATACATGAGCTGTTACAATTTATCAGCAATGAGTGATAAAGCTCAGTGCAAAAGCACTTAGTGAAGGTAGATTCAAAACCAGGGGAGCAGTGGGTTAGAGGGGCTGCCTGCTTCTAGTCTGTAGCCTAAGGGGAGAGTGACCGGCACACAAAAGGGACAAGAGGCCCATCTGATTAATTCTGCCATTCATGAGTATTCAAAGAGAACAGGTTTGGTCTTTTAAAAAAGAGGAAGCAATCCTCTTTGCTCCAATGGCTCTCTGTGCTGCAAGGAGAGAACCTTAAAGCTGAGAAACTGAATGACCCTTTTGGGCAGACTGCTTCCGAGAGAGTTCCAGTTCTGACAGGCTGTGCTCATGCCTCAGACGTTCCCTGCAAAAGCTGCTCTAATTCAGCAGCCAGTGCTAGAACTATCCCACCTCTGCTTCTCCTGGAAGCCAGGCAAAAAGGGGACCAGAGTTGATAAGCAAAGAGGTTAATATCACATTTTAAAGCCAACATCTTCTTTTAGGCACAGCTTGAGCCCCACAGTTATTTGGAATGTTTACAATGGTTGCTACAAAAAAAGAGTTACAAAAATGTGTACACCTCACGTTCTCCAAACATTATTGCATTGTTTGTATTTCCCTTAATAATGTGCGGCTTAAGGCTCTGCCCAACCTGGTGACCTTTAACCCGCAGGTGACTTGGCAGACATTGGTTTGGTTGAATTGGCAAGAGAGACGATAGCCCTTGGGCCCTGGGGTTAGAGGTCAGCTTTGGCTGAGCTGGCCCCAGTGAGTTGCTGGGTGGGGCAGAGGCGATGGCAGGGATCCTTTACATGTCGTTCAGGTCCAGCAGGGTCTGGTCCAGCATTCTTTGCGTGCAGAGGTGCTCCTCTTTGGTAGATTTCAGTTTATCTAGTGGGAGGAAGAGTGACAGTTACACATCAGATACAGTCTGTGCCAAGACCTGCATGAGCTCATTCCCAGCACAGTGCTGCGTGTTAGCTCCTCGTTAGACTTCGATGCAGGGTCACTTGAAGCCACAAGCTATGGAGTTAGTGGCTTTGTTCTTGGCTTCTGCCTCTTGAAATGATGGTGCCTCCTGCAGTGAGATCAATGTACCTTCAGCTACTGCCACTCAGTATTTTGCATGCAGCTTCAGACTGAAGCTAGCCTCCCCCCGGTCTCCCACTGCTTCAACATTACACTCCTCACCTTTCCAGATGTCAAAACCCAGAGACTGGCTGTTTGCGCCTAATGGGAGCTTGGGGATACTGGTGCAAACCCAAGTCAAAGTGATAAGAGTTAAGAGCAATTCCTGACAGCCACAGTCTAACTGGCCCCCCTCTAGGGGAGCACCTGGCAGACATTAAGAGCATGGGCAGAAAGTTCATGTGAATACCTGCTAATAGCTAGGCTGGGCAGTAAGCCTCAGTGCTCAACACTGCCTCTTCGCCAGCAGAGAGGTTGCAGGAGGAGACTATTTTAGGTCAACAGCAGCCAGTGGACTAGCAACAGCATGGAATGCTGGTCAATGTGCCCTGGAGGCTAAGATGTTTCAGAAGCCAGGAAAGTCTATATCCCACAGCTGACCAGTGTTTTGGACTAGCCTTATTCTGAGAGTAGCCCTGAACATACCAGCGTGCAGGAACACTTTGCATGCTGTAGAGCTGTTACCGAGATCTGGACAGTTTGCAACAGGCTGCCTACTTAGCCCCATACAAAGATGTACAGGTCTCCACAGTGTAACTGCTGCTGGTTAGCCAGAAAAATTGCATGCAGTACTCAACCATCCTGAAGGTCAGAGCTGATGCATGGAGCTACCTCCCCTGAAACTGCAGAGGCAGCTCTGCCCAAGACACATCGACTCCAGTATCTTTAGGCTTTTCCCGAGCAGGCTCTCCATGGAGATTTCCATGCTTACAATGCCTCCTACCACAGCAACTGCAGCCACAGCCTCCAACTCCGTAAATCCTTGGATAACTCATTCCCAAGATGCCCCTCCACTCACATCTGTCCGCAATATCAGCTGTGGTACCTGCCTGACCATACCCCAGTCCACATGGACTTAGCAGTGAACAGGCCTCTCCCCAGGCCTTCCGGGTGGAACTTGACTTTATGAAAGCATCACAGGTTTGCAGTTGTCTTACCGACCATGAGGTCAGTGGTTTATTATCATTAGAAACAGCCATCAATCCATGAAGCAGATCCTACAGACATTCAGCACACAGTAAGTTAGGTCAGCCACAGCACTTACAGACATCAGATATGGTCAAAAGCAGCATCTACAGCAAATTGTCTAGTGGACACAAGACTCAAGGTAGCCCCTCCTCCAAAAAAAAAATCTGCCTGGGGGCTACTAATTGGCTCTACTAGGGAGCCAGGGACTCCTCACCACGCTAGTGGAGTGACTGCCCAGAGCGATCAGATTCAGGCGGAATTACAGTTTGAGGGGTTTATGCACTGAGAACAGAGGTTACCTTTAACAGATAAGTACATTAGAGGATAGACTTCAGCTGCCTCATTAAAAAGCAGTAATTGCAAAGTCTGAAAAATCTGCCAGTTTGTTAAGAATGATCAGATTTCACTGTGGTCCACAGGACTGGTGCTCACAATAAGCTTGGTTAGTGTCATTAGTGGGCCCCCTTCTCAGTCACACAGATCATGCAGCGTTAACTTCAGCTCATTAGAGAGCACACGATTTTTCTCAAGCTGGCTGTACAGGCGCTCTGCATCAGCAACAGAAGGATTAGGGGAAACAAGAGGAAGAGAGAAAAAAGAGAAAGGGGAGGTTAGTAGAGTGCCACGATGAGCAAGTCATACAACCAGTCCTAACATGTGGCATAAGGACCATCAGTCACAGCTTGTTTTATAGACCGAAGCAGTGGAGACAGAATGAGAGCAGCCTGGCTAACTTGCTTTTCAGCTCAGAAAGCCTGGGGTAGAAGCCAAGTGTGGCCCAAATGGAAGAAGTGTTGCTGAGTTTTATGAAGAAAGAAGGATCCTCCCTGAAAGATGAAGCCTGAAGGTTATTTGTGTTCCTTATGCTGAGTGGCAGGACAGCCTTTGGAGACACTTTTGGCTCTGTGTAAGCAATTCAGGAAGCACGTGGCTACATCAAGGCTAGCCCTCAAGCAATCCCATTTGCTTGCTGTACAGTTTAGAGGGCAAAGGCAGCCATGGGACCTAGAAATCAATGTGGTCTCCAGAGACATGAGCACTGGGAGCTTCCCCAAGTGTCCCTCAAACAGGGTTAGGCACAGCGTTCACGGTCCAGGACTTGGCCAAGCTAGCAGCTCAGGATGGGTTTGGAATATGGACAGGGCCAAAAGCCTTATCTGCTTTCAAATGAAACTGAGAATTAGAGGCTGATTCCAGGCCCCTGCTGTTGAATAGCACAGAACCAATAGGGGGGTGATCAGCCACAGGAGTGCCCTAAGGGAGACCTGCCAGCCCTGCATCCAGGATCCACCAGCACCAGAGATGGAGGGGCTGGATGTCTCAGAGCAAGGGTACCTGATCTTCTCAATAAGCAGTCAATTCATGGGAGCCAGACTGTCCAGAACAACTAGACTGCAGAGCCACGCGTGAGCAGAGTGTTGCTAGCCAAGCTCACCAACAGAGCAGAGCTGTTGTGGGCAGCAAGAGCCATGCTCAGGCATGGGGCACTTGGAAGGACCTAACAGCCTTCGTTTGCTGGTGGCTGTGCAGGACAGTCTGGCCTCGGAGTGGGAGCCGTCACTCAAATGTTGTGGCTGCATTTGAGTGACAGGAATTGTTCAGAGCTGCTCCTCCTGCTTGAGCCACACAGGGACCCAGGTGCCTCATGCAGTTACTAGAGCTGGAATTCAGCCAGCCATGACCTGTCAGCTGAGAGACCTAGCGCCTCACTGGTCAGGAATGACAGATTTCTGACTGCCAAGCCCTGTTTCCTACACCAGTCTGGGCTTCCCTGTGGAGGGCCCCATCCAGCAGTTTCCATACTAAGCAGGGTCTAGCTGGGTAAGACTACAATCTCAGCTTTCGCTGCAAAGCCTCATTATTGGAGATCCCTCTTTGCATCCCCTGGCAACTCCTCTGAATGCCTCTATTCAATGAGCACGCTCCTGTCCCACCCCATCTTTTGGTCGATGGCTCCCAGGGAGTCTGTGCTATCAGTACCACCTCTTACCAGGGGAAGGAAGCAATGGTGCTAGACTGATGGAGGGGGCATCGTTTTGTTAACAGCACCATGTCAGTGAGATCATGCTGACATGCCCTGGTCAACAGAAACTGCTAACCTGGTCCGAGTGCAGGCCCTTAAGATGTGACCCTTGCAAGAGGCAGAGGTCAGCGGCCCTGATAGGGACAGGCTCCTCCTAGTCCCACTGAACCCCCTTCCTGATAATGGAACTTGAATGGTCTCATCAGCCTGCTGGGGGGGGGTTTACAAGCTATCCTCTGCCCACCCCCTGAATCACGCAACATGCATCGGGGGGGGGATCATTCTAGGGGTTTACACAGGTCACTTGAGGGTGGTTGCTGCCCTCAAACGGCTGTTTGCTCTAATTAGCGGTCAGGCTGGAGTTAGAAGACTAAGATCAGATGATTTCTGATCCCAACAGCTTTAAGGCTGAAGCCAATGACCCCCAACAAGAAGGGTTTAGATCAGCAAGCCTCAGAAGCACAACAGCTGCCAGTCGTTGTTCATGGGAGCATCTGCGGACTCCCCGCTTAGAACCAAGGCATCCAGGTCTGATAATAGGGTTTTAGGGGGGGAGGGGAGAAAGAGGTTGTTGTGTGCTCTGAATGCTATGGTTTTCAGGACAGCATTCAACAACCACCTGTAATGGGACTGACCCCAGACAGGTCCCAGCACACTGACAGAGGATGGGAGCTAGAACCTTAGTTATTGCTGCTTGCTGGGACCAATGCCCTGTTCTGTTTCAAGGCACTCTAGGCTCCTAGCAGCCCTGGTGTGTTGAGTGCCTGCCACAGCAGAGAAGCAGCATGACCAACGCAGTGCCCATGTGAGTAACTGCCTGTGGCCTCAAGCAGCAGAGCCAGGAAAGGGCTTAAGGTGACTGCCCCAGCCATTGCCATTTGGGAAGCAGAGGGAGGAACCAAATTAACTTGGAAAAATCCAGTTACTGCCCAGACCCCAGCAAGGAAAATTCAGCAGCTAGACAGTACAAGTTTGGCTGACATCATGGGCTCAAGACTAGACTTTTTGGTATGAAACATCCCCAGCCCTGCCTTTCCAGAGATGGTCACTTTCTCCATGGACAACATTCCCAGTGGAGAGCTCATTAGCCCAGCCCTCACCTTCGCCAGCCTATGCATGCTGCAGCCATACCAGGCAGACCCTAAAGTGAGCACAATCCCAGATCAGGAACTGCATCACCCAGGCACCCCCTCACTACTTGCCAAATATGTCATGAGCATTTGCTTGACTGGCAGGGAGGGGCCTTGCTGACACCCCAGCCCCAGCCTGTTTCACTTTGCAGTGAGAAGGTGGACTCCAGGGGAGTCACCTGGAGCTGTACATTCAAATACAGCCACTAGCCTCCCCAGCCCCAAGTGAGAATGTTTAGTTCCAGGGCAGGAAGCGTAATGGCACTTTACCACCCCATGCATATTCTTATGTGCTAGCTAGGGCAATTAACTCATCCATGCAGGAGTGGCAGGTTTGGACAAGCAGAGAATGTTTCTAAGGGCAACCATTTCATTGTGATGACTAGTTACTTGCCTTTCATTACATTGGTAAGGCTGCAGCTGTTAGCTTGAGCAGCTAAGGAGCCTTGCATGAAGGTTATACGGCATAGTGCAAATGTCTTCCTATGATGCTGAAGTTTTCCTGTTGTATCTTAGAGCTTCTCAGGGCATAATAGCTGCATCCCAAAATGAGTGTAGCCTTTTCAAGAAAGGGTGCCTCATACTGTTTGCACAGCTCTTTGTAGTGGTATGCCCTCTGATTGGGTGCTACTGTAATCCAACAGTGGACTGGAAGGGGCTATATAGCTGAAGAGCAGATGAGTGAAGTGACAGCAGGCTGGGGCAAGTCTTTTGGGCCTTATGAACTACAGACCACTTTATCTCATCCAGTTACTGAGATAGGGTTCATGAAAAATGTCTGACATTACACCATGACTTGCAGGGCAAAGTGAAAAGTCCAAGAACAGGAAAGGAAAGGAGATGGCAAATATTTGATGAGTCACCATGGGCAGCAGACAATTATCAACCTAGGTATGTTTATTATCAATAAATGCTAGTAACTTTTGTAAGTCAAATGACAAGTGTGTTTGCAGTCTGATGTTTCCTACCAGTGGTTGTGAACCCCAGTACTACACCCTCATGTGCAATCCTGTAAAAGCCTTTTGGCTAAGAGATGGCCACAGATTTCATACATTGGCTTCAACACCTCAGCTTTTCAGATGGACATTTTGCACTATAGAAGCAGGGATCTTGGTCTCCATGCAGGCACAGTTCAGTGCACTATTGGTACAGCTTCAGCACTTCACCAATGCTGTCCAGCTGGCATTCACATGTGCTTTTCCTACATTTGTCAGCTTTTGCAGATACAAGTGTATGCAGTAACTTTACACTGAGCCAGCATTTGATCACTCCAATCCCGACTGAATCCCACAGGGGAATCAGATGTAACAATGCCTTTAACCACCAAAACCAGTACAAATGCAGCTTCAGATTCCCTGCTGCAACCCTAAGGAACCATTTGGTCCTTACATAGCATTCAACACTTTGTACTGTCTGCAGAGATGCAATTCAGACACGTGAGCCAAGAATGTGAACAGCAGCAGCAGAGAGAATTTAGTGCATCAACATCTATGTATTCCACTGACACGGGGAAGTTACACAGGCCTGGAGACAACATTGGCACTGTTACTGTAAGGCAGCAAGTGGCCTATCAAAATCCATTTCTCAGCAGCACCAGCCATGTCACTCAGCATCAATTTATACACCAAGTTGTTCCTTAAGAGTGACATCATGCTCAAGCAATAGCATGTACAAAAGAAGCTTTATGACTACATGAAATATGCAGAGGAGAACACCACACCCCAGCTACACTCAGCCTCTGTACCCAGACACACTGAAAGGGCAGCCCCTTTGAGCACAGCAGTGTCTGGCACAGGGTCACACAGAGGAAGCTTTGTTCGAGTGCAAGTGCAGCACAATTTGGGGGCCTGCAACTGCTCCCAAGTTTAGGTGTTAAGAGTTTATTCCCAGGGAGGCCCTGCACACAGTTTAACTAGACAGGCACTGGAACTCAGAGAGTAGCAGAATGAGCGCATGAGTGAAGGGTGCAGATGCAGAACAAGCCACCAAGCCGAGAGGCAAATCCAAAGTGGAGTTTGGAATCACAAGACTTATCTGTATGAAATAGAGAAGGAGACACTTGTTTTAAGAGGGGCTTAAGGGCTTGTACACAGCAGAGTCGGGTTCGTGGAGCTGTCAGATGTTAGAAACTTCTGCAAAGTAGGCATCAGCCCTTCCCTCAGTTAGTGGGCAAGAGAGCACACACAAGAGCCGATTAGAGTCCACAAGCAACAAAGCCAAGTAGCTAGTTACAGTAACAGACCGATTCTGGCTACTTTTACAGAAGAGTTTATGCCTCTTCATCCCAGGATCATGGAACCCTGGGAGATTTGACTAGCACTAATTGCTGCCTCTTCCCCACTAGATCTTGCAAAATAATGGTACACTGTTATCCCATTGGTGCCATTCCTGCAGGAAGGAGTCTCTGGAGTAATTGGGACCTGCCTCACTTGGCACACATTAAATGAATTCATGCCAGTCCCGTTCATTCTAACCTAGAAAAGCAGCACACTAGCATTGTGCATGCACATCACAATAGTCAAACTCAAGCATTAGTCACAGCATGCTGACAGTCCTCCCTCCACACTGATCTAGAGACAGATCTGCAGAAAAAGCTACCAGTGTTGTGTGTAGGTTCTCTATAGCCAGACCATCAGAATCACAGCAAGCCAAGCAAGTTCTGGCTGTTTAGCCTGCTCAAGCAGAGGCAAACACCACCACAGCCAGCTGATATTTACATGGAAGTCATATCATTGAGGGCGTGGTCCAATTCCTCACTAATTGCTTTGTACTTCAGTTTCTGGGCATAGAGCTCATCTAAAGAGATTTGGAGAACAAGAGCAAAGTAAGAGGAAAGGCCAAGGGGAACAGTCCCAATACCAGGGCCAGGAAACTCAGCATGGAACCCAGGAACAGGAAAAAATGAAATCAGGTGAAAAAAGCTGCAACTCAATGTTGTTAAGAACCCATCTACCCATTTTGACCAGGTTTGATATCGTTGGATCAAGAAGTATCTTACAGGTTACAAATACTAGTTCCTAGAGGAGTAGGGCCAAGAACTTCAAAGCAACACAACTTAAGATGTTGTGACTCAAGGGCCAGCTACCCTTCTCTCCATTGGTTACTGTAAATCCAGAAGGCATAAGCAGTGAAGCAAGAACCCCCATGTTTTGTGGGAGAGGGGAACTGGGTTCCCCAGCTAAAGGACAGAGATCAGCTAAGTGTGTATTTTCATCTGAGTTTCAGTTTCAATAAGAAACCCCATTTTTAAAAGTTACTATTTCATGTGATTTTAGTCATCAAGTCTAGAGATATAGGGAATTCCCATTACAGAGAGCATATATAATTAGGAGAAACCCTAGCATGCAAGCCACACCTGTGTTATCTAATAATCAGTTGGAGTAAACTAGCAGACTGTCTTAACTGGATGCTGCACCTCCAATTATGAGAGTTTTAGTACTCATCTACTCCTTTGGAATTAAGTGGAGCTGGCAAAGACTTCTGGCTACAGTACAGCTGTTCTGTTCTACTGAGTGCCCAGAGGATCGTGTCTTGTTCAGTCAAGCTAGGTCACTTCAGCAGCAAACTTGTAGATCACACCCAACTGTCTCATGATCAGTAGGTTTCAAGCATAGCAGGCAGATTTTTTTTTTGCAGTTATAACGAAGTTAAGCCTTCCACTGGATAATTGGCTTACAATAAACCTGCAGCCATGGAAGCAGATTTAGAAATTAGAGCTCGGTGGCAATACTTGCTGTTTTGACAGCATGATTTCTACACTGAAGCTATCTTTGTAAGGAGTCAATTTCTGATGTAGCCAAGCAGCTGGTTAGACCCAAGTCTTCGTAGTTGGGAGTCACTGAAAGCTAGGGAATCCACAGGGGACAGACTGCTTATGTCACTGGGCCAGGGCAGGCTGAGGTTCTCTTCCTCCACCCTTTGTGGAAAGGCATAGTTCAAGCTCCATCTGTCTCAGAGGAATTTAAGTGACTGAGGATAGTGCGAAAGACTCAAGAGCCATTTCACCCTTCAGGCCTCTGGCCAGGTTTCACACTGGGGAGACTTTAAATAAGCGAGGGGTGTTCTACAGGCTGCCAAGATCAGCTATGTAAAACCAGTGGTAGACAAGGAAGAGGGAGGCTTGCTTTGCACAAGCTAGGCCCTGTGTTGGAAGCTGCTGTATTCCACATCTCCAGGGTTGGCACCTCCTAAAGAAAGTCTACCAGGGCTCGTTCCAGACAGAACTAGCTTGATTGTCAACTCACTGTACCTGGTTATAAAAACCTATGCTACAGGTTTCAGCACGCTAACATGACAGGCAAACGTTTTACTGTTCCTGCCCACTAGGTCCTCAAGATGCAATACAATAGCCATTCCCAACCCCACTCCACGAATTCCTCTGGCTGGAAAAGGAGTTATTCTGACCACACAAATGCATTTTGAGTAACCATATACAGAAATCCCACCTGGCCACTCCAGACTGAGTGCCAAGTAACACTAGTAACAGCACACCAACACTTAAATTCAGCCTCAAGGCAGAGACTGAGCAGGGCTGTTTAGCAGCCGATACAGGGCCCAGAGTGACTCAGTAGCTCTAACTTCAGCTCACACTTGACATCAGCCAGCAAGCTGAACCCAAACTGGCCATGCCCATAAAGCAAAAGATCAAGAACAGAAGAGGATTCTGCTCCCTCCCTTAAGTGCCAGCACCACCCACACCCCATGGCACCTGACAATGCTCAGTTGGCCCTTCTTGGGCAATCTTGGTCACTTCTCCCCAAGTTATTTGGCTTCCCAATCCCCAAAACGTACCTTCCAAGTCATCAATGGTCTTCTCCAGTTTGGCTACTGATCGTTCAGCAAATTCCGCACGGGTCTCCGCCTGACAGAAAACAAAGCCAGTTACACGGACAGTCAATGGTTCTTCATGGAGTCTGGAGATACAGGGGGTCATGAAACTGACAGGAGTCTAGCACACTGAAGTCAAGCGAGCCTGGCCAGCCTCAGAACGAGGTCCCCTGCCCTGGCAACACCATTTTCACTCACAAGTGACAGCCCCTTCCAAGGTGTTTATCCAGGCCCACACACAGGGGAATGTGCTTTCAGACCTTGGATAAGGAGCCACTCACCTCTTTGAGTTTGTCTGTCAGGATCTTGATCTCCTCTTCATATTTGTCCTCTTTTTGAGAGTACTGTAGAAGAGGCAGAGCGTCAAATCCCAGCAACAAGAACTGCTAGTAACAGCCAACTACAAACCCATCCCGACATCGGACAGTCACGAAGCCCAGACCTCAGCTGCAGGGGGGAGGCCAGAGGCCCAGCCCTGCAACACAACATTCCTGCCGGCAGAGGTTGCACCAAGTGGGTCAACAGCAGGGAGTCTGCTCCAGTGCAGTAATTCACACCATGTTTACCCACCCACAGGTAGGTAGGAACCAGAGCCCAGACCATGTCAGACATGCAGAATTAGGCACATGGATGAACAGATCTGCTTCACACCCCAGCAACCAATGCCTTGACACTGATGTGGGGTCAAGCTCCCCCTCCCCCAACACACCTTGAAACAGCTTACAACAAAAATCACTATCACCACTGCAGAGACACCAGCAGAAGTTGGCCCAGTAAGATTACCTCACCCAGCTTGTCTAGACAGCGAGTCAGCTGACACTCATGGCTACTAGCTTTGCATTTAAACCCAGCGGCACTCCCATGTCTGCAGCTTCCAAGAACGAGCAGACTGATTCCGTAACACCCCACAGCCTCACGTAAAGGGAGGGACAAGTACTATGGACCATGGAGCATGCCCATCTCAATGGGCACTCTTCAGCCAGAACGCCCCTACAGTAGTGCTGGGATGCCTCTGGCCCTGTGCAAAGCAGCCCTACCTTCTCAGCCTGAGCCTCAAGAGACTTGAGATTGTTGGTGACATTCTTCAGCTCCTCCTCCAGCTCGGAACATTTACTGTGGAGGTGTTAAAGAGGCAGGAGAGAAGGAAAGAAAAGTGGGAGGGAGACAACACAGGAGACAGATGAAAAGTGAATCCACGTGCAGAGAAGCCTGGAGAGCTTTTTAGGAGACAGATCTCACTGACCACGCCAGGTAGGGTTACACGTCTAGGCTGTCAGGAGAGTTTCCAGACAGCTTTGGATGAAGTCAACACCCTCACAGGCAGCTGGGCCACAGACACCATTCTTAGTGCCTTGTCCACACTACAGCAATGGTAGGGCCTAAAACCTGAGCCGCTAGAGCAGGATGCAGACTCATGCTGGACCCAAAGTCTTGCAGGTCCAAAGCTGAACAGTAAGTATGCAGTGGGGAGGGAAGCTAGGCTACTGAGGGACAGCCAGACAGCCGCCACCTCCTCAGAGAAAGGGAAGTTTGCCAGTCAGCAGGAGAGAATGGAGCATTCCAGAAGCAAGAAATGAAGGAAAGAGATGCTATTAACAAGCTGAGGGCAGGAGTGTGATGAGGCCACAAGACCTTTGGATTTAACACTTTAAAGGAAGGGTTAGTACCTTTTCTTCAGCAACAGCCAGACACTTCACGTTCTGGTCCATCAATCGAATCTGCTCATCCAGTTCTCGGCAACGACTGTTAGGGACGATCACATGACGGCACAAGCCAGGCAGGGGGGCAAAGGTCAAAAGGAGCAGCAACACCACAAACAAAGCAGAGCAAAAAAGGGAAGGGAAGGGGAAAAACAAAGAGAAGTCAGGGTCATGACATGCACGTCTGGGCGGGGAAGCACAACTCTGCTTGCTGTACGTGCACATGAGTGACTTTGTTATACAAGGCCTAAAAGATGCAGCTAAAGGCCCTGACTTCTCCCTTAGAGACCAATGAAAGCAGCATTTGGGGAATAAAGAGCCCTCACATTGCATCTCTGTGCATGTTCTGCATAGGAATTAGCCAGGTACGCAGCAATGCTCTGTGCAAGAGCATAATGGTTCTGGAAAGGATCTTAAAAGCCACCTCAGATTCAAGTGTTGATGTTCTACTGCTTCACATGCTGCTAGGATTCCATGTTCAGAGGGCCTTTGCACAGTGCACCTTACTGCAGTTGAATGTGTCAGTGCTCCCCAGCAATTTGCAGATAAGCTAGTAGACACCAGCCACTGTACTGGCCAACAAAGCCATGCTGGTGAGAAGCACAGCTATGAGGGACCCCTGTGATCCTGTATTAGTTTGCTGGCATGAAGTCACTCCATGCAAAGAGGTTGAGCATCTCCACAACCAGGCAAATTTGTGACCGTAATATGCATATTGCACTTCATGCACTCAAATCAGAGGCTAAGTGTTGATTTTACCCTGCTAGGAGTGAGCGATCAAAGGAGTAACAGCTCCTGTCTGATGACCTAAGCCTCCCCCAATACTTCAGGCCTTGTTTAACAAGGTTTGGGATGCTTCAGTGCTGTTAGTTCCCATGCAGAGGGAGTCATGCAGATGAGGTCCAAAGCAAAATACTCACGACTCCGCAAGCTCAGCCCTCTCCTCAGTGCGCTCCAAGTCTCCTTCAATGATCACCAGTTTCCGGGCAACCTGCGAGGAGAGAAAGCCACAAGTGGTTGATGAGGCAAGGGTTTAGTTCTTGTGAAAAGAAGCTTGCAGTAACTTAATGGACTGTGGCCTCAAAGGCCAGCTGGCCAGTTTCCTTACAAGGAAGGTGTGGGCATGACCTCAACCAGATGAAATACCAGCTCCTAGTACTCACTTCCCGCAGGAGGTATCAGAGGACAGTTGCCTCTCTCCTAGGTGAAGCCAACTGGGACAAGACAGCTTGGAGAACCTCACCTCCTCATACTTCCTGTCAGCCTCTTCTGCAATGTGCTTGGCCTCCTTGAGCTGGATCTCCTGCAGTTCCATTTTCTCTTCATCCTTCAGGGCTCGGTTTTCAATCACTTTCATGCCTCTGCCCAAAACAAAACATGAGGTGATGGACCCACCACTGCAATCTGGGACTGGCATGTTACAGGCTAAACTGCCTTTATGGAAGGCAGTTCTGAAAACAGAGCTAACAGTGATCAGGGCTTTATAGCTACCCACATACTAGGGCTCACAAGCAATTTACTCTCAACCAACAAGCTTGCCATGATAAATGTTCCATTTACTCTCCTGACTGAAAGTAGTTGATTAAGTTGCTTTAGTTATATGAAGGCCAATTTGTGCCACATGTGGCTGTGCAAAATTAGTACTTCAGAGAAGAGTGGTCTAAGCCACTCCGTTATTCTGCTGAACTTAGGGGAGCAATTAATGCAGTCCCTTCTCTGTGGCTGGGTGGTAAGGGTCAAGTGCTAAATATCTGTAGTGGGCTGTGTATGGCAGAGGCAAGTAACCTGGACTGGAGAATGCAGTCAAAGGCAAGGTTTGCCATTACTGAGAGTTATCAGCATGGTAGGGCCATTTGGACACAACATTGCCGGTATGCCAGTTGAAGGGCTGATGGTACCACTATGCCATATATTATTGCCCCATTTGAACAGCAGGTTTCCAGAACTCTACTACATGCAGGGACACCAAGGCGGGACACTAATGTTAAAGTAAAGCACCCAGAAGCTGAAGTCCCAACAGCTGGATGTTGATTAGGTAGCAATGTTTGACTGAATTGGGACATCCCTGGAGTTCCAAGCTCTTCCCAATGTCCCATCCCAAGATGTCGCTCTCCTCTGCACCAAGAGAAGAACATGCCTGTGCCTTAGTCTGCAAGCTGAACTATTATGGGTTAAGCAATGTCCTTGCTCACCGACAGATACAGAATCCCAGCGTAAGCATGACCTGCCAAACCAAACCACACCACAAAGATGGAACAAAGCTGGAGGTTGAGACAGGGCAGAGGATGGCCACTTGAAGAGACTTCAAGGGATGGCTACTCAGTTTGATGATCAGACAATCTCCTAGACCACATATTTTAATCCAAGTTAGGTCACAAAGGTTGTGTTTTTTGCATTAACATTCAGCAGAGCCTCAGCAAGTCCCTTAAGTTCTGCCCCAGTTCTGTTCTTTCCCAACCCTCTGTCTCCAACAGGCATGTTTGCAATATTAGTGTTAGAGCCAGAAAGGAGTGGTGTTTGAAGGTTTCATGCTTCTATAATGCATCTCACCTTTCACTCTCATCTGCAGCTTTCTCTGCCTCCTCCAGCTTCTGCAGAGCTGTGGCAAGACGCTCCTGGGCTCGGTCCAACTCCTCCTCTACCAGCTGGATACGGCGATTTAAGGATGCAACTTCTGCCTCAGCCTAGAGAATTATCACAGCATGAGTTAGTTTACCATGGGTCTAGCACTTCGATTCCAGGAGTCCTGACTCGCTTACTCTTCCCAATTCTGCCACTGAGGTGGAAATTTGTTGCTTTACTTATCTGGCTAGTGGAGCCTGCACTCCCCATCAGGGTGGGTTGATTTAAATCACTAAGAAAATTTAAATCAAGTTTCCCACCGATATGTCTTCACATCACTAAAACATGTTAATTTACAACTCAGTGCAGTATTCTACAACATTTAGGAGAGTATTGTGCAGTTTTTTAGACAACTTGATTTTAGGAAATAGTACATATTTTCAATACCTGTCTCA
>ML675647.1:8151410-8186989 GCA_007922155.1 Mesoclemmys tuberculata
CCCCGCCCGCCGCCCCCTCAGCCCGCGCTACCTGCTCGCGGTTGCGGCGCTCGGCCTCCACCTCGCGCTGCAGGCGGTCCGCGCGCTCCTCCGCGTCGTCCGCCTGCTGCTGCAGCACCTGGATCTTGCGCTTCACCGCCTCGATGGTGGTGACCCCGGCCATGGCTGCGCCCCGCTCCCGGCCCGGCCGCTCCGCTCCGACTGCGGCCGCGCTTCCGCCGGCCCCGCCCTCAAATACCGGGGCCCGCCCGGAAGTGTCTTCACTTCCGGCCGCGGCGGGAGTCCCGCCTTCCCCGCCCGCCGCGGGGTTGCCATGGCGACCGGGCAGCGGAGGCGCAGCCCGCCCCGCCCCCCCAACGGGCCCCGCCCCCGAAGTGACAGCGACCCCTAGCGGGCCCCTTCCTCCCTGCGCCCCACTCTGAGCTACCCCCCAAAGTCACGCCAGACCCCCGGTTCCTGCACCGCCAAGCCACAGCCCGTCCCAGAGCCCGACATCACGCCGCCCCCGGCCAGCGCCAGCACGCCCCCCCAAACCCGCCCCAGCTCTCCGGGGCCCCCCAAGTCCCAGCCCCCCTCGAGAGGTCCAAAGGGCCACTGGGCCCAGGCTTCCCAGCGTTGCCCCTTTTGGGGGGCAGCTGTCCTGCAAGCTCCGTCGGGGTGCTCGGCCTGCACCGCCAGCTGGACAATTTTAGGGGCTCAGGATCACCCCGTTTCTTGTACCTCAAAGGTGGCAGCCCTCTGCCCGGGAGACACCCACCCAGCACCACAGACCCGTCCCGGGCCCATGTACATATATGGGCATGAGGGCTATAATTCGTGAGCTTCACCTCCCAGAACAACATCACAAGCCTTTGCGGGTGCAACTAGACATTCCACTCAGCTGAGATCACAGGACACATGGCTCCCGCCTTCTCCCACCTCTTCCCCCAGCATGACAATGCAGACAGCATTGCTCATGCTCAGGACAGGATTCGGGAGTGAGTTGTCCAGGTTACAATGGGGTTACTACTCGGGAGCGCATTTTTCTTTCTGATATATCTTTAGCTTTAGGAGAGGTGCCTGATCTGCCTCCAGGAAATCTACTGCCTCTATTCTGTGCCCCTGCCCCTGATCTGGAAGGACCCCCCGGCCTGGTTTTCTGCTGGGCACAGTAGAGGGTGGGGCTATCAGGGAATGACACAGTTTGCTGACTCTGCCCATCCCTTCCACTGTGTGTAGGTTACAGCAGCCTTGGGGTTGTGCCAAACTGTGCCAGCTGACTGTGGTCCCTAAAAGGGATTACTGAAGTGCATCATACACTCCCCAGCCTGCCCTTCTGTGTCCCCAAGCATGCCCCCTATGCGAGGTGCAGTGGGGAAGAAGGCATAGGAGATTACAGGCAGGCAGGCAGCAAAATAGGTGCCAAGCAAGGTCAAAAATCTGTCCCCCCTTCTCTCCAGGGTGGGTTAGACTCCATGCCCCATTCAGTCCTTGGCTTTTCTCTCAGGCTGCCAGCCTGTGTGGCAGTTAGCGCCGTCTGCAATCAGTGGGGAAATGTCCACTAAGAAACAGACTGAGGTGCCCAGCTCATTTTACCCTGGCTGCTGAACAGCCATTACATGAGGGCTGAGCTATGGGGCCACTATGCTTTAACATGAGTTAAATAAGCCATGCTCCGAGTCGGACTGTGCTGCCATGGTTCAGACATGCTTGCCACACACCCAGCATAAGGCTGGGAAACATGAAATATAACAAATCCCCAGCTAAGGCCTGGTCTCCACACAAAGTTGCACTGGTGTGATTTTACACCAATTTAGTTATCTCTGCATGAACTGTCTTAAATCAATTACCACCTGCTGATAATGGTTCAGCTTGCACTGGAAAATCAACAGGAGCAAGCAAAGCCACTAGAACCAGCTTTAAGCCAATATGAGTGTGTCCACACAGAGGTTTAACCATGTTTTTTAATCTGATTTAAATTGGTCCAGTGCAACTTCAGAGTGTGGATGGGCTCTACAGAAATTGCCCTTTTTCTGCTTGGTAAAACTAATGGGAAGCTTTGTCCTCAGCTGTATTTTGCATGGTCCAAGTCCCAAACTCTTTACTCCATCCCTGCTCAGAGAAAACCCCTACTGATTGAATGGAGAGATCTGGCTGGGTAAGGATGTCCAGATTTGAACCTGCTGTGCGTGGTGAGTCCAAGCCCCTGAGAAGTGGGAGAGCCCAGGAAACTATAGCAAGAGAGGACTGGAAAGTGCTGTAAGAAGAAGGGACAGTTGAGAGAGGGATGGGGTAAAGTGGAAAGAGAGAGGGTGAGATGGAGAGGAAAGAAAACCCCAGAACCCACTGACCAGAGAGGCCTCATCTTTATTGGTTAGGGCCCCAATTCAGGAAGGTACGTAGTCATAAGCCTAACTTTCAGCATGAAAGTAATACACTGGGATTACTCACGTCCTTAAGTACCTTGTTGACTCTGGGCCAAAAGGAGGAAGCTCTGAGCAAAGCCACAGGGGTGAAGAAACATCCCTAGCCAGGCTACAGCTGGGGTGGAGCCTAAGCGTTCCTGGTTGCCCACCCATTGCACCAGCTCTGGCTCTGGCTCTGCAGCCTGCACCTCCCCCAGGGCTTTACCAACAGTCTGGGCTGCTCTGTAATCACTGGCTCTCATGGCTGCCCCTGGGAGTGCGGGGTTCTGAGATCACCTCACCTTTTTTTGTCCTGTATCTCCCTACAGTGCATGATTGACCAGGAGGGTTTTGCTCTAAAAGGTACATATCCCTAACTCGCACTGTCCCGGGGAACAGCTGAACCCAGGACCGGGGGCTGTCAGAGGACTCGTTTCTGGTTCCCGTCAGCAGAGGTCACTTTCTCATCCTGGCAGGGGAGATCACGTTCCCACCATGGCTTGTGGGGAGAGGGGGGGAGAATTAAAGGTGATGAAAGCTCCTTCATCTGTCAAATCTCTGTGGATGATAAATCTGAACAGATCATCCCCTGCTAATTCCATGCGGCAGCTGCGCGGGATTCTGACAGCCCTTAGCCTCATGACTGATGGGAGGGCGAGAAACCCTACCCCACTTCTGCCATTGTTTTCCTGGAAACCGCAGCCAACAATAGCCAGCCTGTGCAGTTGTCGAGAGGGCCACAGAGCGTTCATCCTGCCCCAGCCAGGATGGATGATGCCTTTTCTATTTCCACATGGCCAGCCTCCTTCCGCAGCACGGGTGACTCAAGGGTTCCTGAGATCACACGTAGGCTGTAGCTGGCCCTGGATCCCAGGCCCAGGGTCTCAGAGCCATTCAGCCCATCCATCAACCTGGTGTCTTTGCTTTCAAACTGCAGGAACTTCCTGTGCTCCCGCCAACCACAACAGCATCCTCAGAGCCACTTCCTCTTGCCACCGGCTCTGCAGGAAACTTGTCCTCTGCAGCTCAGCGCACTGGGGAGCTGCCGGAGAGCTGTCTCCCTGTCCCCCTCAGCCCATCACCTCTCCATCGGGAAACACTCCGCTCCCTACCCTGCCGGCACCCCGGCCACTGGCACCGTTTCCTCTCTAACCAGCCTGTGCAGAACTCCCAAGCATGGGTTGCCTGGAAGATGTGCCCCAAAAGGGAGCTGTGCTGGGCTTGCAAAGGAGCAAGAGGAAGTGAATTCAGCCCCTGATGACGATCTGGATCCCTGCACTGGATGTTGCCACGACCCTAGCCCCAGATTCATTCCTGAGCCAGCTCTCAGAGCAGGAGCTCAGGGGAGGTGGGTGGCTTCTGGACCCTGGCTCCAACAGCCCCTACGAGCTATTGCAGAGGCAGAGTCTCACACAGGGACCATCCCAACTTCCCATCCCGTTCCAGACACACCCTCCATCTGCCCCTGTCCTGCCCCAGAGCCCTCTGCACCTGGGTCTCCTGCTTGGGGACACTGACATGGCAGTGCCTCCTGCCCAGAGCCCTTTGCACCAAGACTGTTTCCTGGGAGGGCCTTGCTGCCCCTTTGCACCCAAGCCAAGGGCGTGGAGCACAGCAGCAAGGTCCCGCCCAGGTTCTGTGGCTGCTTTGTGAAGCGGTGAGATGTGCACACACCACGGCAGGCTGCACAGCTTTGATCCCTGGCTAAGAGGCTGCATAGCAACTGGCACAGGAAGAGCACAGTAGCTGAAAATATCCTTATCTCTCCCAGTGCTCACTGTGGTCAGGCTGTGCGGTCTGTGACTCCACGTTGTCACATCTCTGCAGCCGCTTTCCCCGCAAGGCTGCAGGGCTGCTTTAGGCACCACTGACCAGCATGGTCAGGGACGTCCCTTCCTGCGGCTCATTTTTGAACTGTGCACTACACCACCAGGCACTCTCACACGTGCACCCCATACATACTGCACCTCCACTCACACCCTGCGCACACTACACGCCCGCTCACACCTCTATACACACCTTGCACGCCACACGCCCGCTCACACCTCTATGCACACCTTGCATGCTGCACACCCACTACACGTGCACACCATATCTGCTGCACACCCCTGTACACACTGCACGCCCACTCATTCCGTGTGTGCCACCCCAACCCCCCCCCATCAAGTTGGCACAGCAGAGTCTCTTCTAAAAGGATTTCCCTGCTGGTGAAAGGGCCCCTGGTGTCAGCCCCGGAGATGGGACAAGGGTAGCCTGGGTACAGGACAAGCTCCCCCACACGTGGACTCCAACCTGCGTGCCTCAGCCTTGCCCCTGTAGTGGGGAGAGGGGAGCTCAGGCTCTGAGCCCTGTCCAATCCTTGGCCTCTGATGACACTCACAATAAGGGCACATTCAATGGCAGCGTGCACTCCTGTCTGCTGGGGCCCACACTGAGACCGAGAGCCGCTGAACAGACGTCAGCAGGAATGTCGGCAGCTCCCCACACGCTGGCTGCACTCTGACCGGGGACCTGGAGGTGACTCCAACCTAATCCGAACTCAGACCGGAGCCGGTTTCTCTCTCCAGTCCCGCTGTTTGCCTTGGGCACAGAGGTCTGCGTACAGCAGAATGGAGGCTCGGCTGGGACGCAGACCAGCTCTGGCAACGCGTTCTCAGTTCTCGGGGATGATTTGTGCTCTAGGGCTACACACACACACCCTTATCCCCAGAGCCAGCCAGCCCAGCCTCCGGGCAAGAGCGACAATCGGCTAAGGAGCAAATCCTGGCGAGGGTGTCATGTCTGCAGGCAGCCCTGCCCTCTGTCCCTCTTCTGATTAGCACCTTCAAGAGCAGAGAACAGTTGTGAGAGAGCGTGAAGCACCTGCCCACACGCTCCGACACAGGCACACACCTGCCCGTTAGAGCGCACACACGTTCACATACATGCACACGCAGACTCGCACACCCACACAGAGCCACCACCTCCCCGCCAGTCTGTGGGGCCCGCGCCTCCAGCCGTTCCTCTCGCTCACGCTCACCTCTAGAGCCTTCCACACGCCTGCGCTGGGAACTAACTCAAGTGGCCGAGGTCTGGCCTTCTCTAGGGTTTGCTGCAGTGCCAGCCCAGGAACAACTGCGTGGGGCGGCCCCACGGCGTAGACAGGCAAGAGCTGCACTTGGACAGGTTCGGCTGGTTTCAAGGAAGGGCTCCATGACAGCAGAAGCTCCCAATGCAGCCAAGGCCTTTAGCTAACTCCTCTTGCTCCGTGACTCCGTCCCGGGGTGGGGCGTGGGTAAAATCCCATCTGTGTGAACAAAGCAGCAGCCTGCTCCAGGGAGCGTGCCAGGCCCTGGAGGGGCAGCGCTGGACAAGCTCGTCTCTTGTGTCAGCCTGAAACCCAAGCTCTGCTTGAATAGACAGGTATGTGGGCAGCCTATTCATACCCCCGCACACGCCTGGCGCTGGCGTGCGGCTGACGCACGGACCCGGTGACAGGTTTATGTCAGCCCGTGTGCCAGGCCCCTTTGTGGGGGCAGCACCTGGCTCCTGCATGGGGAAATCCTTGGATGGCATCGAGCTTTGGTAGCAGTTCCTGTCCCCCTGCCGCTCTCAGCACACGGGGAAGGGAGACGCAGCCAGGCAGCCCCTGTGCCCCACTGAGCTCTGCCTATCAGCATGGCCCCTAGGCAGCTGAGTGTTAACTAGAGCGCCCTGAGGCTGCTCTATGTTACGCTGGGGCTGACGTGGTCCCCACCAGCCCCAGTCCTGAGAGGAGCACAGCTCAGCCATCCAGGAGGCTGTAGCCCAGTGGCTCAGCAAGCTCTGACCCCCTGAGCCCACCCCAGGCTCCCTCTCCCCCCACAGAGCCTCTCGCAGAGGCAGGGGCTCCGGCACTGCTTCAGCTGATGCTGTTTAGCTTCTTCTCTAAAGAGAGGGGAACAGAAAGGGGACAGAGGCGAGCTGCTGCTGTGGGAGGTGCGACTTGCTCTCACCGGCCGTTAAGGTCAGAGCAGCTGTCTTCACAGACAGTGTGGGGATGGGGGTGTTGCGCGCTGTGTGTGTTTGTGTCACTGTGCATGCATGTGTCATGGTGCGTGTGCTCCCAGGCAGGTTGTGGGGCCTGGCGCTGCCATACGTACGTCCGCTGCCTTCTTCTCAGCCAGCTCCAGTTTCTCCTGAGCGTCTTTCAGGGCCTCTGAGTATTTGTCCAGCTCGTCCTCCGTCCCCTTCAGCTTCTTCTGCATGGCCGCCAGCTCATCCTCCAGCTGCAGATGGCAAGGAGGTGTCACACTATGGCCGGACAGGCCTGGCTGCCACCCAGCCAGCCACTGCAACCTCTCACCCCCCCACATGTGCCCGCTGAGTGCCCCCCGCCTGGAGCCCTGAGGGAGGGAAGTGCTCTGGTTTGCTGGAATCACCCCAGTTTATGCCCAGCGCTGGCCTTAGGCACAAGCGGATATTGCCCCCATCTCCTCCCCATGATCCAGGGCTGGCTCTGCAATTCTTGGGCGGTGGGAACAGGGGGGATGGGAGTCGGCTCCACACTGGCACGAATGGCCTGACTCAGCTCCCCGACACCAGGGGGGCAGTGTTGGCTTGGGCACAGTCACTCCTGATTTGCAGCAGAGCAAGTGAGGGGAGAAACAGGCCCCAAGTGGAAAGTTTCTGCTTCCTGCTGAGTGGGAGAAGCTGCCCACGGTCTGCCAGGCCCCATCTCCCACCGGGCGTTAGGCTGCTTCCCTCACAGCACTGCCATTGCCCCTCAGTCCTGGCCTGCAGCGCCACTCTGCTCTCCCAGCCCGAGCCACACTAGACAGAAGCTGCCAGCCTGCTGAACAGAGCGGTAGCTTCCCGTGATCCACACCAGAGTAGGATGAAATACTCAGGTTCCTTTGCTCCTCCACCTTTCCCTCCCTCCCTCCCTCTTTGTCTTCTGAGCCCTCCTAGCCCAACGATAACCCCTCTGCCTCTTCTTAAGAGCCACGGGGCAGGGGCCAGGCTGACATTTGCCAAGGGGCCCAAGGAAACTGGGAGTCCAGTTCCCCTGGGCTGTCCCTGGGATTTGGGGATCCCTTTGCCTTTGACTCACTGGGAAATCCCAGCCCAGGCTCCTGTGTAGGTGCCAGTGCGTGTCCAGGAATGTACCCGCTTGTCTCAGCGATCTGGCTGTGTGCTGGCCTGTGTGCGTGTGCCTATGTGAGTGTGTGTCAGGGAGTGTCCCTGTCCCGCCAGGGTCTCCCTCGTGGCAGCACCACTTGCACATGCAGCTCAACTCCTGCACGTCTGTGCCCAGAGCAGGAGCCGAGGGTGGGGCCCGCTCCGCGCCCCAAGGGACACTGACCCTGCAGCAGTCCTCCTGCTCTGGGGGATGCAGGCAGAGCAGAGCGAGTCTCCCTGGGGGGAGCCTGGGGGAGCTGGCTTTCGCCGGGGCAAGTGCCACGCTCTGCCGTGAGGGGGCCGAGGGGCTGCTAGGTCTCTGGTGGGGGCAGGAGAGGGGGATTAGGGACACGCCTGACTTTTTTCCCCCACCTGTTTGCTCCTCTCCTCTGCCTGCTTCTGCTCAGCCTCCGCCTGCTCGGCCCGGTCCAAGGCATTCTCCTTGTCCAGCTTCAGCATCTGCATCTTCTTCTTGATGGCCTCCATCGTGGCTTGTGGGGCTGAGGAGCCTCTGCCTGGGGATGTGTCGGGCTGGGGCCGGGGCTGCCAAGTGCCTGGCCCCCTCCCCGGCCCAGGGTTTTATCAATCCGCCCCTGCCAGTTGGCTCAGGACCTTTGCCTTTCTTGGTCCGAGCCACCGCCTCTCACTCCTGAAAGGTCTGTCCATGGCCCCCATTGTCTCAGCATCTGCCTCGGTGGTGGGGGTGGGGGATGCCAGCTCAGTGACTTCATGGACAGGGCCATATTTGGGCCCCCCGGGACAGCTGGGAGCTGGCTATAAAAAGCACCGGCAGCGCTGGGGGCTGGGGGTGCAGGGGGCAGACACCCGACTCTGCAGAGTGCCAGACGCCAAGGCCAGATGGGACGGTTTTGATCATTGTGTGTGACCGCCCGCGTAGCCCAGGCCAGAGCCCTGCCCCCACTGATTCCCAGAGCAGATCTTAGGAGAACAGCCAAATCCTCGGTGCTGGAGACCCCCTGCCCCCTGGGAAATCGTCCTGTGGGAATCCACCTTCCCTGTCAGACATGGACACCCGATTGCAGCCTTAATGCGTCTCGCTTCGACTCCCAGCCCTTGGGTCACATTGCACCAAAAAAGCCCATTAGCGCAGACCTGCACCCCCGATAGGGCCTTGTTCCAGGCCAGGTTCAGTTTCTCCCCAGGGCTAGTTTCACAGGGAGAGCTGCTGAGTGAAGACAGACTCTCTACAGGCAGTGGAGTCTACAGGCCTGAACATAAGACTGGGAGCCAGGACTCCTGCCTTCAGTTCCCAACTCTGGGAGGGGAGTCTAGTGGATAGAGTGAGGGCAGGAAGCCAGGATGCCTGGGTTCAATTCCCAGCTTGAGGAGGAGAGTGGGGTCTAGTGGTTAGAGCAGAGGATACTGAGCCAGGACTCCTGGGTTCTGTTCCTGAGCATGTGGCTTGCTCTGGGACCTTAGGTGAGTCCCTTCTTCTCTGACCCAGACCCTGCCCTGCTCTCCAGGGCATTCCCCCATTACCAGGGTAATGCCCTTTGCAGATGGAAGGTGCCACGTAAAAGCTGAGTGTTACAGGCCGTATCCTGCTCTCATGCACCCACAGTGGGGCTGCACTGTGCTCACCCCACTGAGGGGAACCAGCCACTCCACAAGTTTTAGAGAGCAGTGGGGCTAAGAGGCCTGATCCTGCTCTTTTCAGTAGCCGTGGGAAAGCCATGGGGGTCTGCGGCTGGTGTGCCTCACTCCCCAACAGGCTCCTGCTGGTTCTGTGGGCAGCGCAGCACCTGTACAGAGCCCCCTGGGGCCTGATCCAAAGCTTAGTGGAAAGATTCCCACAGATGGACCTTACAGACTTTGGCTCATGTCCAGGAGAGGGACCCCTCCATGGCCCGGCTGACTCAGCCCTGACATTTCCTCGCTGGTCCCTGGGCATGCAGAAATGCTGAGCTCCACCAGATCCAGGGAGGGGAACCACCAGGGCATGAAAGCGGTTCCCCAGTGAGCTGTCTGGCGCCAGGGTGTGACTGATGGGGGAGCAGCTCCCCAGCCTCAGCAGGGTCTGGGCCCACTCACGGCACCTGCTCCTGGAACACAGGTGAAGACGGTGGCTGCTGCCTGGCCCAGGGGAGGACAGTGCGAAACAGGTGGACAGCGGCCTGGAGATGGACCGTCTTGGCCGAGGCCCTTGGTTTGCTGCCCATGGTCTGCCAGGCCGCATTTCCCACCGGGCGTTAGGCTGCTTCACTCACAGCACTGCCATTGCTGCCTGGGATGGCGCCGTCTGGCTCCTGCCCTGCTGTAACGGGGCAAGTGGGAGAGGCCAGCCCGTGCCCTGAGCAGTAAAATTCCCCTGCAAGGGGCATGTGTGCCTGTGTGCTGCTGCCCCTGCTCGCTGTCCATTGGTTCTGAGCCACCCCATCCCACTGTGGGCACAGGGTCTGAGACGGGGCAGGTGGGGAACCTGGGCTCCTGGGTTTTAGCTGCATTCCTTGAGGATTTGCAGTGCCCCAGCCACTGGCCAAGCCCGTCTGTGCCCCACCCCTGGGACTTGGCCCAAAGCACCTTCCTCTGCTTGTGAACAGTTGGAGAATGTCGGACAGAAAAGAATCAGGGGCTGTGTGGGTATTGGATGGGGAGGGGGAGTCCCTGGAGCTGGGGGGAGGGAGGCTCGGGGCAGGGTAACGAGATCTGTATTAGGGTTAGCTAGGCGAGGCCTCTCTCAGGCAGGGGTGGGAGCAGTGGGGTCTCTGCTGGTGAGTGATGGGTGAGGACCCTCTGCCTTGGGCTGGGGTCAGACGGGGCGGGCCCCTCTCCCCAAATGTGCAGCCCAACGCTGCACGTGGACCTCGCTCTGGATCTCGGCTGGGTTCAGGCACATGCTGCAGGAGACAGGAGTAAATTCCAGGGGCTTGGGAAAAAGAAACGGGGAGTGTCTCGGGACTCCAGCACAGTTGGGTGCTTAGTGGGAGCCGCAGAGCCTTGCCCAGACCCAGCCAAGGTGTGGCTCAGGGGACGGCATGGGCAGAGGGCCCTGCGCATGGCTCAAGAAGGGGATGTGGGGCTGGGCAGGGCTGATAGCATTAGGAGCTGAGGATGAGGGCTGTACCCAGACAAAATCTCAGCATCTTTGCCCCCATTATTGCCACATGTTCCTTCAGGGGGGCCTGACCCTGGTGCCCAGGGGCCCAGCTTCCCCAGTGGCGGGCATGTGCTGGGAGCTGAGTCCTTCTGGAAAGCTGGCCCTTGCGTTGCCAGATGGATCCCGAGCCAAGGCCTGCGAGGAGCTAGGCCAGGCCCTGCCCACAGCCCAGAAACGTGGCCTGGGCCAGGCCAATGTAGCCCCTGGACCACAAAGCCAGGGGCATCAAGGCCAGCCCCTCGCGTCACCAGCTGGGGGCCCAGCCTGGGCCCAGGTGAGCTGGAGGGACAGGTTAGGTGAGGTGAGCGGCCAGCAAAGAGCCCCCCCTGCTCCAGGCCCTTTGTTCCCGCAGCACGCAGCATCGGCGCTCGAAATAAAGCCCAGGCGCCTCCGAGGGCAGCCCCCGCCCCGGGGAGGGCAGCGGGCACGGGGCCATGTTTATTCAAGGCTCAGCTCATTCCATTCCTGAAACCGAAAGCTGACAGCTGGCGCGTGCGTGACACCAATGCCATCCCAACCATGCGCCCAGGATATTCCAGCCGCCCAGCCAGGGGGCCTGTGCCCGGCCTGATGCCCCGGCCTGTGCCCGGGGGCGCTGGACAACAGGTGCTGAGGGGGCTGGGTAACTTGACCCCATCTTGGCACCAGGGGCAGGAGAGAAGGTGCTTTGTCTGTGAGCAAGGGGTGTGGTCCAGCCTGCTGGACTCAAGGGATGTGGGCATCAATTCTCCTGCCCTGGGGCGGGGGGGGGTGGATGAGCCCCAGGGGCTGTGCTGGTCCCTGCCCCATACCTGGGCTCCCTACGAGTGCCAATAGACAGGGCCCAAGTCTGACTCAGAAAGGCCTGAAGGGGCCCGCAACTAACAGGTGTCTCATCTTGGCAAAGTCTTGGCTGTGCCTGGCCCCCAGCACCAGGATCTCAGCCCCCGTTTGCTTCGGCCTCTGCTCGGTATTTGGTCTCACGCCAGGCAGGATGGAGAGAAACAAAAGCCAGGAAGGGGGAGAGGGTCTGAAACATCTTTATTGCAACAGCAAATGGGGGCAAGGGGAGCAGCTGTGAGGGGGGATGCGGGAGGAGGAAGGGGGTTGTTAGCAGCCAGATCCCAGGGTTGCTGCGGGACAGAGGGAGGGGAGCTGTCCCCCATCCGGCTCTGCTCTCCCAGCAGGGGGTGGGCAGCCCGGGCCGGTGACACGGATGGCTCCAAGCCAGTCCCAGGAGCCGGGCTTGTTGGGAGCTCCCCATGCGGGCCGGAGGCCGAACCAGGCGGTCGGAGAGAGCCGGCGGCGTCTGCCTGGGGCGGTGCTGAGCGGCCCTGGCGCTGGAAGAATATGTTTGATATTTAGTTGGTTTTCCAATCAGACAACCTAATATCAAACATATCAGCCAGCGGCTGGGAAGGGCAGGGCGGGATCTGGCCCCGGTGCTAGCTGCAGAAGAGAAGAGGGAGATTGTGAGGGTTAATGGCCGGCACCAGCCCCCATCCTGGCTGAAGTCTGCTCAGCGCAGAACCATGGGGGACGAGGAGAATGGGCCCCATCCTCCCCCCTTCCCTGCTGCTCCTACTGCGCCCCCATCTGCCGGCTCCTTCTCTGCCTCTCCCCTTCCCTAGCCGTGGGCTGACTCCTTCCCCGGTGGGAGGAGAACAGGGGGGTGGGAGGGGGGTGTCAGGACTCCTGGCTCTTGTTCCATTCGTGGGCAAGTCCTTTCCCCTCTCCATGCCTCAGTTTCCCATCTGTACCGTGGGGCTAAGGATCCTGACCCCCACCCCCGAGGGCTGTTCATTGCGGTTTGTACAGCACCCTGAGATCCCTGTGGGCAGGGGGCTACAGAAGGGCAGGGATTCCCTGGGGCACTGGCCACCCCTGGGGAGCCCTGTCAGCAACCAACACCCCCTCCCCACCCCCCCACCCCCCGCCTCCTGCACCAGGGCATTGGGCTCCTGAGGAATTATTCCTACCCAGAGCCTGCCCCTGCGGGCCAAAGCCAGCCACGGTGGTGCTGAGGGCCATGGAGTCACCGTGCCACGAACCTGGCCTGGGGTCTGGTCATTAGAGCTGGGAGCGGTGCATCCTCTGATACAGATCACACGTCCCCCATGACCCCACATCCCCCCACACCCATTCCCTCCACACCAGCAGGATGTGGGCCAGCGGGGCCCTCTGCCCTTCCGTTCCTCTGCAGCGCTCCAGCAGCTGGCTGGGGCTGGCTCTGAAAGCTCTGCTCGGACGTGTTTCTCATAGACCGGCCCTGGTCCCCGAGATCTCTCTGACGTAGCATAGGAAGCCGGTCCCTGATATCAAAAGGTTGAGAAACACTGTGCTAGAGGCGAGCCTGAGGCCTGTCTGCCTCCAGCCAGCCGGGGAGGACCTTTTCTTGTGCCCCTCCCAGCTCCCCTCTGTACACACGTGCCCCTGGCTCTCCCCCCCATGGCTGCTCCCCTGGTTGGTGTTGCTGCAGCCGCCCACCCCAGGGGCTGAGTCCATCCCAGATGTTCTGGATGTGAAGGAGACGCAACGTAACCAAACCAGCCGTCCCCGGGAGACGGACCCAGGAACATCAGGCCCCTCTGCCCGCGAGACACGGGAACTGATCAGTGTCCTCGCTGCTCTGAGGGTCCTGCGGGGGGGGGTGTTACGGACAGGAGTGCATTTCGCCCTTGACACCGGGTAGCAGGCAAGAGCACTAGCCCTGTAGTCCTGATGGGGAAACTGAGGCACAGACTGGGGAAGAGACTCACCCAAGATCACACAGTAGGTCAGTGATAAGAGAGCCCCGGGATCCTGTCTCCAGCCCTGCTTTCTGCCTGTCCTCCCAGCAGGCGGCCCTGTCCCACGCTTGGCCCTGACGCTGATCTGAAGAACACCGCTCCATCCCCATCTCCACGCGTGCCGAGGGCGAAGGCACGCCCCAGATCAGGGAAATGGCTTCCTCACCCCACTGCGTCCCGGCTAGGGAGGGGTCTGGGAAACGCCTCTCAGCAGCTAGCAGATCAGGCAGGTCACGTAGGTGGAGGAATCTCAGCGCTTCAGCCTGGAGTACTGATGCCTGCAGGAGCCCAAATGCTAGGGTGATGGGCACAGGACAGGACGAATGGAGAGGCAGGTCTGAGAGCCTGCTGGGATGCTTGTGGGCATGCCCATGTCCTGTGGCTGGAGAGAGAATGCCATGGCCCGACCTCTGTGACCCTGAGCAGCCAGAGCCGCACTCTGGTCAGGGCTGAGCGCCTAGGTTCAGCCAAGTGTCCGGGGAGGTGGCAGGGGAAGAAGGGGGGGCTGTCAGATCCCCCCTTCTTGGCACTCTGAGCTCCCTCATCACAGAGAGGAGCGACCAGCCACCCGGATCAGGGCGCCAGGCTGCAGGGCTTGGGCCAGAACAGAAGCGCTGGCACAAGCTGGGCCGAGGGGGCCTGTCTGCCAGCACCAACAGGAAGGCCAGCTCACTCCATGCCTGGGACTGGCCACAGTCCCCGCCGGGGTCTTTTGCAGGCGGCAGCAGGGCCCCCTAGGGTCCCTGGCCCCTCTCACTGCCCTGGGTGCCGGGAGCCCCTCCTCAGCCCAGGTGAGGGCGTCGCTAGAGCCGGGGCCTTACCTGCATCAGGCGTGTGCGCCAGGTGCTCCCGTGCGGCTCTGGGTCAGCTCCACGCGTGGCTCTGCTTTATAAACGCACTCGGCTGCATCCAGCGGGCGGGGGGAGCGACACTGGAGCAGCCAGACCACGCACACGTGTCCTCGTTCCCATTAATTACCACCCATCAATCCCCACCCCCGCCTTCCGAGTCAAATCATCCCCCGATCAATGCCGGTCGATCCGCCCGCGCTGCTGCTAGCTGCCCCGAGCCACGAGCCGTGCTCGCTAGCCTGCGCCCCATCGATACCGGGAGCTGTTTCCAAAGAGCAACCTCCCCTGCACCAGGCCCCACTCCCCAGGCCTGGGCTGGCACCGTCGAGGCGCCGGAGTGTGTGGCAGAGGTGTGAAACCCGCAGGGGGGGCGGCAGCTGGGGCTGGACCCTCTCTGAATGCTGCCGTCTGGAGGCAGAGAAAGCTGCTGGCCTGCACCTCCAGCCCCAGCGGGGAGAGCCCTGCCCCACACCAGCGACGCCAAACTCGCCCACCCAGGAACGTCGCCCTTCGGCTCTGTCGGTCCCTGGCACGGCCCAGCGAAGTTGCAGTATGGTCCGCAGGGATGCCCGATGAGCTAACGGGCCAGGCTCCCCTCCGTGACCCCTGTGCAGAGCTCCCCCGAGGGGCACCTTCCCCAGCTGCCTGGAAGGGCTGCTGGTGGGGTGGGGCTAGGGCGAGTCTGGCTTAGGTGCTGCGGGCTGCATGGGTCAGCACTGACCCAGTGGTGTGATGCTCAGGGACATGGCCCTGCTGAAGACTAACGACCATCATTGGTAGAATTCATCCATCGAAAGGCCGCGTCCCTGCTCCCATGCTCACTATGACCTGGCCGCCCAGCTCACTGGCTCGGAAATTACATTCCATCCATGAACGCCCACTTCCTGTCCCAAACTCTTGGGAGGCTGTTAAGCTGCTGCTGTGCCTCACCCCAGAAGCAGCTGCATCTCAGCACTGGGTGCGCAATCCTTATATAAATAGCTGCCATGGCCTCCCCAGATGTGGCATCTCAGTGGTGAAGAAGGCCCGGCAAGAGACATTTGGGGCCCCAATGCATCGTGTTCACTTTATTTCCACGGACGTTACAGACATTGTGGGAGGCCCCTGAGTGTGGGGCCCCAGTACAATTGTCCCCGTGCCCCCTCACATCACCACAGCAGGAGCAGGGGCTGGTTCTCACACATTGTTATGTCTGGAGGGTGTTTACGGGTACCAGAGGAAAAGGGGGCTGTGATCGCCTGTGTGGATGGGGCTGTTACGCTGGAGGGGAGAAGACTGGGGACGGGGATGGTATCTGCTTGTGGGCTGAGGCCTGGCTGCTGGTCTGGGGCAGATGCACTCTTCGCTGCCCACCCTGCAGCTGCCACGTGGGGGGTGTGGGCTGCTGAAGGCACCGGGCTGGGACTCCACCAACCGGGCTTTGAGTCCCGACTCTGCGGCCGTCTCCCCCTCTGACCCTGGGCCAGTCACAGACTCTCTGCGCCCCAGATCCCCAGCTGCAAAACGGAGTTTCTACGGTTCCCATCCCACAGCTGGTGGGTGTCCATTCAGAACGTGAGCCCCTGGGGAGGCCTGGCTCGCTCTGCACCAAGCACCGGGTGCTGCAGGTGCCCAGCACCGGCAGAATTGGGCCCCGCACCCCTAGGCAGCGTGATAGGCCCTGGGGCAATGGCAATGCCCAGCACACAGCACCCAGGCTGCTCCCCTGCTGGCTCCAGGCCAGGTTACCAGCCAGCTCCTGGCGGCGCCTCGGCTGGGAGGCCCCGTTACCAGACCTTCTCCCCAGTGGGCCTTGGGCTCCCTCGCCCCATCCTCGAGCCACAGCACATTCTCCTGGAAGCCAGCGGCAGCAGTAAGCCAGGCTGCAGGAACGGCCCCGGCAGACCAGCCCAGGGGTTTACAGGTGTCCGTGCGTGCAGGCAGCGCCCAGTGGAGGGGAGAAGCAGGGGGCTCCCCGTCGCTGCCAGGTCGTTGGGCTGCTCCCCACCCGGGGGGGCCAGAGCTGAGCGGCGACGGGCTGGGCAACCCTGCCGGGGGCTGCAAGATCGAAAGGCGGGCTGGAGAATGGGAGTGACAGCGTCAAGGGCAGCCGGGAGCCCCCGCGGGAGCCATGCACAGCTGGGAGCCAGAGCTCTGCAGACGAAGGGAGGGCTGGGAGCCAGGACGCCCGGACTAGTGCAGAGAGGAATGCGTGTGGGGGTGGGGTGCCCACTTGTGCCCCGTGCAGCTGCCCTGCCGTTGCCCCTGAGCCTGGCTGGGTCTCATGGTGGTCTCCAAGCCGTGCTCCCCGTGCTGGCGGCTCTGGGGGAGGGGCCTCCCAGCGCAGGGGGGGTTACTGTGTCGGCATCAGGGTCCCCCCCATGGCCCAGCGCTAATGCAGCCCATTCGTTCCCTGCAGGGCTGCGGCCCCTCCCATGCTGGCCCATTGATCCCATGGCCGTGTGGAGTTTTCCCCGCGGCGGGCGGGACACGCTCCTGCACATGCCGACCTTGGGAAAGGGACAGCTGGCCCTGGGCCGAGCCAGAGAAGAACCCCCCCGCTTGGCCTGTACCCTGTCCTTGGGGTCCCTGCACCCCCTCGGCCACGGGGCCCCCACACACAGCACAGAGCCCCACAGGGAGGTCCTGTCTGCTGGCTCCTGCGCAGGGGACTCCTTCCCAGCCCGCCTTGGGGCCCTCTCGCCCTGGCCACCAGGCTGTGGGACAGGCAGAGGGCCCCGCTGGCTGATGGAGGGAGCTGGATGCAGGGGGAAGAGGTGAAAGGAAGAGAGGGCTTGGGGACCTTGAGCATCCACTTCCCCAGCTGGGCCAGGAGACACGGAGGCTCCTCCACGGATCCTCTCAAGGCCCCTCTGTGCTGACCCCGATCGGGGGAGATGGGTTAGAGCCGGGATCAGCCAGCCCCAGCTCCAGGACAAAGCTCCTGGGCCCTGATGGGCGAGCTGGCCCCACAGCCGAGCGGAGAAGCTGGGGACAAAGGTGGGGAGCACAGGTGGGTGGAGGGGGTGAGGACGAGGGGAGGCTGCCATGGGCCCCGGTGCGTGTGGCTGATCTGATGCGAGCAGACAGACACGCTAATGGAAGGCCGCTAGCTCCCTCCAGCGCTGTCAATATGCTGAGCCAGGCATGCGCTGACGGCCCCTGGGGCTGGGAGGCACCAAGGTCAGGGCAGAGAGGGACGCAGCACAAAGTCTGGGTTCCAAACGTGTGGGCAGCTGGGGCGCGGGGTGTCCTAAGCACCAGGCCAGGCTGCAGACCCGGCTGCTCCACGGCGGAGCTGGGAGTTGAGAGGGAGCCACGAGCCCGCTCTGGAGCGTGTGTGTTGGGGGGCCCCACTGCCCAAGAGAGAGCAGCATCCCACTGTAGCCGACAGCCCCCCACGTCCCTCCGTACTGGGGCTGGCTCTCCATGCCCTGTGCCACCTGCCGCCACGGCCCCTGCAGAACAGCATCTCGCCCCTGGCATGGTGCCAATGGCTGCACGGGGGGCCAGGCGGAGCTGGCCTTGGGGACCCTTTGTGGGTCCAGCCCTGACCATCCCCCAAGCATGTGGCAGAGAGAGGGCGGCTCCAGGGTGGAGGTGGCGTGTGTGGCAAGGCAGCTGTGCTCCATGCAGTCTCCCTTCGCACGGGGCTGTGCCCCCCCGGTGCCTCCTCTGCCCTGATCACCCCCAGCCTGACCCCAGGGCTGCTCTTCTGAGGGGCTGCCTGAGAACCACAAAGGGCTGTGTCAGGGCCCCAAGGCCTGGCTGCAGTCGTGACCCGTCCCAGGTGCCATGGTGGGGCTGATGGGCTGTGTGTGGGCACGTGGGTGGGGGCAGAGAGCCGTGGAAAGCACCTGCTCCCCCCACGTGACTCCCCTGTCCCAGGGGATGGGAGAGACCCACTGACGGAGCCTGCCTTGGGCCAGGCAAGAAGAGGGCACCTGGGGCGGGCAGAACAGGCTGGGAGGGCCCCCACTCAGAGCAGAAGAGCTGAGCCCCCGCAGTGGGAGCCCCTGTGAAAATCAGCCGCCTCTGCCAGATCCTGGTGTCCCTGGGGAGAGTCTGGGCCTTGGCTCCCCAATGGCAGGGCCCTCACCTGCTGCTGGAAGCACCAGGCTCCATGGGCTGACCTCGCACTCAGCCCTGAGCTGGGTTGGCCTGGGCATGTTGCCACCAAATAGCCCCAGCCCACCTGGCTTTGCTTTCTCTGTCCTGGGACACGGGGTCCTGGGCAGGACTTGCCGGGGGGGAGTCACCAGCTGGACAGGAGCTCCCAATGCTGTGCTGTCACCAGAAGGACTGACGCCATCCTGGGGTGCATCTGCTGGGAGCTGGGGGCGTTTATTGCTTCAGTATCTGGCTCTGGCGCGAGCACAGCTGGAATTGCTTGGCCAGGTCCGGGGCCTGCCGCCCATGGGACGTGGATCCCCTGGAGAGGGGGCAGAGAACGCTTCAAAACCTGCCATAGCCAGGAGCCTGGCGCATGAGTGTAACGCAGAGGGGGCTCTGGGGGACCTGAGCCCAGCTGAGCCACACCACCGCGGGAAATGCCTGATGGCTCCTGGCTTATCCTGGCTAGCAGGCAACGGTCTGCCAGGGTCCAAGGGCTGGAAGCTGGAACCAGGCAAATTGAGAGTGGAAATAAGTGTGCACGTGAGGGAGGATAGCCAGGGGAGCAATCCCCCAGGGCTGGGCGGGATTCCTCATTTCACAGTGCAGTCGGGGGGCATCTGGATCTCAATTCTAGTCCCACAGCACTCACGTGGGGGCAGCTCTCCAGCCACGCTGTCCAGGACCATCACCTAGGTCCCTCCTGGCCTTAGAATGGAGGAAGCAACTGGTGCTGGGGGGACACGTGGGGGGATCCTGGGAAACGAGGGGTGGGGGTGGGTTCTGTTAAAACCTCCCTAGCCAGGGCGATTGCACACTGCCCCCCTCCGGCTGCTCCTGGGGCTGGGAGGAGAAGACGGGACAGGCTGGATAGCCAGAACACAGGGGAGCGATCAGAGGCTATAAATAGGGGAGCAGAGAGTGCAGCAATGACGCGCACCCTTTGTTATCTGCCCTTTCAGGCTGGAGCAGCTGAGCCGTCCAGGCCTGGCTCAGTGCAGCTCTTGGCACAGATCCGGCCTGTGGTCGCTGTGGGTGTGCGAGCCTGTAATGTCGAGGCGTGTTGGCTGGGGGTGTTAGCGCCGGCGGGGCGGGTGTGATGAGGGAGCGTGTACATGTTGGGGGGTGCCTGGGGAGGTGTCTGTGCCCTGCTGTGGGGATCCCCTGCTGGGACCCGCCCCTGCACTGCCAGGGCTTGCCAGCGTCTCCTGCATTGGCCAGCACCGCGGGTCAGCTGCAGCAGTTGGCAGTGAGGCTGGGCCAAGCACCGAGCTAGGCCAGGCTCCCCATGCAGGGCCAGGCAGTGCAGTGATGGGCTGCGAAGTGTGCATGTACCCGTGGCACTGGGGCCCTATGCTCTCACAGGAGTGGGCGTGCGTGTGTGTGCATGTGGCGTGTGTTCAGATGTGCTTGCATGGGTGCCAAGGCCCGTCCCCCTGCCTGCTGGAATGCTGCCGTTCCAGTTCCCTCTGCGCCCCTCCAGCCACAGCAGCTTGTCTCCGTCTCTGCTGAGCGCCCATGTCCCTTCCCTTAGCGGGGGCCACCCAGCCAGCGCCTTGTAACCCACTGGGGGGGTTGGGGAGCGGGGGGGCCTGCATCACATTGGATCTGGGAAATCCTGGGTGTACCGATGCAGAGAGAAGCCAGAGGGCTGGGGGTCGGGAGGCGTTCCTACAGCACTAGCTAACCCCACCCCACGGGGCGCAGGTCCCAGCTGGGACACGCACTGCGAGCACATTTGCACGGGCCAGGGGCTGCTGGGGACCCTGCACCCCAGCCAGGGGCCTGCCTGAGATCCCGCTGCCTTTTCCACTTGTGGGAGTTTCTGGTCTCGCCTCCAGGTGCCTTAACCCTCTTGGCTTCACAGCGGAGACAGGCCGGGCTGGCCTGCAGCGGCTTGCAGGGTGTTAGCAGCAAGCGTCGGGTTTCAAGGACACCCCTGGGTTCTGTCCCTGGTTGGGGGTAGGGGGTTAGAGCAGGGGGGCTGGGAGCCAGGACTCCTGGGTTCTATTCGCTGCTCTGACCTGTCGCATGATCTTGCACAAGTTGCCTTGTCTCTCTGTGCCTCAGTTTTCCCACCTGCAAACTAGGGATCATAAAACAAACGTCCCTAGGGTGCCATGGTGCACTGAAGGAGCCACACCCAGCTCACGCAGCAGCTGGTGGGTGTGCGAGTGCCAGCGAGGGCTGGGTGTGCACGTCCCCTGGGCTCCGGGACTGGAGACGCCACTCAAGCTGCAGTGCGCAATGCAGCTGTTCCTCCTGCTGTGCCCGGGCGCGTTGTGCTGCGCTGGTGTACGGTGCATCAGTGGCCAAGGAGCTGGTGAAGGAGGCCTTGGGCCCCAGGTCTGCCACGGAGCTGCTGCAGCATGAAATGTGGAACTGGCTGTCCAGAGCCGGCCTGGCGCCTCTCAGAGCGGGGGCAGCAGCTACAGGTCTCCAGCACCTGGCTGGAGCATCTTGGGGCCACGCTGCAGGGGTCTGCAGGGTGTGGGTGTGATCAGCCCGGAGACCCCCTTCCCCGGGGCAGGGTCTGCTGCTCCTCAGCAGCCCGGAGCAGGGAAGCATTCGGGGCTCGAGAAGTATCTTGCAGGAGGGAAGCTCAGCGCAGGGGCCGATCATTCCTGTCTTCTTGGGGGGTCATGTGATCCCCAGGCATGCAGGGCAACCCACCCCCTCTGCAAACCACCCCCAGGGGCAGGCTGCAAGGCCAGGGCATCGCACAGACACAGCCAGGGCTGGGCCCCGAGTGGGGCGTGGGACTGGGAGCAGCTTGGCTGTCCTGTCTCTCGCCCCAAGGCCACTGGAGGGTAGCGGAACTAGGAGGTGGAGCAGACCCAGCAGCAGGCTGGTGAGAGCAGGAGGCAGGAGCTGTGGGCTCCCAAGATAGCGATGCCATGGGCTGATCTGAGTTACTGCCGCAAAACCTGGACAGAGGCAGGGTGACGCGTCTCAAATGGGCAGCAAGGCATAGTGGTTAGAGCAGGAGGCTGGGAGGCAGGACCCCTGGGTTCTATTCCTGGCCCTGGGCGGGGAGTGGTATCTAGTGGGTTGGCGGGGGCCAGGCAGGGATGGGAGGAAGGGTCTGTGAACCAGGACTCATGGGCTGTTCTGTACTTGGCTGTGCCACTAACTTGCTGAGTAAACTCGGGGCAAGATTCTTCCACAGCCCCATGCCTCAGTTTCCCCACAGTACAGTGGCAATAATGCTGCTGCCCAGGCCCTGGGATGGGAGGAGCAAAGGGGGGCCTAAGATCTCTGGGGAATTCCAGGGACCCCTCTGGCTAATCTGCCTGCCCAGCTCAATGCGTGGCCGACTGGCCCAAAGCCAGCTGGCCTCCCGCCTGCAGGCCCTGCGAGCTGGGGGTCAGTCTGTCTGGTGCTTTTCCTGCAAGAGGGAGGCCAGCAGTGCCCAGCGTGGCCACCCCCTGCTCCTCCGGCCATGACTGTGACGCAAGGAGGGGCTGTTGGTCAGGACAGCGAGCCTCTAACCTCTTCCTAATGTGGCTCTGGCCCGTATCCTGGAGGCTGACAGGCTCTGGTGTGTGACTGAGGCTACTGACAGGCGCTGCCCCCTCGGCCATCAGCAGGGACTCTGTGCCGGCCCTTCAGCACCAGGCTCGCTGGTGCCCCCAGGAGCGCTCCCCGGCTGTGCGGCAGTAGTGGGCTGTGTAGTGGCTGGGACCGGCCACCGGAGGGAGATGCTCTCACCATTAGACCAGTTATTCCACCCCCACTGGTGGGGCGTCCACAGCGTAAATGGGAGGGCAGCCACCGGGTCCTCAATTGTCCCAGCAGAGAGGCTAAGGACTCTGCTAAACTCTGTGGAGTTTCCTCAGACCTGCCCTAAGAAATTGTGTTTCCTGCTGCCTCTGGCCCCCCCTCCCCAAGACTGGGATTCACACGGTGCCTCTCTCCAGAGCCTCAGGCCGCTCGGCTCAGCTCAAGGCTTTAATGTTCTCCGGAGGTTTATAAGCCGTCTCTGTACAGGTGCAAACCCTGGTGCCTGCAGTCCCATGGGAACCTGGGCTGTGCTAGGAGGCAGCTGCAGATCTCAGGGGGCATTTGGCGGAGCGAGGGAGCGGGTTGGGGCAGGTCGCTGCTCCCCAGAGCCGGGCGCTCACAGCCTTTCGGTGTAGAAGGACTTCCCCCCGTGGTTCAGCTCGCACTGGTGCTGCAGGTGTTCGCAGTGGAGAAGGTAGCGCAGGGCCGCACGCCGTACCTGCCAGGGAGGCCGAGAGCTGTGTGAGTCACCAGGATCTCGCTGTCCTTCCCTGGCACCTGGCTGGGGCCCCAGGCCTCGCAGGGCAGAGCTGGAGCCAGCCCACCCCCCCAGGATGGAGGAGACTGGCCCAGTGCCCCCCCATGTAGGCAGCAGCTAAGCCTGCGGTGGGGAGAGCCGGGACTGGCAGGGAGCCCGGCCTGACCCTTCCTGGCACTGCTGGAGCTACTTACAGGTTGCCAGCGCATGCAGACTGGGGGCCAGAGGTTCCCTTTCCCTCCCATCTCTCGCCGGGGTGGGGCCCACTCTGTGGGGTGGGTGGGTATGCAAAGGCAGCAGGGCGAGCACGGCTGGTTCTCTCAGGCCCAGTGGGCCTGGGGCGTTTCCCCCAGTGACTCGGTCAGGCTAAACCCCCCCTTTCCCTCACCCAGCAGAGCCAACCCCTGGTCCTGCCCTTCTGGAACCAGAGGCTTGTGCTGCCAATGGGACCTGGCTGGAGCTGGCCATGGCAGTGCCCAGCGTGGGTACAGCCAGGGCTGCGGTGATCTCCCCTGGCGTCCCCTGCCCTGTTCTCACTGGGCAAAGCAGGTGGGAAGGGCTCCCAGCCTGGAACACCGCACCCGAGCCTTCCCAGCCGCGCCACACGGGCGATGCTCCTCCCGGCCCGGCGATAATCCCGCTGGTCGGCCCCCACCTTACCATCAGCAGCTCCTTGTTAGCGAACCACAGCTCCTCTGCTGCGCCGGCCCGCAGGCGCTGGCAGGCCTTCACCATGATCTGCTCCTCCTGCTTCTCCTGCTGGAGACAGATCACTCTGCCCTGCTCCCAGCTGTGTGGGCGAGAGGCCAGTGGGCACTGAGACGGCAGCCTTTGGAACATCCACCTAGCGCTGCTCAGACGAGGCGTGGTGCAGAGGTAGTGAGTTGGATGGAAACCCAGCGCGCAGTCACCAGCACTTGGCTGAGGGCCTCCACCCGGCGCTGAGTTTTACCCCATCCCCTGCATCAGGAACAGCTGCACCTGCACTGCCCTGTGGGGCCCAGGAGCTGCCACACAAAACAGACCAGGCTCTTTCACTTGTCAATTTTGCTTTCAGATTCCTGGGAACTGAAAAGCGGCTTAGTCCCCTGACATAGGAGACTCGGCTTCTGTTCTCAGCTCTCTCTCTTCCCCGCTCTGTGCCTCAGTTTCCCCTCCCCCTACATCTTGTCTGGTTAGAGCAGGAGGTCCTTGGGGAAGGGACTCTCGCTCTGCATTTAGGCAGCTCCCAACATGACAGAACAGGGCCGTGCTCAGCCTGTGAGCTCTGGGTCCTGCTGGGAGATCAATAAAATCACACCTGCAGCAGGGCTTTGAACTCAAGTCGAACCTGGTGCTAGTGAAATGAAGCAGTTGAGGAGAAGAGGTGCCCCGCCCTGGGTTTGCCCCCTTATCAGCCCCTCAGCCCGTCCATGTCACACTGGTCAGTGCGCAAACCACCTCCAAGTGGGCGGGCGGCCGAGCCGGCCTGGGGCAGCCCTGGGGGTGATGCTCCCGTGTTCGCCCCCACAATGTCGCTTTGAACTGAGCGGTGCAGCCAGCCCCGCTGCAGCTGAACAAACTCTCATCATTGCACAGGCGCAGCCGCCGGGGGGCGGCCTGTTGGGCTTTGCCCTGAAAAGTCGAGCAACATCAAAGCCCGATAATGTGGGGCTGAGGGAGGACAGCGAAGTGGGGGGTGAGGGAGAGCCGCGGAGTTAGGTGCACAAAGCTGGTGCTTGCTCAGTACTTTTCTTGGAGAGCAGCAAAACCAGCTGCTGTGTATCAAAGCTCCTCAGTGCCCCCCCCAGTCCACCCCCAGGGTGCCATTCACCAGCATGGGCAAAACACAGGAGGCCCCCAGGAGGCTGGTTGTTCTTGGCCTCCTTATTCCAAATCCCCACCCCACCGGGGCGCTCGCCCAGCCCTGCGTTCTCAGCATCAGGTGACTGTGGGGTCACAGCAGCTCACGCCGGGCAGCACACGAGCCCCCCTGGGAGTGACGCGATGCCAAACACGGCAGGCCTGGGGTTTGGCTGCCTGGCCCCAAGGGCTGCCCTGCACACCAGTGCCAAGCGGGCGCAAAGCTGGTGGGATTTGCACCAGTGGGAAGGACAGGAGGGAAGCGGGCGGCTGGGCTGGGCTGTGCTGACGGAAAACGCGGCTCTCCAAGGTCACAGCCCAACTGCTGACGCTCGGTGTGAAAACAAGCCTAGCGCCAGCAGCCTCCAGGGACGGATGCTCTATGTTTGGGGGACAATGGCCCTCCGAAAGCCAGCCTCTGCTCCGGGCCGGTTCTCCCGCTGGGCTGCTCGGACAATTTGCTAGGAGGGACCAGCCTATGCCCACAGAACCTCCTTGCTGACTTCCGTTGGCAGAACTCCCAGCCAAAGGAGGGCTCTGTTGGGTCCCAGGCCTGTGGTTAGCGCCCCCATGTGTGGGGATCCCCTTTGATTTGAATGGCGCTAGGGCGGCCACCAGGGGCCACCCAAAGGAAGCCTAGGGTAGCACTGGGGCCATTAGCAACCGGTCCCTCAACCAGCCTGTGGGGCTCAGCAGAGCTGCCTCCTGCCATCGCTCACTCCTCCTCCAGGGCGCGGGCGCCAAGTCAAGGGGCAAGGCACCTTGCTCGGGAGAATGGGACATGGTGACGGCCCCATGCTGTGTTCAGAGAACACGTGTGTAAAGGGAGCTTGAGGCCCCATAGGCTTCTGCCCCAGCTGCCTGGCCAGCGTCTGCCCGGCTGTAACATGGGCAGACACGTGCCCCCCCCGCACCCAGCCTGTTGCCTTGCCCTAGCCGTTGTGTTTGTGCCAGCAAGGTCATGAGTGAGGCAATGCCTGTGCACTTCCCCATCTCTACCATGGGGAGGATGGCCCGTCAGCCACAGCTTCCGGTGGCTGCCGAGGGGGAAGCCCCAGGGCTGGGGGCTAGGGAATGAGCCCTAATGACCATGAAAATGATGATTAACAAGAACAGTGCTGGTCCACGACCACGCCCTTCCCGGCCGTCGCCCCTCTCCAGCACTGTCCGGGGTTGCTTGTCAGCAGGTTTCTCGTGCTCTCCCCACGGTTCCCTTTGCCAGCAGCCACCCACCAGTTCTCCCACAAGGCGTGCTGCCGTCTGTGCTGGGGGTCTTACTCCACAGAGAAGTGGCTTTGATCACAGCAAGGAAGAGCTAGAACCACCCGCCATAAACCCTTTACCTTTTCACCATTTTCGTGTAGGCAGCTGCTTTCTTCAACAGCTGGAAGCAAAACGACATCTTCAGCTGGAACAAAGAGGCACCCGCATCCCTTGGCCCAGCCACTCCCCCAGTCTGAAGGGCTACCTTGAATCTGACTGACTAGCAGCAGCTGGGAGGCAGACTCACCCCGACCCAGAAAGGGAAAGTGGGGCTTCTTGCACTGGTTCTGGTGCCTCCCTCTTTGGGGGCATGGGGGGCGACAGCTCCTAGCACCCGAAGGGTCCCAAAATGCTTTGTATAAAATGAGCGCGGCATTCCAGCACTACCATGCAGCCACCTCTGGGGCGTAACCTGGCAGCTCACTAGCAGAGCACAACTGCATTACACAATGTGGGAGTTCAGGGCAGGCTGCAAAGACCCCATGCTGGGTTTCGCTGGCCTTAAACGTGCCACCGTCCTCACAGCCACTAGCAGTCAGGCCCTGCGTGCTATAACCCCCTCCCGCAGCTGGGAGAACAGACCGTAGAGTGCTCCAGGGCAGACAGTGCTTCGGGGCAGCTGGCGCTAAAGGCGGGAGGAGGGGGGGGCAGTCTTCAGCTTCACTCTGCAGGAAGGTCACCCCGTAGGGTAGGGAAAGCAGGGCCTTGCTGGGGAGCTGTGCCGGGCGCGGTCCTCTCCCGTGACACCCGGGAGGACAGGGCGCGGCACAGGGACATCCCCAGGGTGGTGATCAGACCCTGGCTGCAAGGCCAGGTGTAACAGACCTGGGCTGTGGGTAGAACCTCGCCCTAGGGCACAAGAAAGGGTGCCAGCCTCTCCCCAAGTCTACGGCATTGAGGAACTCCAGCCCCCACCCAGCTGGGAGCCACTCAGCCCCAGGGGTTCCTGCCCCCCATGGGGCCCTTCGCAGGCAGCCCCACAGGGCCCACTCCCCTCTGCTCTGTGAGCTAAGGGGCTGCCCCAGCTCCATGCCCTACCGCCTCCTCCCGGAGGAGCTGCTGGAGCGAGGGAGCATTGCTGCTTTTGCCCTTGCCGGACGCCATGGCTGGCCTCCTGTTACCGTTGGGCTCCCTCGTCACCATGGCAGCGGCACACGCCTGAGAACCGTGAGACGAAGACAGGCTCTGACTGGCTGATCCTTGCGGACCGACAGAGGAGTGGGCCTGGCTGTGTTCAACCGCCCTTTGGCTGGGGCCTGGATGCTCACCCGGCTGGGTGTCCCCCCAGTCCAAGGAGCTGCAGGGGACCCCTCAATTAAAGGGCAAAGACAGGTCACCGTGCCCCATGTGTTTGTTCCTGCCTCTTCTAATAGCCCCTGGGCTGCGGCAGCCTCCAAGGCGCACTGCCCTGGAACTGTCCCTCCTGCTGCAGAAGGAAAGTGACAAATCCTGCTGCCATTTGGCCTGGAGCCAGATTCTCCTGCACTGGCCAGATCCCGGGAACATGGCAGGGAAACATGTCCCCTTTGCCAGGGATCGCCCTCCTGTGCAATTATCAGCTCTGAGACTCGATGGTCAGAAGGGACCATTGTGATCAGCTAGTCTGACCTTCGGCCATCGCTAGCCACAGAACGGTACCCACCCACCATCACAGACTCCAGATCTCTGGCCGCATCACTGATGTCCTCACATCACGATGGAAAGACTTCAAGTTCCAGAGAATCCACTGCTGACGTTAGTTTAAACCTGCAAGTGACCTGTGCCCCAGACTGCAAAGGAAGGCAAAAACCCTCCAGGATTCCTACCAATCTGCCCTGGCGAAAATTCCTTCCAACCCCACACCTGCAATCACTTAGATCCGGAGCATGTGGGCAAGACCCCCCCAGGGAAAGAATTCCCTGTAGTAACTCGGAGCTCTCCCCCTCGAGTGTTCCCTCTGGCCATGGGGGATGTGCGCTCCTGGGTCACAGATCAGCCCCATGCCTTCATAGGCAGTCACAGCGTCCCATCCCCAACATAAATGCACCAAGATCAGCCTTGAAGCTAGTTAAGTTCTCCCCCCTCCCCCCCGGCCGCTCCTTTTGAACTAGAACTTCACTCTTCTGATGGTTAGAAACCTTCTAACTGCTCATTTTAAGCCCAAACTTGCTGCTGGCCAGTTTCGATCATTTGCAAAGGAAGAGTTTCTAGCAGAGTAGCTGTGCAGGGTCCCCATGCTGGGTGATGCACGCACATACAACATGAAGCTGTTCCCTGCTTGTCATCAGCCAAGGGGTGGTTTGTCTGGAATGCTCTGGCCCTGCCCTTTGAAGGACTGCCCAGTCAGGCTGCCTCAGTAACTAAAATTTAATAACCATGATCCCAATCTCCAGCATGGGGGCAGGTTCAGCAAACAGGCCTGAACTGGTGCATCAAGCCCAGGCTTGGCTTAAGTGTAGGACTGTGTTGGCAGCTGGCAAAAAATCCAGGAACTGCCACCGACTGGCCAAGACAGCGTACAGCTGCTGCCTTCCACTGCAATGGCGCTAATGGGTCCCAGCCCATAATGCTCCTTCTCACATCAGCCTGTGTACTGCAGGGTCCTCTGTGCTAGCAGTGAGGATGGCTGGAGTCAGTGGGCGCCCTTTGCCTGTGGGGTGAGGCCAGTCACACATGGCTTGTGCATACCATGCACCTTATATTTCTCCCGGGCCCGTAGGTTTGCACAAGGCTTGTGAGAGGCTAAGCGTGTGCCCCTGGGTCCTGCAGCAGCAGCTAGCTCAACACTGAACGTCCCAACCCCCCTGCTCCAGCACCCATCCTGCCCTCAACAGTTCAGCATCAGCCTCTGGAAACGTACCAAGATCCCAATTTCCAGCTCAAAGGCCGTACCCAGTCCTCTTTTCTCACAAGAGTGTGAGCAGTGCTGCCCGTCCCTCCTGTGGCAGTAGGGCAATGGCTGGGCTGGAAATATAGCAGAGGTGCACTGGGCTTTGGATAAAAGGTGGGCTTTCAAGTGCACTTAGCATTGCTCTAACTGCTCCCATGGAAGTCAGTGAATTGGCCAGCAACTGTGCTGGGCCAGGTCAGCGCTGAGCACTGGGGACAATCCCACACAAAGCAGGGGCAGCCCTGAGCCTGCTGTGCAAGGCAGGGGTCCCCTGGGGGACGGGGTGACCCCAGGGTACAGTGGGTGGGACAAGGCTGTAGCATGTTACCCTAAGATCAATCTAGCCCCTTCAGAAGCAGATGTGCCATCCCATGTTGCTGCTTTTCATGCCAGGAGCTCAGGATTTTTCCCCGCAGAGGTAGGGCCTAGGGCAGCGGTGGGCAAACTATGGCCCGTGGGCCAGACCCGGCCCCTCTACCACTTCTCTCCGGCCCACCATGATACCCGGCAATTGAGGAAATTAATAGAATCTTCCTCCATGCAGGGGCGTAGCTACGAGTGAGCCGGGATGGGCCACCCACTTTGAAAGCAGGTCAACCCAAGCTCTGCTTAAGCTACCTTCAATTGGGGCTTTTTCGGCCGGTGGCTTCCCGAATTTCCTGCTTCCGGTCACGTGGCCAGAAGCAGGAAGTTTGGGAAGTGCTTGACCGCAAGTTGTAAGTAAAAGTTTAGCGTTTGTGTTGTTACAAATTTGACATGTGTTCACAAAATGACTTGCAATAGGAATGGCCTCCTAAGATAAGCTTTGGAGAAACGTGTATTCAGTTGCTTGTTCTTAAATGCAATTACTTTGTTGTAGAAAGAACATAATGGGGTTTCATTGATCTAGTAGAAAGGTGCGGCCCACAGCGACTTACCAAAATTAGTGGAGTGGCCCCTCTGCAAAATTTATTGCCCACCCCTGGCCTAGGGACTTCAGACAGGTCCAGGGAGACCCATCTAAATCACCAGACTCAACTAACTGTGCCTGCCTGCCTGCTCCCCTCCTAGGGCAGTTTACAGTTCAGGAACAACCCCACCCCCCACTGGTGCTGAGGGAAGGGGAGAGGGAGCCAAGGGTCTGCCTTTTCACCAACCTCCTTCCTTAGGGAGGGAACGGCCCCCAACATGCATGGCAGTGGGAGGAGCAGCTGGAGGGGAAGCAAGAAGGTACTGCTGCTCTCAGAGACCCCCATCCCCGCTTCCCAGAGAGCTCACGCAGCTTCCACCCCAGCCAACCCCACCTGGGATCAGCCACTTTCACCGACTCTTTATTTGCCACCCCATGGCAGCAGGGCCAAGGCTGTGGCTGTCGAGTAGCGGGTGCAGCCCTAGAGAAGGTAGGGGTCAAGAGAGGGAGGGTTCCACCAGCCCGAGAGCAATACTGCACATGGTCGGCAGGGGAACGTTCCTTTTATTAAACAGCAATTTAAAAAGAGAGAGCAGGCCTGGCTGCCACAGGCACCTCCTCCTGTACAGGCCAGGTGCTGGGTGCCGGGCAGGGGGACTGCCCTAAGCCTTCAGCCTGGGAGCTTTGGCCAGAGGCTGCACTGCTCCCTGCTGCAGTCAGCTGCCCTGGAGGAGCAGGGTAGTTCATGGTGAATGGCACATGAGGCGCTGGTGAGAGCAGGAGGGAACAGGGAAGGTTTTCACCCAGCTCCAGCTGCCTGGCTGGGGCCTGTTGAACAGACAGCAAGCAGCAGCAATCACACTCCTACTGAGGGGCCAGGCTGCCCTTACCCCAAGAGCAGGACACTGAACCATTTACCATCTGGGTGGAGTTTAAACAGGCTGAAGATATCAGTTACAGCCCCCCTCATCAAGCACAACAGGCTGGCAAGGCATGAGAGGGATGGAACCACAGGCCCCCATTGCATCAGAGAACCAAAAACCTCAAGGCGTTTATCCTTTGGAAAGAACAGTCAGTGGCTCCAGTGAGGGAGCCGGAAACCCCAGATGGCCTCAGCCCAAGGCCAGCGCTGGGTGGGAGTGGGGGGGTGCAGGCAGCGAAGGGGGGCAAAGAGCACTGACCTAGACCAATGTCTTTTATAAATATGCCAAAGCTAATCAAATGGTCTATTCACAGGGCCAGGGGCTCCGGAGAGACACTAGCCACTAAAAAGGGATTGATTCTGGAATTTCTTCAGAGCCCAAAACAAGGCCCATGCTGGCTGCTGCTCACCTCCTGCTGTGTGGCCGGTACGCAGCTTGGAAAGGGCCTCCTGCCCAGGGGACAGGTGCCTCCAGCCATGATTTTGCTGTTAAATCCAATACCAGGCAGCAGTGGGTGATCCACGAGCCCAGTGACTTCCCTGCTGCAAAACCCTTCCAGCTGCCGCCTGGACACAGACTGTTGCCAAAAGGCCCTTGGGATTCTTGCCTTCTCGGTGGCAGTTCCCAGGAGCAGTGCCCCTGCCGCAGCTCACAGGGTGCTTTCCAGCGTGTTGTAGTTGTCCTTGAAGCTCTTCAGCTCCAGGAAGTGCTTGGCACGTTTGCTCCTCTGGCTGGAAGGCAGATAGGTGACCTGGATGGTAGCTGAGTTGGAGACATCAGACGAGAGTGTGAGGTCCTTTGCTGCTGACTGGTGCTGCCTCTGGCTGCTGCCTCCTCGCGCTTTGATACTGCGCAAAAAAAGGGGACGTTACTGAATCCCCTCTGAAGAGAGAGCAGCTAATAATGCGACGGCCTGATACCTAATGAGATGTGCCAGTCCGCTTGGCTCTTGGAGGGAGGTCTGGGCAGGCAAACTGTGGCAGGGTGTCCTCTAACCTCCCTAAGGGACAGCCTGGGTGCAATCAAGGAGCACCCTGCCTCCCCTCGGGGCTGGGCTATATCAACACCAAAAGGCCACTGAACAACAGACAGGGGACCAGGAGCCATGCTGGGTGCTGCAAGCCCCAGGTCACTAGCTCGACAGGAGCCCTACAGACTTCGCTTGTCTGATGGCCAGTTTGATTGCTCTGACTCTCAGCTCCGAAGTAAGGGCCTTAAGAACTGGGTACAGCAGTTCCTTCTTGACCTGGTGCCTAACAGAAAGGGAGACAGCCTGCCTGCCTCCTACAATAAAAGAACTAGGAACTCTGCTGGCTGTGGTTGTTTTGGAGGCCTTCTTACAGAGAACACTCTGTGAATTTGGTTCTGGCTGCCCGTCTCAGTTCCTGTCCAGCCATCCAGCTCTAGAAAGACGGGATCCTTACACTGCAGAATTTCACCAGTCTCAACCCCCTTCAACTGGCTGCCATGCCGACCAAGGCCTGGCCATTAAACACCCTCATCATGTGTTATTTACCAGAGGCCACTTAAACTTACATGTTTGCTAGCTCAGTCAGGGCACCCTGGTACTTCAGATATTCTGTCTTCCCAAAGACCTTGAGAACAAACAGAAGAGCTCCTTAGACCAGAGCAGCAGGCAGAACAGAGTGGAACTGGGTGCAATGCCGCAAGGTGGAAGATCTAGTTCTGCTGGCATCCCCCCTCGTCACAAGGACCAAAGAGAAGTGATCTGGGCTGACACTCACCCCTGTCCCATAGCGGGCAACGTCATATCCATCCAGGAGGGTGTCAATCAAGGTTTTGCGGATTCCTTTGAATGGAGTGCTGGAATTCCTCAGCTCCAACAGGTAGGCATGGAAATTCTTTCCCATTAAGGACTGGGGGTGTCTGCCTTCTGCATAAAACGGGATCTCTGAAAACACAAAGTGACATGATGATGCCAGTGACAGGTGGGCCAGAGAGTGACATACACTCCAGGAGCCTCAATAAGAGCCCCTTCCTCAACAGTGACCCATCCAACCAACTCGTCCGTCTCCACCTCTGCCTTTCTGATGGAGGCACCATACAGCAGAGACCAGATTCTTGCTGCAGGCAGAGAGAATGACACTATTAGGGTTCAGCAAATCACATCAAAAGGGAGTACCTGAAAGAGACTTTACAGCCAAAGTCTGCAGAAGCATTTACTAATTTGGGGAGTTTCTCAGAAAAATCGAGCTCCTGTGTCTCAAATGGACACCCCCCCACCCAGTAGTGAGACACACACCTGTGTGGGATCATTTCTGACAGCCTGACAGTGTATTATTTTAGCAATGCCTTGCCCTGCAACATTTCTTAACACTGGAACATTTAATAATAAATTAACATTTATTAGTTAGACAGGAAAGAATGTAAATTACTTCCCAGGGCTTCTGCTGTCTGTTACGTTCTGTATTTTACTCATCTTGGACATGGACTAACCAGATCAGATTAGCTTCTACTTCACTTTATTTCTGCCACTTACTGGTCTGCACGTTCTAGCACAACCTTTTCCTACAGCAGACATCTCTACCCTCATGTAGTCAGGATCTCAGTTCCTTAGTTGGGAACCCTGTCTGCTTAGCAATATGGAAGAATAGGGTGGTGGCAGCCCCCAGGCTAAGAACCCTTGTGCTAGCTCCATAGGCATGTCCCCTGACTGGGCAGACTCCCCACCTAAAGGCTTGTTCTCTTACCAGAAGCTCTGATTGCATCCAGTGCTTTCATTCTGTACAAGTAGTTATAGCAACCTGGAAAAGACAACACACCAACTGAGGCCCACATGGTCTGGAGAAAGAAAACACACTCACACCAACAAGTGGATAAAACTGGGGGCTGTGTGAACAGATTATTCTGCTGAAGCCTTTCCCCTGTGCTACATAGCCAAATTGCAGAATGACACTAATCCGATTATCCAACACAAATGGTAACTGACAATCAGTTTTCTTTGTCGGGGGTTTGTGCTCTGCTTGGTGTGAAAGATAAAGCCTGGCGTGTCAGAGCTGAGGTGGCCCAGAGAGCTATAGCCCATAAGCTGTGGCTGTCTCCCTCTGTGATATGGCAGAGGGAAACAACAGCTTCCCACACGTTATCCCACCTTTTGAGTGGAATGGCTTCATTTCAGCCTGTGTGGTGGGAGCCTTGGTCCCAACAGACTGCTTCTGCATATTAGAGACAGGGGCAGGGCTGCAATCAGCTCCATTTTAACCAAGTCAGAGTAAGCATTAGGGATCCTGCCAGGTTATCAACATGGCTCCCAGCTGAGGGGAAAGCCTGCGTGACAGGCTGCATGGTAACCATGGGCAGCTCTGCAATAACGCCACCAGCCCCACAGGGGAAGGACTATGCCCAGTACAACACAGCAGCAGGACACTTAATACTATTGGACGAGCCTGACAAGCTCAAAAGCTAGCAATGTAATGCTGCAATTCCCAGATTCTGAGAGCAGTGGCGGAGATGTTTGCACTGTGGGGGTTGGGAGTGTTGCACGGGGAGCCTGGATCATCCTCCCCCTCCACCCCAACATGCTCATCATTAAGTTAGCGTGCATATATTTAAAAGATACAATACATTGGCTTCCTGGTGTCTCTAGCTGCAGGAGCCTGGCATCATCTTCAGCTAGCAGCCGGGGTTCATACTTAATGTCCTGTACCCTCGATAGTCGAGTGTCAATCTCCTCTTTCAGGTCCTGTCCAGAAAAGATAGCTAGGGCATCTCACATGTATACAGCACCCTCCTTCCCAAAGGATCTCAAAGCTCCCACGAATCCTAGTATACAGGGATTACTGCACCCAGCACTGAGATGCAGCCACCCCTAGTGGTGGGATGCAGCAATTATTTAACAATAGAAAGTAACAACAGGTGCCCATTTCATCCAGGAAGTGATGATTCCCACTTGCAAGGAGAATTAGGAAAGGCAGAACACAGCTATCAGGCTTGATGTCCACTTAAAAGTTAGGTCAACGTAGCTATGGAACTCAGGGGTGTGAAAAATTCACATCTGAGCACCACAGCTATGCCAACCTAGCCCCAAATATAGCCACAGCAAGGTCACCTGAAGAATGCTTTCATTGACCTAGCTTTCATCAGGGAGACAGAGTTCCTAGAGCGACGGAAAAACCCCTTCAATGACAGTAGGAAGCATCTATGCTATGGTGCTACATCAGCATTGCGCCGGTGTCCTAGCTGTGCTCTTGCAGCACCCTAGTATACACAGAGCATCGGAGTTTTCCTTTCACCAGGACACCAGAACGAATGGCTGGACTCTTACAAAGCCAATTTAACAACAGCCAGGATTTTAAGACTCTTCAAAAAGATGGTACCCTCCAGAAGCAGAGCATTCCCAGCTGAAGCATTGGGTTCAGTAGGGAATCATGGGGAAAAGAATTGCCAAGACCATTTTCTGCAGCATCTGGGTGTTCCCTGAAGGTCTGCCATCTAAGAACTGGCCCCATCTGGCCCTGTTTAGCTTGGGAAATGGCTGCAATGTATGAAAATGGAAAGCATCAATAAACACAAGGCCTAATCTAAATGAGCAAACTGGTCGCCCAAAGGGAAGAAAACCTTAACCCCAGCCAATAAGAGGCAAAGCCGTACACACACACCTTGGGGGCGTGTTGTCCAACTGGCACGTGGGGCCCACGGCGGGACTTCATGGCGAAGCGCATGATCTGTCTTTTCACAAAGATGAACAGCAGCACAAAGACCTAGTCAAACACAGCGAAGAGAAAAGCAGTGAAAACCCAGCAGAGCCAGAGGTCCAAGGCACCTGCCTCACCTGCGCCGGGGACCCAGTCCCGGCGCAATGATTCAAACCGGTAGCTTCCCATTCCACGTTCGCAGCTCCCGGGGCAAGTGTCCAGAGTGCGAGAAGGTCGGGGCTGCGCCGGTACGGTCCGCAACTGACGCCCTGAAGCTTTCAGCGGGGAGAAGCCAAACGGGTGGATTCAAAGCAGAAGCGGGGGAGCCTGAGCCTAAAGCCCGCAACGCCCCCCCTCCGCTCCACTCCCCCTCATGGATGGGGAGGCAGAGAGCTCACGACACCCCTGCTACTGGGATGCTCCTTATGGGCCCCCCAAGGAGTAGGGCCCCCCATGGGACTCTCCCACCCCCCACTGTTGGGGGGCTCCTCACAGGGCCCCCAAGGCCCAGCCCCCCATGGGACT
>ML675647.1:8186999-8241044 GCA_007922155.1 Mesoclemmys tuberculata
ACCCCCCACCGCTGGGGGGCTCCTCACAGGGCCCCCAAACCAGCCCCGCATGGGACGCCCCACCCCCCTTCGCAGAGGGGCCAGCGCCGTTCCCGCAGCCCCGAGGCACGCCTCGCCGCCCCTCCCTGGGCCGGGGCGGGGGCCGCGCGCGGCTGCCCGGCGGGCGCTCACCAGGCTGCCGTAGGCCATCACCAGCACCACGTTGACCCCCGAGAGCCAGTTGCTGCCGGCCGCCGCCGCCATCCCCCGCCCGGCCCCGGGCCCCGCCATAACATGGCGGCCGCTGAGGCCGCCGCGCGCCCCCGCCACGTGACGCGGGGCGGGCGGGAAGGAGACGCCGGCGGGCGCGCGCGCCCTGAGCCGGCGCAGAGCGCGGCCGCGCCACGTGACGGCGGCGCCCGGGCGAGAGGCGCCCGCCCGGGTCACGTGGCGGGTGCGGGCCGAGGCCGGCCGGGCCCCGCCCTCCCCCGCGTCACGTGATGGGGCGGGCGCTGCGGGCGGTTGTCAGTGTGGGGCAGACTCAGGTAAAGTTGGCAACGCGGAGGCGGCGGCGGCCCCGGTAATTGCGCGCGGCCCCTTTAAATCCCGGCCCCCGCCGGGCGCCGCCGCTGCGCCGCCGGAGGCGGCGGCGCGGGCCGGCAGATGGGCCTCGGCCCCCTCACGCTCGGGGGAGGCGGCCCCGGCCCCCCCGCCCGGATCCGGACGGCGAGCGGCGGGTTTTGTTTACGGTCGGGTTCGCGGCCTAGTGGGCCCGGCCGGAGCCGGGGGCTCGCGTAGTGCGCGCGGCCGGGCGGGGGGCGGGGAATGGCGGCTGCGGCCATGAGGGCGGAAGCGGAGCGGCGCGGCGGCCACCCCCCTTCCTCCCCGCCCGCCGCGACCCCGCGCGGGAGGGGGCCGCCAGCCGCCCCCGCCCCACACAAAGGCCGTGCAGCCGCCCGGCCCCGCCGGCTGCCTCCCGCCCCGCCTGGACGGAGCCTGCCCGGCCCGCGCTGCCCCCGCGCACAATGGACGGGCCGCCCCGCCGGCCGAGCCCCTGCCCCCGGCGCGCCCGCAGCCCTGCCGGCCTCCAGCTCCGGCCCCGGGGCGGCACAGACCTACCCGAGTAGAGCCGCTCCCTGCGCGGCGGCTGCTGCCGGCCCTACGGCCCTGGAACCGTTCGGGTCCCGCGGGCTGCTCGGTCCCATTGTCTGCTCTTGGAGCTGCCCTCCTCTCCCAGGCAGGCCTGTGCAGGCCACTGGCAGCCTCCACGCTGCTCCGCTCTGCCTTTCTCGGGTCTCGTCCTGGGGCTGCCTTTGCACCCAGCCTCCTTTACCCTGCGGGGCTGTTCGGGGCGATCGTCCTGCTGGTGGATACAGCCACTGCAGCGGTGGCGTTACTCACTAGCATTCCATAGACCGTGTTGTTTTGGAGGCACTGCTGTCCGCTTGTAGCAATTGTGCAAACGCTTGTGGGGGGGGGGCACCCGTTGCTCAGGTGGGCTCCGAAGGGCTTTCCTTGACTGTATGTGCAGACTGTAACTATATGCAGTGCCACAGTACCCAGCACCAACATATCTCTGGCCTGGAATAGGTTGAATGCATGGAAATGATCCAGTCTCATACACTTCTTTAGTGCCTTCCATCACACGCGTTTATCACATAGCGTGCCCCCAACAATCCAGGATAATCTTTGTTTCAGCGGAGTTCTAATTACCAACATATTCACAGGGACCTGCAGCAACTTGAAATAATAATACTGAGTGCTTATTTGTACTGGCTGTATCTCCTGAAGGGTCACTCCATTCTGTTGGCATCCACGCCAGTTCAGAATCGCTCGTTGAAGTACATTTATGTATCCTTTGTAACTATCTATTCAGAACTTCCCGCTAAGATAACCAGCTAATGCTACATTCAGATTTCATAAGTGCTTTTATCACAAAATGCTTTCCAAAAATCTGTCTTCTCCATACCCATGAATTATTTCATCCATAACTGAAATGCTTGCTGCTTTGCAAAGTGTGAACAGCCCTTACGGAATATCTCTGTGCCAGGCTCTTTCCGGTGCACATGCTCTCCAGCAGTGCAGAATAATCATTCTAAATACTTTGCCCTTCTGTGGTCCTTTCATCTGAGACCTCACAGCTTTTTGCATATTTTAATTAAGCTTCATGGTGGGGGTGTGAAAATATCATCATTCCTTTCTAGCAGATAGGGAAACTGAGGCTGAGTCATGCTGTGACTTGCCTAAAGTCACCCAGGAAGTCTGGCAGAGCTGGGAATAGAACCTAGGTCTCCTGAAGTTGTTTTGTGCTCTGAACACTTCTTCCAATAATGCAAAACTGAGTGAGAGATCACTGCTCTACATAATGCAACTGAGCCAGGATTTCTGATGGAACACTTACGATTATTATTACTCTTACATTTGTCTCCTTTTTTCCTGAAGACCCCAAAATACTTACTAGCCTGCATAGACAGGAATCATCTCAGCTTCTTGGCAAATGAAAAGCAGTGGTAACTTAATACAGAAAGTGGAGATAACTGCAAAGTAAATTACTAAAAAGCATAACATTAAAATAATAGTAAATTAAATTGCAAGCTCCTTGAGGTAGTGGTCATGTTGCATAGTTGTGGAGCATTGTGGCTTTGTCTGATGCTATATAAATACAGGGATTCCCTTTTTGTCATGTAATGCAGAAGCCAAACTGATTTGATAGTGTTTTTCATTTCTCTAGCTCCTTTCATTCTAGAATCCTTCCATTTTGTCCCTGATAATCTGGATTCACAATTTTATTTATCTAACATCTGCCTTGAAGTATGAGATGCTTTATAATTTAAAAAGAAATATACAGGTAAAACGAGTGAACGAAATACCAGTTTGAGACATCAGTTAGATCAGGCTGTCACTGTTCCTGTGTGGTAGCATTTCAGATGTTAGACTGCTGGAGTAATATTTTGCATTTTTAACTGCTTAATCCCAAAGGATTCCAAGGTGCTGCACAAACTAGCACATGATTGTGAAGTGGATTCTTGGTAGGTGGAGCCCTGTGCCTACACAGCCCCACTGAAGTCTGTGGGACACTGCATGGAGCTTATTGCAGGGTTGGGACCAGAATCGATACTTATATCGGTAGTTGCTTACTGAGCTTTATACATAGGGTTATATAATTCACAGCTAAAATGCAGCTGTGCCTGGATTGGAACACGGCAGCTGCTAAAACAGTGCCTAGTAACTGCACAAGGGTTTAGGACAGGAAAGTAATAGAACCAGATCTTACTGAAATTGCAGGTTAAGTTCCTACAGTATGAAATGTGCAGTATTCCTTCCCTCTGGGCTTGCAATTCTGATGCCAGATTGGTTTAATATGATAATTTGTTTATATGTGAAATACTTAGAACTGGAATAGATATATCAATGAGGAATAAGAGTAATGCTTTGGGGGAGAATCATGTCTCGAGTGAGAGAGGGTTTGCTAGATAGCCTGGGATGGCGTTTCATTTTCTGACTTCTGTGGAAGTTTCTGCAGTGCTTTGAAGGTGGTGGGGGGAAAAAGGCCTAGTTTTCTTCATTGACTCTACCCCTGAATGCTCTTATTGAGTGCTGAGCCAGGTAGCTTGGGTAATTATGCTTTGTATGAGGCAGTGGTGGTGATAGAGGTGTATTGGCAAATAATCAGGCTTGTGTGTAAGTGATAGCAGTATAAATTCAGGGGAAAACCATCAGTCTGTTGTTTGAGAAGCTGTTTTGGGCATTGGAAGGAAGGGTGGAACTTGGGGAGTCTAAATGTTACTCATCAAGTCTAAAAGTTAATTGTGGGCCTTGCATACACACACTCAGCCTGGTCATGAAATGTCTGTAATACTCTGCGTTTCTGTGGCACATCTCAAACAGAAATCCTCACAGCTACACTTGTGAGGTAGGTCATCCCCCCGGCCTCCAAGCAACCACAAAGCTACGTTATTATCCTTCTTCAAAACTCCTTTTAAACTCTCCTTTGCCGTGATACCCATAAAACCTTTACAATGGGTAGGCTCCTGGTGCACTGAGACCACAGCCTCCCATGCCAACCAATATTGTCTCATTATTTCATGATACTTCCTCTCTGTGTGTATCCATTTGTTGTCTTTTGTCTTATACTTGAATTGGATGCTCCTTGGGGCAGAAATTATCTTTTTGTTCCATTTTGTACAACACACAGCACAATAAGCTTCTGGTCCATGACTAGGACTCCTAAGTGCTGTGGTAATGCAAATAACAACAAAGGCAGGTGATGGTTACCCCCATGTTATGGATGGGGAAAGCAAGGCAGAGGTTGTGACTTGTCAGAGGGCATCCGTCTAAGCTTGAAACTCAGGAGATTTGAAATTGTTTGTCTCCAACGTTATTTGGCAGTTACCTGTTGGGCAAGTCTGCAAAAATCTAACACGGATTTTACTTCTGAAAGAACTGAGCAAGATATGGAAGTTTCAAAAAGTTCTGAAAAATCAGTTTATTTAGGAGTCTTCGTATTTTTAAAGCTGCAGATATGGATAACCCAAGGAAGTGGATTTCTTGACCTCTTGTGGGAAGCTGCAGGACAGATTGCATTAGAAGCATACATTCAAGTGAACAATAGAAGCTGGTACATGCCAACTCTCACTGGAACAGTAAACTCGTATTGCAGCTTTATAAACAGAGTGCAAAGCTAACTTTAGGAGACTGCTTTGTGCTCCAAAGGAAAGATCTAGTTGATCTGCGTCTACTTGCTCTCCTTGAAGATTTAGATTACCCATCCCTTAGCAGTGCCATATTGTGGTGATGCTTTTCACTCACTCACCCTCCTTCTCCAGTACAACGGCTCCCACTTGATAGCACAAAATTGATCTCTCCGAATAAAGTTTCAGATCAAAGACTGATCACTTCATCCTGTTGCTGTGGTTTCCTTGTCAAATATCTGTCTGCATGCATTAGTTCCTTCTTGGATTGGGGAAGTCTCAGATGCTGCATTAGCTGCTAGTGGAGGGCTGGTCACTCCAGAGCCAGAGTGATAGCTTTATTAACCTAGTGGTAAAGTAATTAAGTTCAAAGTTACTTAGTTCAGAGGCTCATAAACAACTGCAATCCTGCTTGGTGCTTTTGAATGTGCATGGCGTTCCTTATTCTTTGGAGCTGTTTGGGTATGGTGAGATGGCACAAGGTGTTACTGTGGCTGTGGGACTTGCCTTGGATTGGGGGAGTAGGGATTTGTGATTTAATTTGGCTGATATAGTCCCTATACTGAACTATTCCTGGACAGGAAGTCCTTAAACTATTGTGTAGCATTGCTGTGAGTCTCTCACTAGTTACTGTGCCCTACATTGATCATGGGTGAAGCGATTGAATCCTGCATAGAATTTTTAAAGCGTTTTGGAATCCCTTAGATGATATTTATAGCACCTTTCTTTCTGGAGTGTGTTGGGTTCGAGATGAAAAATTAATATTCCTAGAAACAGGGTCACAGCCCAAATAGGATGAGTTTGTGTTTGAAGATGAGAGCTCTGTCTATTAAAAACAAACAAACAAACCAAGCCCACGAACCTGTTCAGCATTAGAAACGTCTTGACGCGGAGAGTCACTTCCCCACCTTTCTCTGGGATGAGAGTGAACTTGTGAGGAGCAGAGGATGAGAGCAACAAGAACAGCAATTCAGCTGCTGGTCTTGGGGTTCTGAGCTGTTAGTTTGGTGTACTTATAAGCGTCCATCAGGGTTGCTTTGAGGTGCCTCCGAGTCCTGTGCATGGAATGATCAGTGTTGGCAAATGCTAATTTGTATGCCTCAGCCTCTTGCATTTCAGCAGTGGAAAGTTAGGCTGCCTCCAACCCAGGAGAAAGAGTTTCTGCTCCTAAGAGTGAGTCACTTAGATTTGGGGGAGGCAGAATGGGCAGGAGGGGATGGCAGGCAATCCCGGGATATCTCAGTGGGGGTGCTAAATTGTAATATGCCATATTTGAAATGTACATGTTCGTGCCTCAGTAAGTGAAAAAAGGTGGGTGGCCTTTTAGTTTTAGTTCTCTGTGGAAATGGAGTTGGTGTGTAGTGGTTTTGGGGGGGCATAAACTTTACTTTGCTGTCCCACCCACTCATTAATTCAGTCTTGGTGCTGCCCTTTGTTTCCAGTTTCTAACAGTCTGTTCTCTCTTATCCTCTGTCCCACTGCAGAGTTCTACCTTGTAAATACTGTTATTTGTATATACTGTAAATGATGACATCGGTGGGCACTAACCGAGCCCGGGGCAGCTGGGAGCAGACACAAACACAGAACCAGACACAGCACAAGCAGCGGCCACAGGTAAGGGGAGCATCCATGGAAACCAGCTGGCTTGGAGGTGGAGATCTGGCACCTTCAGCTGGTCTGAGCAGTTGACTAATAATTGGGTTTGGCTTACCATACCTCCTCAAATGACTTCCCCTGTGCTGAAGTGTGCTGCTGTTGGAGGCGGGTGGGCTGGCTGACCAGGTTCTCTGACAGCGCAATCTCCAAGTGAGAGCTGGAGCTGAAACCGCTCTGCTTTTTCATGACCATTCCTTGCCGCTGCAGGTAAACACGGCTAGCTGATGTGCCACTTGCAGAGTTTGCTTTGTGGTTCTTGTTTTTGCCTGTGCTGAAGGATCTGTCCTGGGAAGCTAGATTGCTGGCTCACATGGACACAAAGACACCATTCAATGGCATTTCACTCTCCTTCAGGCCTCTCCACCTGCCCCTCTCTCATCTTTATCTCCACTTTGAGACCTTCCACCTGCATGCCCAGTTCCCCCCACTCCTTACTGGTGTTCTCAAGGAAGCTCTAAGTGCTTTGGAAGGGAGTTAGTTTGAAATGCACTGCCCTAACCCTCCATTATCACCTGAAATCTCTGTAGGCCACTGCAGAACAGATTCGACTTGCACAGATGATTTCGGACCACAACGACGCTGACTTTGAGGAGAAGGTGAAACAAGTGAGTGTGGGGAGGACCCAGGGGTGAGCAGTATCTCTGGTTAGAGGATGTTACTTTGTGTCCCATGTATAAGCTCTTGTGCCATCAGCCCCTCGGTTCTCTCTGTTGCACTATCACCCTTTTGTTGTGAGGGCCTCTTGTCAACATCTGGAGTCACTTTGAGTTTTGCAAGGCTCTGCCTCCATGTCAACTGGTAAGATGTGACTTTAGGACCTCTGGGACATGGAGGAACCCTCGCTCCTGCTTCTCTGGCCACTCACGGTATGTTTTGGGGGGACACAGTTAAAATAAGGGGCAGTGAGGAGACATCCAAGCCTGGACACTTCTTGTCGCTCTTCTCTTCTGCATTTACAGGTTCTCTCTCCTCTTGAACCCAAGGCATTTCTGAGCTCTAAGGAGCCATCAGTCCTCTCTGGATTTGGAGTGAGCTGATTGTGTCATCTTTCTCTCCACAGCTGATTGATATCACGGGCAAGAACCAGGATGAGTGTGTGATTGCTCTGCATGACTGCAATGGGGATGTCAACAGAGCCATCAACGTGCTGCTGGAGGGAAATCCAGACACGGTAGGACTGGCTCCGTCAGCTTTGATTAGCAAAAAAGTGGTTTTGTGAAGCCTGGTTGGGGCTACTGATGTCTAGATAGTACAACTGAGTGCGCCTGAAGAGCGCTTAGGACGGGTAGCTTGCAAAGGGCTGTCTGGACAGTGAGAGGCTGGAGGCCCTGTTAGTTAAGAGTGTGGTGTTTCTGTAAGAGGGGCTATGCCCTGGCTTGTTTACCAGCCTTTCCTTTTTGTGCATTGGGGAACAGAGAATGGGTAGCGTCAACTGACCGGCTCAAAGGAAGCAAGTGAGTAACCTAGTAAACCTCTGTTTCTTTCTGCGTCTCCTGAACTTTAAAGTCTTTGGCCCTGATCTTGGTGCTCTCTCAGCTGGCGCATTCCCCACTGCATGGGCTGTCCCTGCTGTGTGGCTTCCTTTCATGGGTCCCAGGGCTGCTAGGTGTGCTGTGTCCCCAGAGTACACTTGATCTCCGTGGCTCATGTGAGTGCCCACATCCTCTCATACTTACCATTGGGAACAAGAGTAAAGCCTCCCAGTGAGCATCTGCCCGAAGGACCCTCCACCCAAGCCCCTGGGAGTGTCTGTTGCCTTTACAGTAAAGCAGCCCAAGCGCCGATTCTGTTACAACTGATGAAACCATCAGGGGATAACGTCAAAGCTGTCAGACGCTTCCAAACCGCAGCTGCGGTTGGATCTTGCCTCTCTGGCTACACTGGGGTACTGGTCGTGTTGGGGAGCTGTTCTTAACCAAATTTCCTAGCTCTAATGGGTTTGAGACTCTGTCACGTTAGTGCAATGGTTCTCAACCCCAGGGGGGGGGTGCGGGACCCTCTTGGGAGGGCACCAAAGATGACGGGGGTTCATGAGACTTCAGTGATACCAAGGTCATTGAGCCCTCCTAGCTCTGCAGCAGGCACAGCAGCCTTGAGCTTCACGTCAGCCAGAGTGGAGGAGCAGCCCCACAGCCCTGCACCGGCCGAGCGCCCGGCCAGAGAGGAGTAGCCCTGTGCTGCTGGGGCCTGGAGCAACCCCGGACAACCTGCCAGGGCCTGCCTCCATTACCCTCAGTAAATGGGGGGTGGGGGCGCGCAAGGCACGTGGTGGCAGCTGTGCCAGGGAAGGCTGGTAAGAGTGATTTTTAATAATAGCATTAAATCACATACGAGTTTGTAGGGGTTGTGTGTGCTTATGGCCGGTGCGGGGGTGGGGCAGGCGTGGGTGTGTGCGTGTGTTTCACCTAGTGTCAGCTAGTGGGCTGTCGCTCAGAAAGGCTGGGAAGCAATTGGTGTATGGTGCGCTAGCTGGATTTCTTTCAGTTAAAAGTGAAAAAGGAAGCTGTCCAATTATTGAACTGTATTCCCGTCGTCTGCATTCTGCATAACATCTCTCCTCCCAATCCGTGGGCTCCAGTGTGCTTTGGCACATACTGAGGTCAGTGCTGTCCGCATGGTGGATGCTTCCATGCCTTCACTGAGCCATGTGGGTTTAAGGCCCGGCCCTTTGTATCGGGAAGCACACAAAAACTGGCTATTGGTTAGCTTCTAAATTCCTTTTAAAAAGGGAATAAATAACAGGAGCACATTTAACCTAGGAAATCTCAACTGTGATTCTGTGCTTCATCGAATCACTTCCAGGGTTTCTTCTAAGAAAACTGACATGCCATTAAAATCCTAGCAGTTAAATTGCGTAGATGAGCAAACTGCTCGTGAAAGTAATGTTGTGGGTTATATGAATCTGAAGATATGCCATTTCTCCTTTACGTGGGTAGTGGAGGTACCCAACAGTGCGAGATGTCAGACACGGTCACTGCAATGACTTTGTGAAGGCAGGATCGGTGTTGGCAGGGTAAACCCTGCCCAACGCCAGCCACTTCTTTAGCCTGCAGTGCCACGGGGGCCTACAGGTCGCCACTTGCAGCCATCTGAGCCGAGTCTGCATCTGAACTGTAATTGGCTGAAGCTTTCTGAGCTGCTCCTCTTCTGAGTTCAACTAATGCTGAACTCCTCAGTGAAAAGATGTTTGTTTGGATGTTCTGCCATTGTTAGCAAAGGCCTCAAGGATGCCCTAACACTAGTACGTGCTGGCTCATTGCTTCACAGATTGGCATTGCACGTGTCACATTTGAGGCTAGGAGAGCAGACAGGTACCAGTTCTGAGTTTGATTTTGTTCTGCTGTACAACGTAAATATCCTGACTTCCTTCTGAGTCGGTTGCCTGTGAAGAGAGGAGATTCTGGTTTGAAGGCAGTTTGTGCCTAGAAGCTGCTTTACCTGCCACTCAGTGTGTTGCCATCCAAGGCCAGCTGTTCATTAGTTGGCGAGTCACATTTCAGGTGTTCCAGTGGCTTGTGACTCCCTGTTAATTGTGCTAACAGTACACAGCACCGGTTCAGCATGAATGTGAAACCATCTGCCTTGGGTAACTGGAATGAGGTGGTGGGTTGTTTTCTAGCTTGTTTTAATTAAACTCAGGATGATCTGAACTTTCCTTTTTTGTGGGGCTTTTGGTATGTTCCACAATGCTCTCCTCTCTAGAGCCAGACAGGTGTGTAGCAATGCCTCTGTGGTAGGGACAGCAGGTACTCTGGGATGTTTTTGTAATTTCAGCAGTTAACATGTTCTATGAACAGATACGATCACCTGGGGCCTAAGCAAGTGAGGCCCTTTTGGGTGTCTTGCCAAAAACATGGATAGTTCCTTCCTCTCCTGACAGCCCCCCCAAATGTTACTTTTCAAATGACTGAGATAATGGAATGTTTTTCTGGGAATCCTTTAATTGGGTCTTCTCTGGAATGAGTGACTTAGCACAGATCTGTGTCTGAGATTCCTTGGTAATGAGCTGAGTAATCACTGGAACTTTAAAAAAGAATTCTGTTGCTATTGAGAGAGCATTTCCATTCCCTTAAATGAGGGAAAGTAATCACCCTGTCTGCTGGCCAGGAGCCTGAGGCGATTTGGAGATCTGAGACAGCAAAAAGTCAAATTAGTCCATGTGCAGAGTGACTTCAAAGAGATGATGGTTTTCTTGAGCTCCTTGGGTAGAGAACAAGCACAGCTCAAACTCTTGATTGGCCTCTGAGATGGGCTAAAACGAAACAGACCCCTTAGCTCTCGAAAACGGCCTGCGGATCAGCAGCAAGAGAAGCCTGTCTTGTAGTTGCCCATGCTGTGTCTGTTCGGAGTGCAGAATGGAGTCCCTTGGGACTCAGTCAAATGTCACTTAAAATGAAAGAGCACAAACCGAGGAACAAGCATTCCTGGGCTGGTGGCTTTCTGAGCAAAAGCTCCCAGGAGGGACTCAGCTCAGGCAGTGGAGAGAGGAGGTAGGCAGAGCTGTGAGGTGAAGCTTTGAATAAGGGCCTTCCTTGTTGGATGGGAATAGTTTTCTCTCTTCCCTTATTATATTCTCCCTAGGATGTTAAATTATGCATGTAGCCTCCATCCAGTATGGTGATGATCAAATGATTAACTTCTTTCCCTCTCTGCTAAACTTCAGCATTCCTGGGAAATGGTTGGGAAGAAAAAAGGAGTCTCAGGGCAGAAGGAGAGCGGGCAAACAGAACCCAGCGAAGAAGGCAAAGAGAACCGGGACAGGGATCGGGATTACAGCCGGCGACGTGGAGGGCCACCGAGACGGGGCCGAGGCACCAGCCGTGGAAGAGAGTGTATGAGCCTGCCCTTTAATAGCAACTGTAACTATCATGGTACATGGCAGGACACTTAACATTAACTTCAGCACCGTGCTTTAAAGCTCAAAAGTCTAGAAAAATGGCTAAAAAATCATCCTCTTGTATGTATACGGGGTCCCTTCTGGTGCTTTGCAGCCCTGAGGTGCTTCCCTGACCTTTTGGCATCTGAGTCCCTGGGTGATGGGCCATAGCTGCCAAACATCACTATCAGGAGCAAAATATGCTGTCATGGCATCTATAGCTCTGTGCCCATTTCCTATGCCACCCCCTCAGATGGCCTAGGCCACATCTCCTCCCGAGTTCAAAATGATATTGGAAGCCGTTGTTCTCTGTGTCTTTCAGTTCGGGGCCAGGAGAATGGGCTGGATGGTGGTAAGAGTGGCGGATCGTCTGGAAGAGGCACAGAGAGAGGGAGACGGGGGCGTGGACGAGGCAGAGGTACAGCAGGGGCGTGTGGTGGTGGTGGGTGGGTCAATGTAGCTCTTTCCCGTAGACTTTGACAAGCTCTTTTGAAGAGAGGTCTTGAGGTGCTGAGCATAAGTCACGGGCAGTAAATACTTTTCATTTCTACTCTAGTGTTAATGCTTAGCATCTGGGTATTGCTTTGCACCATCTAAGCACATTAGAGACATTAACTAGTTCTTATTCCCTGCCCCTGACTCTGTTAAATACTATCCCATTTTACAGGTGGGGGAAATGAAGAGAAAAGTGGCTATTTTATGAGTTCAGGCAGAGCATTTGTTAGCAGCAGAATCTGAGTGCTGCTGTTCCTGTGCTCTGCACGTACCTCTGGGCAAATTTGCTGCTCTCTGTGAGCAACGCTCATTAATTCTCATTGCTGAGCATTTTAAAAATGAATCTTTCCAAGAAAAAACCTGAGCTGTTTGGTAATTGTTGATGAGGTCACATCCTATAGATTGGGAGTGTCTGGCCTCTGATATTTGTGCCTTGTGACAGATGGGGAGCTAATCTGGCTGGCATCATTTATCACCAATTACACCGCTAGTGTGTAATTCACATGCATGTAAAGGAGTAGTCTGAAATCTTACCAGTGCAGGAAGATACTGGACATTCATATGTTGGGTATCTGAAATGCCACATAGTGTTAACACTTACCTTCCCAGCGCCACACATCAGAGCTGTGAGCCTCATGGTTTGACTGCAAGATAATGCTGGTGTGTGTGTGTGTGTCTTACAGGTGGCTCTGGAAGGCGGGGGGGAAGATTTTCTGCTCAGGGCATGGGGTAAGTTTTATTGGATACAAAACAAGAAAAGTAAGATCTTTTGTGAGTTTCTCTCTGCACGGGGCTGGGCAGGGGGCAACATAAGTCTTGTTAAACTAACTGGTGGCTTCTGTCATCCCTGTTGGTTTGTGCAGCCGCCCCATTGCAGCAGCTGTATCATGTGGAGTTGTATTTGGAATGGCTAAGAGAGCAGTAGCTTTGTCTTACAAAGTGGATGGGGCCTGCTCGGAATCGTTTAGCTGTGTCCTCGTTTAAATGTGATTGATTTGCAATCACAGCAGTTACAAAAACTCGAACCTTGCTTCCCCAATCAATGTTCCAGAACCTTCAACCCGGCGGACTATGCAGAGCCAGCCAGCACAGAGGACAACTATGGGAATAGCAACAGCACATGGAGCAGCACTGGTAGCTTTGAGCCTGACGATGGGACAAGTAAGTGACCTTCATGCTTCTGATCCATTACTTCTTGCAAGTCCCCTTCAGTCACCCGGATAAAAGAGCGAGGGAATGGATTGTGCACTCAGGGCAATGCTGTTCTTCTTGCAAGTGTCGGGTAGCCAATGACTCAATAAGTAACAACAAAAAATGTGTTAAGTGCATCAGAAGCAGGAAGCTGCTAAACAACCAGTGAGGCCATTGGGCAATCAAGGTACTAAAGGAGCACGCAAGGAAGATAAGGCTACTGTGGAGAAACTAAATGAATTCTTTGTATCAGTCTTCATGGCTGAGGATGTGAGGCAGATTCCTAAACCTGAGCCATTCTTTTTATGTGACCAGTCTGAGGGACTGTCCCAGATTGAAGTGTCAGTAGAGGAGGTTTTGGAACAAGTTGATAAATTAAACAGTAATAGGTCATCAGGAGCAGATGGTATCCACCCAAGAGTGCTGAAGAAACTCAGATGTGAAAGTGTAGAACTACTAACTGTGGTATGCAGCCTCATTTAAATCAGCTTCTTTGCCAGGTGACTGGAGGGACGCTAATGAGAGGCCAATTTTTAAAAGAAGCTCCAGAGGTGATCCCAGCAATTACAGGCTGGTCAGCCTAACTTCAGTACCAGGCACATTGGTTGGAACTATAGTAAAGAACCAAATTATTTGACACACAAACACACACGATTTGTTGGGGAAGAGGCCACATGGTTTTTATAAAGGGAAATCACGCCTCACCAATCAGCTAGAATTCTTTGAGGGGATCAACAAGCATGCAGACAAAGGTGATCCAGTGAATATAATGTACTCAGTTTTTCAGAAAGCCTTTGACAAGGTCCCTCACTAAAGGCTCTTAAGCAAAGTAAGCAGTCATGGGATAAGAGAGAAGGTCCTTTCCTAGATTAGTAACTGGTTAAAAGATAGGAAATTAAGGGTAGGAATAAATGGTCAGTTTTCAGAATAGTGGTGTCTCCGGAGATCTGTACTGGGACTCGTGCTGTTCAACATCCTCATAAATGATCTGGAAAAAGGGGTAAATAGTGAGGTGGCATAATTTGCAGATGATACAAAACTACTCAAGATAGTTAAGCCCAAAGCAGACTGCAAAGACTTACAAAGGGATCTCATGCTACTGGGTGACTGGGCAACAAAATGGCAAATGAAATTCAATATTGGAAAAGATGCAGTGAAGGGCAACAAAAATGATGAGGGGTATGGAGGAGCTCCCATATGGGGAGAGAGTAATAAAACTAGGACTTTTCAGTTTGGAAAAGATGACTAAGGGGGGATGTGTAGAGGTTTATAAAATCATGACTAGCGTTGAGAAAGTAAATAAGGAAGTAAAGTAAATTTATTCATAACACAAGAACTAGGGGTCACCAAATGAAATTAATAGGTGGCAGGTTTAAAAGGAACAAAAGGAAGTATTTCTTCACACAACGCACAGTCAACTTGTGGAACTCTTTGCCAGAGAATGTTTTGAAGGCCAAGACTATAATGGGGTTCAAAAAAGAGCTAGATAAGTTCATGGAGGGTAGGTCCATCAATGGCTATTAGCCAGATAGGCAGGGATTGCTGTTTGCCAGAAGCTGGGAAGGGGTGACGGAATGGATCACTTGATGATCACTTGTTCTGTTCATTCCCTCTGAAGCACCTGGCATTGGCCTCTGTTAGAAGACAAGATACTGGGCTAAATGGACTATTGGCCTGACCCAGTCTGGCCGTTCTTATGTTCTTACGTGTGTGCTCATTGGGTTTCCTGGTAAGTTTTACTGTACTATACTTGGAGGTTATCACTTGAAGTGTAACAGCTGCACAATCAGATCTAGTATGATCGGTATGCATTGGAGTTACCTGAGTCATGCAGTGCCTTGCTATGAACCGGGGAAGGTGCTGACCAAGGGCCTGGGCACACTTGCAACACTTTCTGGCATAGGTGCTGTCTTTTGGCACACCTGTTGGCGCAGAGAACTTTCTGTAAGCAGGGAGAAGGCCGACCGGTGGCAGCTTTTCCTGGTACTTGGTGCATCCTCCTGAGCCAGGCTTTCCAAGTTCACATCACCTTTCTCTAGATTCCAATGTGTGGGGTGCTCTGCTTCCTACTCCAAACTGTTTGCCAGACAAGTTCAGAATACAGAAAACTGGCCTCTGAGGAATCTGTACGTTACCTCCTTTTTTTTGTCCAGGAGTTCCTCTCCTCACTGAACTGTCCAAGCACTCTTATCTTGCTGTAGTCATTTTCTTGTATTGTGAAAATGAGGTGTTGTGTTTGTTCATGTCAACATTGGAGGTGGTTTGTGAGGTTTGAGTAAAAGCCCTTTTTGCAACGCAATAACTGGACATAGTCTTATGGGACACTCTAATGAAAGCTATTCATTAGACATCTGTGTCTTGGGGGGGTTGGTTCTTCCAGAGTAGCATCTTACACCACAATGGGGTCAGAAGTCAGTTCTCTCCCCTGAGTTACCAAAATGAACTCAACACTTTGGTTATAAGAGGTCTCCACCACCATACCTCAGAATTTTAAAATAGACTGTTCTGACGCTGTCACTTTGGTCTGCCTGCCTCAGCCACAAAACCTCTTTCAGTATTTTGGAAGAAGGAGAATAAAGCTGAAGTCTTGTTACTTGTTAGTCTCCATAGAGTACATTCAGTCTGTGTAAGGAAATGGTTAATATAGTAACTGCTGTAGTTATGATAATCTAGGAGATGCATTTCTCTCTCTCACTTGCAAAGCTGCTGTTCATTAAAGTCGATTGTTGCACCTTCACAGAGTGCAGCTCTAATTTTGCTCCTCTTTAGAAGACAGGGATAGCCTTTTAAAAAAACACTTCTTTTGGTGTCAACTTTTTAGCAGATTGAAATTCCTACTGATGGGTCTGAGAAAGTGTAGTCATTTAATCTGGACTGTCAGAGGGCTGGATAAGAATCCATACTTCTGGGGCAAGGGGATGTCTTTGTTTACACTGTGTAGGATAAAAGAACTGGGTAGACATGCACCACTTCTCTTTACTTACAAGTTCATACCTTTCTTTTCCAAGTAGATTCTCATTGTGTGTATGCCTGAGCCAGTGTTCTTACGAAGGGTAGATCTAAACAGAGTCTGTAATTACTGGTTGGGGGGAGAGCTTTGTCCCACTCCAGATGGAAGGATCTGTGCTATAGTGTGTCCATAGGGTAATTTCATGATAAGTTCTATACAAACATGTCATACATGATCATTTCGTGTTTCCATTTTAGCAGTATTGAGCATCTCTCTTTAATTTTAACAGTATCCACAGGTACAATGTGGCTGGTGTACGTGGGGGCAATGAAACTTGTTCTCAAGCCAAAATGTCACTGGTTGTTTTTCTTTTTTTCTTTTTTGTTTCAGGACTTGATTTCATTGGGGGTGAGGGCTCAAATTATCCCCGAAAATTTGACACTGCTCCTGGTATGATACATCCAGGCGCACTAACTGCCCCGGATACCTTTACTTTATAGCTTATTTTAAAAACTGAAATATCTGTGGATATGTCATTCTTCTCGCTCTTAATTTGTTCATTTTAATGAATATTTGATGTTTGTTCTGACTGTGCTTTTACTAATGCTGACACCTTAAATGTAAATCAGGAGCTGTTATGTCTAAAGGCATATGGGTTGTGTCAATTTCAGGATCCACCACTGCTTGTCTGCACCCGCAGCGCACCCACAGCTCTAGCCCTGACAACGTAACATCCTACCCAGTACAAGGAAGTGATGCTAGGCAGAGGCAGCTTAGGCTCCTGTCTCTCTCTCAAATGCAAAAAGTTCTGACTTGGCTTGTTCCAGGCGCTGCTTGTATCCCCGAGTCTGTGGCTCAGTGATCAGTGCTCTGTTACTGGCCTCCATAATAAGTTTCTGCAGAGGGTTCAAAACGCCCTGGCAAGTGTGATTAGCCCTGCTAGGCTATCTCAGCACTTCATTCCCACTTACAGCTGCTGCTTGGTAAGCAGTGCATTGATTAGTTGCTTCTCTGGCATGCCACCACTGTGTAACTTCCCTCCTTCCTGTGTAGAGATTTGCCTGAAGTTACCGGGTCTCTGAGATTCCCTGCATACTTGATACCTCAGAGATTTAGGGGCCTTGTCACTTTGCTTCCTGTCTTTGGAGTCTTTCACCATTCATGCATTTTGAGACCTGAAGGGGCCATTAGATCATCTAGCCTGAGTTCCTGTATAGCACAGGCCAAAGAATTTCAGTTATCCCTGCACTGAGCCCAGGAACTTGCTTGACTAAAGCATATCTTCCAGAAAGGCATCCACACTCAATTTGAAGACTTCAAAAGATGGCGAATCAGCGGCTTTACCATTGAAAGTAAAGAATAAATGGGGAAAGCTGGGGCTTTAAGGGAAAAGCCTGTTTTTCTGGATAAAGATCCTAGGGGGGTTGGAATGCAGGCTTTCAATTACCTGCTTCCACAGGCCTCAAGTATCTCCTCCCAGTTTGACCCTGAGAATAAGCCTGCATGTCAGTCTCGTTTGCAATTTCCTATTCTCTTATGGCCAGTGTGCAGCTCTGAGCAGAGACCCTCAGCAGTGCTTGTGGAAGCAGTAGGTAGCGCACAACTGTTAGTGTGAAACCAGCTGCTGGACTTCTGCCATTCGGTGTGGGACTTGTTTGAGTGTGCATCTGGATTTACACTGCACAAGGCAGCAGCAAGGGACATAGAGCTTCTCTAGCCCAGCAACACTTATCTGAATTAGTCAATGAGCATCCATCTAGTGACTTGTGGCACCGGCAGGCCTCCTGGTCACTTAAGGGAGCAACAGAGTGGTGTTAATGTTAGAGAAATGCCCTGCTTCTCCCTGCTTCAGAAGAGAGAAGAAATGGGGACACCCAGGATTCCTGCTCCTCAGGTTTATGTCAAGTACAACGGGGCACCAAGCTGTGCAGAGGAGAATTAGTTGCTGTTCCTGGAGCACGCTGTGTCTGGAAAGTCACCAGAACCATTCTCCATTACTAGAAGATTCAATTACTGCACCTCTGCTGTCTTGAAAGTACATAATATCATTCTTCCCAGCAAACACCTTCTCTGAGAGAGAGAGGACCAGCTGCCCTGAAAGAGACTCCCTCACCAGGGGAGAGAGGGCAGGCAATGTCCTGACTTTCTGAATAGGACAGTTAACGCTGTCCTGAGTGTCAAGAATGCTAGATTCACTGGAGAAGACCTCACTCGTCCAGCAGCTCAACAGGATGCTTGGTTTATTTTCAACAAGGTAGATCTACAGTGTGCTGGTTAGGAAACCATCCATTTCCTTTCTGGAGAGGATCCTGGATAGAAAGAACTCTTTGCATGCCCTTCTTCCCTTTCCAGCACAAGAAATCTAGGACAGGGCTGGACTGGGTGTTTGACACCCAGGAAGCAGCCTGGTAAGCAGCAGTGTTGGAATGTAGGGAAAACTTTTCTCATGGGCTCTGTAATCTGAAGAGCTTAGCTCAGCCCTCCCTGTCCCTCCTGCTTTTCCTCTTATTCCCTAAACTGATCTGAGAGAGGGAAGTTAAAAGGGGGCCCAGGGCCATTTCAGCATAGATGCCTCCTGCACTTTTTTTCCTGCTTTCTGCCAGTCAGTCTAATCAAGCTACCTAGATCTTCTACTTCCTCTGCCTGGGTAGGGAGATGGGGCTTGTGAGGCTTTTCTAGCTGCTGCTGAGGGAGCAAAGAAGCAGATGAGAAATGGGGGGAGCTGGCTTTAACCCCCACCCCGAAAAAGGTGGCATGTGCTCTCTTCCCCTGCCTGTCTCATACCATGTGGGAAGCAAAGTGGGAAGGTTCCCCAAGTGTGGGATGCCTGGGGGCTGCCAGGACCCAGAGGGTTAAACTGCGTTAATGATTTGATCCTGAATAGAATAAATATGTAGAGGTTTGAATAGGCTCAGCTTGTCTGGCAAAACAAACAATAGGTTATACTAGTAATTTGCTTCCTTGGTGCGTTCAAGCAGCTGCATCTTTGGAACTGGAAGACTTAAAGTCTTGCCCTGCCAATGATAGAATATATGGAAAATTCCTTTTCCCCCCTTCTGGGGAAAAAAAAATTTTGGGGATCGTTCTGAGCAGGCCTCTAAGAGCAAGAGGCCAAAATGTTCTACTTTTACATGTTCTAAAAAGCTTGTCAGCTGAAAAAGTTGCTGCTGTCCTGGGCAGAACTTGCCCTATCCTTGTAAACGTCTACAGAATTAACCCTCTTGCGTGTGAGACTTCTTTTTTTTTTTTTTTGGTCTGGTTTGTATGGGTGAAAATGACCTGCAGAAAAATGGCAGGCTGCTTTTGTGTCCTGATTTTCTGATGTGAAATGCTCCCCCTCTCCTCCCACCCCAAGACCTAAAATTAAGTTTCCAGTGGACTCTGAAGTGAGCATATTACACCCAGAGTGCTCAATTCAAACTGAGAGAAAACAAGGGACTTGGAACTGGCTTGTAGGGGACACAGTCAGATCAAAAAGTAAATTTCTGTATCTTTACAAATCAAACCTTGGAGCACTGAAACCGACAGGATGAACTTTTCACTGCAGTATTTTAAGCTGTTTACCTTCTGGATTTGACTGAAACTGGGCAAGTAAAATACGTGAATCACTTATAGATTCCTAGTAAATTTTACTTTGAATCTCATGCGCTAAGGCAAAGTGTCCCCGTGTTGGGTTTCAAACACTGCAGGGGAACGTTCTCATTGAAACAAAATCTACCCAAGCAAACATTTCAGTTCTCTGGTCTTATAAAAGCTTGTTTACAAAACTGAAACTTTGGGCTGAACTTGTTCTGACTGTGTCCCTTTAAGAAAACCCATATGATTGCTAGCCACTCTTAATTGCATGGTGATGCCCCGTAGGTGAGCTGGACTTTTGGTGCCACCTCTAGCAAAAGGCACTGTGGAGATAGTGCTCTTGATCTCTGTTGGGGTGAGGTAGCTGGTTGTGGGCACAGCTACTGCAAGGAGAGGGGGAAGCAGAAAAACTGATGGCTCTGAACAAAGGGACGGGAATAACCCAGGGAGCCCCCTGGCTAAACCCAGTACCCTGAGTTTCTGCTTTGGTGTTGGGGTGTCTGTGCGCAGCCTTTTGTAGCTTTTCGCCTGTGTCTGGTTGGTGAGTAAGAACCCATCCAGCTGCCTGTTATGCTCCCAAACCACTTACCTGGCTTTTGTAAGAAATGGGACTATGACATCCAGGAACCTTCCCAAACTCTTGCTTTCCTTGTAGGTGCATGGAGGACAGCGACGGAGGAATGGGGAACAGAGGACTGGAATGAAGATGTAGGTACCCTCAATCCCCTCCCCACGCTAGAAGGGGGACAAAACCTGCTAGCTGAGGACTATAGGAATAGCCCCAAACCAGGCTCCTTGTTCCAGGAACTGCACTGCATGACTCAGGTGGATTAAATACTGTTGCTACCAAGCTCTGGAATAACACTGAGAGTTTGCATCTTGGAAAGCTCTGCACTTGTTGATCTGTAATATCCACGCTGAGGGGTTGGGTGCAGAATGTCAAGTACCTCTGCTTGTCTTCACTACCAAGATTGTGCTTTTTATGCCTGTTTCCGGAAGCGCTGAGCTCTTCGTTTTGTGTTAATTTGTGGCTTGTCTCATTGTCAGCTCACTGCTTTATCTGTGTTCTCTGCATCCAATTCCACTGCTTCAGAAGAAACTTGATCTTGGTTTTTAAAGTTCTCCTAACTTTGGATCTGATCTGGTCGCCATTTAAATCAAGGGAGAATTTTGCTTTCACCTTAAATGGCTGAAGGACTGAACCCTTTATGGTACATTTTTTCACTTCCTTTCAGCTGGGCAGTTGGAGCTGCCAGCAAAGGAGAAGGCATTCATTCTTCAAGCACTGTCCAAAGGAAGTGTTGATGCTGCGTTTAGAAACACAGGCAGTTATGGCTGCTCCTGTGCTGTGTTTGCACCCCTCAGGTCTCTAGTTGAATACTAGAAGGCAATCCTGACAATCCTTCTTGTGTTGCATGAAGGCCCTTTACACACAAACCAAACACTTGGGCTTGTGATGTTTTTCTGTGATTTTTGCCAGTGCTGCAGAGGTGTTTGCAACAGTTCTTAGGCTTTACTGTCTGGGATAAAAGCTGTTTATATACATATATATTCCACACTAAACTATGTGGTGGCTGCTATAAATCTTCCTATCCATCCTTCTTGAGCACTGCAATTCAAACAGGAGTTGCCAGGCCCAGAGAAAAGAGACTGCCCCTTTGCTGGTTGTAGGCCCAGTTCAGCAAAGCCCTTTGGCATGTCGATTGACTGAGAGAAGTGGAATGTGCTTAGGTGCTTTGCTGACTCCAGGCCTATCCGAGCAGTTCCGCCTGCACAGCCCTAGCAGACCTTTGGGTACCTGTTCCAGTAGCCAGAAGTCCTGGTCTTGGCTGCAGGAATTGAGACTCAGCTGCCAAAGTGGGTTTGACGTTTCTTCACAGCCGCCTCCTTCTCTGACAGATATTTCCCCCTCCACGTTGGCATGGGCTTTGGGTCAGTGCTGTGCTTCTTGAGTTTCCAGACACCCGTTTCCCAGGGGATTTTCACTTCATTGGGGCCCTTCCATGACTCCCCAGTTGGATTTAGGGGCTGCCAGAAATGAGTGGAAATGCTTTCTAAGTTTGGCAGATGATTGACTGAGTCACTGAGGAGGGTATGTCCAGGCGAAAGCAAGGGCTGCCGTTTCTGATCAAAACCAAACATGTTATCTGTGCTAAAGCCACACACTCTGATTCTTGTGGGGTGCCCTCCTGCAGGCGTTCTGCCCAGCTGTAGTTTCTTTGTGGTTTTTGCTTTAACTTCGAAATTCCTCTTTATTTGGAGCCCTAACGCACGGTTCTGAAATGTGGGTTACCTCTCTCTTCTGTCTTCCAGCTTTCAGAGACCAAGATCTTCACTGCCTCCAACGTGTCTTCAGTGCCTCTGCCTACAGAGAATGTGACAATCACAGCTGGACAGAGGTGATGGCTTAATAACAATCCTATTTGTCTGCCAAAAGCAATATGGTAGTCTGGGGGCAGGGGATTGCTTTATAGAGTTATAGAACTGTAAGGTTAGAAGGGACTGCAAGAGTCACCTCATCTAACACCGCCACCATCACTACTCTCTTCTTCCCCTCTCCTCCCCTCCCTGTCGTCGTCCATGTCATGTCCCTCCGTCCCCTCCACCCCCCCGGCCAGGATGCAGGATTTATGGTCTATACCATCCACGACAGATGGATGTCTACTTGGACAAAATTCAGGAGCTCTGAATAAGTTAATATGGGTGTTAGTGGAAAGGCTGAGTGCTTGGAGACCAGGAACTCGGAAGTTCTGTTACAATCTGTCACAAGCTGAGCGGATTCTTCCTTTGTAAATCAGGTTCGAGATTTTTCAGAGCAGACTAAGGGATTTAGGCACATCAGTTGATTTTAATGGAAGGCTTATGTCTAAATCCCCTAGACTGATTTGAAAGGCAAAGCCAAGATGCTTAACTACTTCACCAGAGGATGTGTGGGTTATGAATGTCTGTGGAAAGCTGAGTTCCTCCAAAAGGTCCTATAAAAATTCAGAATTATCTTCACAGAACTTGGATTTATTTTTGCAGAAAATTAATTGATCTTGACATGTCGAATTGCATCGATTACGGGAGTGTGACCATTCACATGTCAGTTATTGGTCCCAGAAACCAGTTATACTCATGGCCTGTTCATTTATTAGTCAAGGTTTCACCTGTTTTGATACAGCCCTGTAACTCATGTAACTTTTTCATTTGATTGCCCTGGGTTACAAAACGCAAACCTTTTTGTCTCCGTCCATTATATTGGTTGCCAGACTTTTCTTAGTAGTTTGGCAGGATTACATTAGCTCCGCCTACTCAGCCTAGTTGATGAGTAGCACAGGTACTTCTTGCCCAAGTACACATACCTAATAGTTACCCTGGGTCATGGTTTTTCCTTTAGGCTACTGATAGGTACAGGTGATTTCTCCTTTCATCTGGTCCTTTGAAGTTGCTAGAGACAGTTGCTGACTAGTGCTGAGGTACTCCAGTCTGGTTGGCTGTAGCGGGGGGGGAAGAAGTTATTGGTGGGGATAGAAAGCTATTTAATGCTCAAGGGATGCTACAGCTCCTGTTAACCTTGGTGGTTTCATCCTTTCTCTTGTCCCAGAATTGACCTTGCAGTGCTGTTAGGAAAGACACCTTCTTCTCTGGAGAATGAGACATCAAACCTGGATTCATCCCAAGCTCCTTCTCTTGCCCAGCCTCTAGTGTTCAGCAATTCCAAGCAGACAACCATATCCCAGCCAGTGTCTGGTAACACCTTCCCCCATCACAGCATGGTAAGAAAACTGTCACTCACCTCTGCCTATGGCAGGGTGGGGGCTTGCTTAATTCAGTGGTTCTCAGATGCCTTCTGTGACCCTCCCTTTGAATAATATTGGAAGGACAGAGTGGGTGCAAACTTCTGGTTGAGAATCCCTGAGCTGTGTGAATTGCCAGCTTCGGTTCTGCTCTTTCCCCAGGCCTGGCTCCCGTTATTAGTTAATATGAATTAGGGGACTAAGCAGGGCAGCCTCAGTGCTGGAGCAGTGTTTATTCTTTGGAACTCTGGGCACATGCCTCTTTCTCATAACAAAAGGGAAAACCTGCTAATCCTATGGCCTGTGGGAGGCTGAGGGTGTTAACCACAGCAAGGGAGTGTCCCCTGAATGTGGCTGGGCAGCTGAGCTGGTGACCATGGCCCTGTTTTGTACCTTTCCTAGGGCAGCTTCACAGGGAACTTTTTTCCTCTTACAGAGGTGACTTGTCCCAAGGACAGACCAAGCTTCCAAGCAGTAAACATGCCTGCTCCTTAAGGGAGTGCTGCCTTTCTCCTCTGTCTCGCATTTCCCTCCTGCACGCGGCCCCTACCCCTCGAGCTTTGCTTGTGCCGTGTTGGTTCTTGGCTGAAGTTTGGCAGCCTGTGACGAGCTGCGAGCCCCGCAGTCCTGGACTGCAGAGCAGTGCGGGGAATTGCTGAACCAGTCCCAGGGACGGGGTTGGAGCTGAACGACTGCTTTTTTGTGTAACGCAGGCAGAAAGCTTGGGAGGATAGCAATGGGGAGAGTTCCGAAGTGACTGAGAGCACAAGTCCCTTGGACTTCTATTGGCACTTGTGCACTTTGGCATTCTTGCCAATCCATTTGTTACTGTTATTGGAGAGCACAGCTGTGTTGTATCCATGTCTTAAAAGCTGGCAGTTTGTTTGGGAGAGACTTGCAGCGGAAGATAAATGCATAAAGTCTCATTGCAGACAGAGCCCCATGTACATCCACTAGACCCGAAATCCATGTGTGAAACAGGCCACCACCGTGATAGGCAGGATGGGGGCATTCAGCTTGCCCAGGGATCAGGAAACGTAAGCTCCTGGCCAAAGCAGATGTGCTGACTCTCTTCCTTGCTAAAACCACAGGTCAGCATGCTGGGGAAGGGGTTCGGAGATGTTGGAGAGGCCAAAAGCAGCAGCACCACAGGCTCTCAATTCCTCGAGCAGTTCAAGACAGCTCAGGCTTTGGCTCAGCTGGCCGCTCAGCACACCCAGCCTGGTGGGAGCAACACGGCCTCCTCCTGGGACATTGGTTCCACAGCACAGCCCTCCGCTCTCGTGCAGTATGGTAAGGCATAGGGGCTCAGCTTCTGGGGGGAGGTGATTTCTGTCAGCTCTGCAGTGTGCGCTGCCATAGAGGATTCATTTGGGAGTGCAAACCCTGGAGCCTTTGGGCTAATTGCCAGTCAGAAACAGTCGCACAGGTGCGTGTTTGTGGGAACATGACTCTTAACTGCCTGCTGATTAGAGAGCGTAATTAGTGCTCATTAAGGTATTGTCAGGGTCTTTCCTTGTCCCGCTCCCAGCAGCAAAGTTGAGCCCATTCTGTATGTCCATTGCTCTGGTATCTGTTTCTGCGCTGCCAGCGTGCCACGTGGGCACTGCTGACCAGTCTGTTGCCATTTACATAGCCTGATGTGCTATCTAAATGCAGAATTCAGTAGCGTGGAAAGGAATTTCATGAGTGCTGGCTTCTGATACTAGGAGTCCAGGAGCTCTACTACAGAACGAATCTCAAGTATATGGGCATAGGTCAGTCTCAGTCTGCCAGAGGGAGCTGGGTGGCTGATCTAATCGTGCCCCTGGGAAAGGAAACCAGCTTTTTCTGTGATTCTCATGCCAGAGCCCAGTAGGGAATGGAAGTGATTTTCCTGACTCCTAAGGGGGACCGGCATGGGGGTGTATCTCTGATATAAGAGGTGCCCTGGCTGCTCTGCCCTTGGAAGGTCTCTCTGAGCCCTGCTGTGGTCTAGTATTGATGCTGTTCTTTCAACTCCTACACGTCATTTCTTGCTCTGGGGAAATGGCTCTGGTTCAAACATGAGCTGAGGAAAAATTCAGCTCTGTTCCAACAGCAGCCAGCGTTGGCATGGTCTGAGCATTTCAGCCAGGGAGCCCCTGCGGAGAGGCAGAGAGGAGAGGCGTCCTGTTTAAAAAGCTGTGGTACTGAGTGGTGCAGGAGGTGCAGCTGAGTGCCGAAGGGGGGAAGGCCTGAGCGTTAGTCACTGGGTGCGTGGCAGGTGAAACAAAAGAATCGCAGCTAGAAAATGCAGCCAAACTTGGGAGGAGGGAGGGATTCCAAGTCTGGTTTTGGAGATGGTTGGTGTTCAGTGCTCAGTGTGAGAGGCATTGCATTGGCAGTCACTCTGTGCGGTGAAGGTTGAGCTCTGCTGAGTAGATCTGCTTCCTTCCTCCCCTCCCTGCAATGGGGCGAGCCCCCAGGGCGATGCGCATGCTGTGCTGAAAGGGGGATGAAGCATGCAGGCCATGGAAGGGCAGGTTCTGTTTGAAGGCTGGATGGGCAGTCATGGCTCCTGGGATTCTTTTCCCCACAATGCCACTGACTCTGTGGAGAATGTTACTCCCCGTGTGCCCGGTAGACACTAACTGCGATGAACGTCTGAAACTTAGAAGTGCTTGGACTTTCTTTAGCACCAACGAAGCAAACTGCATTGACCCAACATTGTTTCATGTGGTAGATCTAAAGAACCCGACGGACTCATCAGTTCATAGCCCCTTCACCAAGCGTCAAGCTTTCACGCCAACGTCAACTATGATGGAGGTGTTCCTGCAGGACAAGCAGCCTGTGGGGACAGCCTCCGCAACGGCACCGCCCCCTCCATCATCCCCGCTGCCCAGCAAAACCAACCCCATTCCCCAGATGTCCCCAGGCTCCTCGGACAACCAGTCCTCCAGTCCCCAGCCAGTGCAGCAGAAGCTCAAGCAGCAGAAGAAGAAAGCCTCCTTGACATCAAAGGTGAGGGGCGTGGGGCAGCAGCGGGATGGAGGCAGAGCGGGGTTGGAATTGTAGTCGCCTCCCTCCATGTTAACGGGAGTGGGGCTGGATTTGACTGCCTGAGTTGGATTAGGCTCTTCATAGGCCTTCCGCGTTCCAGGCTGAACAGATTCATGTTCACAGCGTAATCCAGAGGGCCCAGGCACCCACAGACCACAGGGATGAGCGTGTTGGAAATTCCAGCAAGGTGGGTGTCACTGAAGCCAAGTTTGGGATTCTCAGCACCTCGGTATCTGTCTGCAGGGTTATGACTTTGCAGTCATCAGTGGAGGTGACCCTCCGTGGCCTGATCCCTGTATTCTGGGGCCACTGGTCGGCTGACATAAGAACCCGCTCTAGCATCATGACACTGAAGTGTGGTCAGCCCTCCTGTGCCAATGTTGAATTTCCTCTGCCTGCATCGGTGTGATTTGTGGCTCAAGGCAGTTCTCCTGCAGTGGCCTGAGCAGAGTGTCCTTTGCCTGTTGCGGTTGTCCTTGCAGGGAAATGCCTTTCAGGGTCCCTTCCTCCTTTTGCAGATTCCTGCTCTCGCGGTGGAAATGCCTGGCTCAGCAGATATCTCAGGGCTAAACCTGCAGTTTGGGGCATTACAGTTCGGTTCAGAGCCTGTTCTCTCGGAGTGCGAGCCAACACCCGCGACGAGCGCCCCTGTGAGCCAGTCTCAAAGCAGCCTCTACAGCAGCACTTCGAGGTGAGTCCTGGGCACGCCCGGTGCTGTGGGGAGCTGCCTGTGGTGGGCAGAGGCAGCCTCACTTGCAGCTCCATTGGGGTCTCCGTGGACCTGCTATAAAGAGTCTCTATCATGTAGCCCGTCGCAGGGCAGGAGGAGAAACGGCTTCGTCCCTAAACATGGGGCACCTCACTTGTACTGTGGTGGTTGTGGGGCTCCTGTGCCAGGCGGAGCAGTGGTGTGGGAGTTCCCTGGGCGTCCAAGCTGCCTCAGTAAATGAGCACAGGCCAGCACGTGCTGCTGTGGGAGCCCCTTGCTGTGCTGCATACCAGTAGACCCTTTCCGGCTTGGCTCGTAGCCACAAAGGGGGGACAGCGTATGCAACAGAAATACTTAAGTTGCCAGCGGACTCTTTCAGCCAAACCTATGGCTGACAGGCCTGCGGTACTTAAACAGAAAGTAAATTAGGGCAGGTTTCCTGCTGCCATTAACGCACTTACTGCCGACAGTGAGGGGAATCCCCACCACCTTGTTCCAGGTGAACAGGTTCTCCGTGTGTTTTGTTCTTTTCACTGTAAATACAAATTGTGGAGTTTGGTTTAGCAAACCAGGAGAGAGCTGAGCATGTGTCTCTGTCCAAACTGAGAGTGCCTTGTCACATTAAAGGTTTCTCACCCCTGTGCTGTCTGGCTGATCTTCTGATGGGAGCTGTGGCAGCTCTCCGTCCCTAGCACAAGGTGTTGAGCATCACTTATTGCACAACAACATTGCCATGATGTAATCTAAAACCGGAAGATGTAGCTCCACAGGGACAACAGGACCACCTAGAGATGTCTGGCATTCAGGCCCAGGAGTGGAGGAAGCTGTCCTGGTTTGTGAGAGTAAATGCGCCTCAGGAGTTCTAATGTAAACTGTGACATACCTTTGACTTGCCTGCCTCTAACCCCGCCCTGTTCAAGGCCCGGGGTACCATAATTCATGAGGGTTTAAATGCTGCCTGGTTTCTTGGAATTTGCTGCTCAGACCTAGGGTAGACTGGGGGAAGAGCTGGCAGAGACCTGTGACAGTACACTGTCTAGTTCTTTCTCCAGCCATTGCAGTGTGTCCCTTGTTTATGTGCATACTAATCTCTTGTCCAGTCTGATTTTAAGTAGATTTAGTTCCTCTCTTCTTATCAAGGAAGGGGCCTCTGACTTTGTCAGGAAGGAGAAAACCTGCCTGGATTTTTCATACTTAATTTTATATAGAGCATTACATCTCCAAACCATTGTAGAACCGTTAGCCCAGTGATACTCAGATCTCAATGCGGTTTGGTCAATAAAGGATTGAGGCTGCCAGCCCAGTAGAGTCACTTTGGAGAGAAAATAAACTTCCTTTCTTTCTCTGTAGTGAATCTTCGTCTGCAATTTCGTCCAGTCAAAGCCAGGAGTCTGGTTACCAGGGCGGCACAATACAGACAGCAACGTATACCTCCCAGAACAGCGCTCAGGGACCACTGTATGAACAGAGATCCACCCAGACCAGGCGATACCCAAACTCCATCTCCTCCTCCCCTCAGAAAGACCTGACCCAGGCCAAGGTAGGAAGCTGGCCTTGGCTGCTTTCCAGGGCCAGTGCATCCCCTCTTGGTGGTGGTGTCTTACCGTGGCAGAGTGTGAAGCCCTGTGTGGAGGGGTAGCTGTAATTCTGTAGCACAGGAAGGCTGTCAGAGAAATCAAAAAGCTGGTAACTGGACCCTGCAAATCATGGCAGTGGGAGAGCTGGTGAACTGGGACAGCTGAGCACTCAGCTTTGTTGGCGTGCTATGGAAGAGCCCTCTCCTCCCCCTGAGCTAGGGATTAGCTGCTGTGCTGAGGTGGAGGTAATGCCATCACCGCAGGATGTGTGCTTGTCTGCAGACTGGCCTTGCTCAGGACTGAAGGGAGGAGTGGGGGGGAGGTCACATGAAATGGAGAGGTGAGTGAGGAAAACCCGGTGTAAACTCCTTGCAAAATCTGCAGCACCAGCTATTGGCAGGGTCTCGCAACATTTGTTGTAAATCAGAGCTTTCTCATTCATTCCACCCCAAGTAGGCGTAATCCTAGGCCTTGTTGCTGCAGTGGGGCCCCTGGGTGCTGTCCTAGAGGGTGCATTCGCAATGCCAATAACAGGTGACCTGGTTATTGCTAGGGAGGGGAAAACGTGGAATTTCCTCCTCTTCCCTTCACGTTATCCCGAGTGTCTCCCCTCTCTCTGGCCAAGTGCTGCGCACACCTTCCCCTGGAGCCTGTCGCACTACAGCTGGGTCAGCTGCTGAAAGGGGCATTGCTCAGTTAATAAGCCTCTTCTCTGGTGCTGCTGCTTGGAGAATTTGTCCCTTTCTTGTGTTTCTTGCAGGCTTCTGTGTGTGGCCTGGTGACCTATATGTGGGGAATTGCCTCTAGGATCCTTTAGTGTCGCCTCTTGTCTTGTGGAATCTGATAAATGTACTGAGAACCCCTTACTATTGGTCACATGTCATGTGGCTGCCAAGTGACTGGCTCTTGATACCAGTACTGCGTTTCATTAGCCTTCAGTGAAATTCAGTGGTGGCAAAATCAAAACTGACAGAAGGCTACACTTTTCACACAACCGCCGACCAGCCTGTGGTACGCACTGCTGAAGGGTAGTGTCGGGGTGGAGAGTGTAGCCTGATTCAAAAAGGGTCTGTACGTTCTTATGGATCACAAAAGTATCCGGAGTGGGAGTAGTTAATGGTAACGTCTGTGTTGGCTGAGATATAGACCTCTGCATCAGGGCTTGAGCTGGTAGGGGTTAGAGGTTTCTTGCACCTTCCTCTGAAACATCTGGTACTGCCCATGGTCAGAGGGGAGGCTGAACTAGGTTAGCCTCTTGTCTGTTGTGGTCTGACAATTCCTACTGTCATAGTCTGCTCCTGGAGCTATTGTGTGGGCCTGGAGGGGAGTTAAATGACTACAGATGTGTCCATGAGGACAAGCAGCCATACCAAATTCTCCCCTTTCTTTTCCAGAATGGTTTCAGCTCTGTACAGCCCACGCAGTTACAAACCACGCAGGCCGTTGAAGGTGAGAGCCAGTGTGACGCGTGGGGGATCTGTGTTGGCTCACACCACACATGCACTTGTGCTCCTTTTGGGGGTTGTGAGCAGCAGCCTCGATCTGGGCTGGCAGGAAATCCTCATCTTGCTGGTCTGTGCTGCTCGTTTTATTTGCTTACCCTAAAAAGTTCTGCCTTTCACCCATTGCCTTTGTGACTTTGGGCAAGTCACTTAACTTCCGTGCCTGGTCCACAACCTGTAAAGCGGGACAGTCTGTTCTTGATGATGATCCTTGGCCCTTGTCAAGGACTTTTCATCCAGAGATCTCAAAGGTCTGTATGAAGCTGGATAAGGATCATTACTTCCGGTTTACAGTTGAGGGAAACTGAGGCACAGATGTGCAGTGACTTGACCATAGTCATGCAGCAGGTCATCAGCAGAGCCAGAAAAAAGCCCCAGGTCTCCCATCTCCTAGTCCAGTGCTCTCACCGCCAGTTAATGCCTCACCCCCTTCTTGCAAGGGCTGTTGGGAGGGTGAATGTTTGCAGGTGGAAAGGGCTGGTGGTGTTCCCAGTGCTCAGAAGGCCCCTAACCAAAGCTTGCATTCATAGGTGCTACAGGCCCTGTGCGGAAATCAGATTCCCCCTCTGCCCCCAATATTGCACCTCTTAACGATGCAGTATCCGCATCCTCCCTGCTGACAACAGCCAGCCAGCATTCGTCAGCTCTGAGTACCCTGAACCACAGTGAAGAGCTCCCCAGTACGACCACCACCCAACTCAGCAGGTGAGCTCGGGGGATGCGAATCACTGGCGAAGCAGAACGCTAGGCCCTGTTCCGAAATGGTGGGTGGAGGGGACCTTTTGGGCCACTTGCTGCTCATTTGGTGATGCGGCACCCCTCCTCTCTGCAGAGGGGCCTCCAGGATCCCCTCACTCAGACACCATGTGCTGGGAGCTTTAGTTATACTTGGTAAGAAAAGGTGACCCTTCCCATACCTGGCCAAAGCTCAGAGAGGCACTAGCTCCACCCAGGAAAGTTCAGCGGAAGGTCCCTTGAGAACAATGTCAGGTGCTATCTGTAGCGTGGCTGCTGGTAGCCATGGGCTGGGCTGCGCTTGGCTTCCAGTCTTGCTCTCCGTATCGGTCATCCATCCCAAATGTGGTCCGGTTCTGGCACCTGGCGTTTCCAAGAGAGGAAGATAATGAAGCTGTGTGGTAGCATTAGGAGGGGGAGTGGAGCCCTGCTGTCTGTGGAGAATTCTGCAGGTGGCTTGATAGCTTTTTCTCTTCTCCTGCAGCACGTTACCCCCCCAGCAGAACAGCCTCTCCTCATCTACATCCTCTGGGCGCACATCAACGTCAACTCTTCTGGTGAGTCCAGATGCTGTAGTGCAGATCCGCTGAGGCGCTGAGCACCTATTTCGGCAGCCCCACCCACTGAAAATAGGGGTGCACCATCCCCTGTGAAAGCCAGGCTCCAGGGGCAGCAGGCGGCGATGTGCACAGCAAGCATGTGGGTGGCAAAGCTGCCCAGCAGCCGAGTAGAGAGCGTAATGTGGGGTGGGGTTCATGTTGGCCAAGGATGTGGCTGGGTGCAGCTCAAAAGGTTAAGGCAGGGAGATTTATTGCAATATATTACATGCTTGTCCCTGGCTCTAGGCAAGACAAGGCCCTGCCTGTTTTTCACGTACCAATCGCTCCTTTCTAGCTTGCTGTTGCCATTACGGGAGGAGGGCATGCCACAGACACACGGGCTTGTGAATGGATGGAGTCAGACTAGGCTGGGGTGGATTGAACTGTGATGGGCCGACTGCTGGCAGTGCTGAAATACAGAGTCCACAGCTGCTGATGCTCCCAGTAGAACAAAAATGTTCCCACTCCCCAGCATGCGTCCAGACCCGTCTCTCCTGGGATTGCTCTGGCACTCCTTCAGGGTGTTTAAATACGCTGCTGGGTCTCGGGGCTATTTGCTTTGACCTTTGGCAGCAGCGCACAGATGGGATGGGTGCACTGTTGTGGGCGGAGAGAGGGTTTTATTAGCATCAGGGACCTGGGTGTTGCTGGGATATTGCACCTGACCCAGCAGCAAATGGGATGAGACCCCAATCTCCTGATCTTTTTTTTAATGCTGGATTGTTCCCAGCGTGCTGGGGAGAAGGGCTCGTTAAGGGGTTTTGCTTCCTTTTAAATTGTGAAGCACCTGACATTGGCCACTGTCAGAAGACAGGCTACTGGGACTAGATGGGCTAGTCTTGCCCAGTATGGCAGGCCTTATGTTCTTCCAGAACTAAGGGCATGTTCCTCCCCCACCAGGAGCTTGAAAAGGCTTTTGTACAGGGCTGAGTCTTGGGGTTTGTTTTTTTGTTGGCTGTTAGGCAGCCAGTCCCCAGCTTGTAGCTGTGGCAGATTCACATTGGCAGGGATGTCACCCACCTCTGTCTGCGTGAACAGGGAATCTGCCAAAGGGACAGCTCTCATTGTGCCGCCTGCACAACCGGTGACTGGGTTTGAAGAGCAAGCAACGTTGTGCTTGGAGCTGTCAGGAGCCTTTAAAGCAGTGGATTCTCACTGGTCTTCCCTTTGTCATTGTTTCCCAGCTGCCTGTTGGGGGGGTGGGGGGACCGGGGCCTGCAGGGGTAGAGGAGCCCTTTAAACCTGGAACTGTAAGATTTGCCCCAGAGGCTGTGGAGAAGTTTCAAGGCTGGTTTGTTTTCCTACTGTGGGGAAACTTGTCCCATGTGGTGATTTTTGGAGGTGCTCAGTCACTGCCAGGTTTCCTTGGCGGCACTTGGCCACTGCCTGCAGCCATGTGGTACTTTTTGGATAGATGGAGACATCTGACTAAAACAAGAGCCCAGCCAGTGCTCCAGCTGGCTTTTCTGCAAAGCCATCTTGCTGCAAACAGCTGCTGCAGTTAGGGATTTCCAGGTACAGACAGAGCTGTTTGCACCCCCCTTCCCCACTGCATACCACTCCTGTAGAGGATTTGCTACTCTGCCCCGCCTGGCTACATAGGGACTGCCGGGAGCCTTTAACTCTTTCTCTCTCCTCCCCTCCAGCACACTAGTGTGGAGAGTGAAGCAAGCCTCCATTCTTCTGCTAGCACTTTTTCCACCTCCTCCAGCACGGTTTCGGCTGCCCCGCCTGTGGTCAGCGTATCCTCCAGCCTCAGCAGCGTCAGCAGCCTCGGCCTGAGCCTCAATAGCAACTCCACAGTGACAGCCTCAACTCGCAGCTCTGTTGCAACAACATCAGGTACCTCCCTTGGGGGGGCCTGCATGTGGTGTGGGAAGGGGAGAAACTTATTTGATCCTTGTTTGTTTCACTCTGTAACTTTGTTTTCCTCCTGCAGGAAAAGCCCCTCCCAACCTTCCTCCTGGAGTCCCGCCATTGTTGCCTAATCCGTACATCATGGCTCCAGGGCTGTTACATGCGTATCCGGTGAGTGGGGCCGGGGAGCTGCTGCAGTGGTGTGGCATGCCAGTAGAGCCTTCCTAGCTCTCTCTAGCTAGAAAGGAGGGACAGTGCATGCCAGAGGAATCAGAGTTGGTACCAGATGCAGTCAAGCAGACACCACCTGGTTGACCTTGCAACATAAAACTCTCACAAGGCTAATCAATGGGGCTCAACTAGTTTGGAGGCCCCTCTACTTTAAAAGGACCTTGCGGGAGGGAGCAGTGTGACGGGTAAGTGTCCCTCGATAGAATGACGGGGTGTGGGGGTAGTCTTGGTGGAGGGCTACCAGAGCTGTCTGCTCTCTGCTGTGCTAAAGCAAACACGCAGCAAGTAGGGCAGTTACAGATCCTCCATCCACTGCAGAGCGAAGGGCCTCGGCTCCCAGCCTGTTCAGCCAGCAGCACCTATTGATCTGTGCTCCCTGGGAATGGAGGTTTGGAGCAGTGCCAGCTCCATGGCGGGTTAACGTGCAAACAGTTCAAATGGGAAGTGGGCAGCAATGGGACACTATGACTTTCTCCTTAAGGTAGAGAAGGGGGAAACTTGGAGCACTGACTGCAGAACCTGGGCCAGAGAATTACCCCAGTAGTTGGGAACCAGCCTGACGGGCTGAGTCAAAGATCTTAGCCAGGGTGCTCAGCCTTTTCCATACCAGCCCCGTCCTATTGGATGGCTGTGAAACCACCTCCGTCCCCATCCCACCCAGCAACCTCTGCCCCCGGGTGAGAGCTCACAATCTTAGAGGGTAGGTGGGTGTGGATGAGTATGTGTGTGTGTAAAACTAGATAGTGTATGTTCGTGTGTACAGTTTCTACAAACCACTAACCTACAGGGATTGTCCCACTGATATTGGGCGAGCCGTTCACTCCCATGTGGCACTATTGTTTCTGAAACTGCCACATCTCCCAGCAGAGATTTAGAGAACTTTAATCAGGTCCTGTAGCCGTTTCTCACTTTCCAGTCACTCTCGTCACGGAGGCTGGTCTCCATCGTTGGTCAGATACTTACCTGCACTGTGGTCATTCAGATTTGCCTTCGTACTTGGTAACGAACTGAGCGTGGCCTGTAAAATCTGTGTACCTAACGCAGTCTCCTGCTCCTTTCTTAGCCCCAAGTATATGGTTATGACGACTTGCAGATGCTTCAGACGAGGTTCCCATTGGTGAGTACTTTACAATGAGATCTGTAAGATGCTTCTCTAATCCTGCAGCTGGTCTGTCTCAGACACGCAAGCCAGTTGTAAGATATTGGTGAAAGGCTAGCAAAGTGGGGTTCCGTATATATACAGCTGGCACGCTAATCAATTTGCAATCAGCTTGGGGATCAGTATAATTAATTATTCAGCCAGCAGTGATGTTTGGGACAGTCGGTTTATGAAGCAGAATTCTGCTCACTGTTAATAAGAGGCTGAGCTCCCACGCCTGCTCCTTGGTGGATGGTGCTGGCTAGCCTGACTTTCTCAAGAAAGAGGGCGTCTGTGTTTGTGTTTGCCCTGGGGATGTGAAGTATGTTTTACAGAGGAAGTTTATCCTTGTTCCCATGGCTGTGATGCTGCAGGTAGTCCTGGACCTTTACAAAGCATGTACCATTAGACCTTTTCTAGCTCTCCTAGTAGCCAGACAGGGAATGGTAAATGCAAGAGAAAATCCGGAGTTGCTACCAGATGCAATCAGCCTCCCGTGTGACTGATTGAACTGCATAACTCCAACACGCTGGGCTTTTGCAACCTGGAAATCCAGTTTCTCTGAGAGGCCTATCTTTGTAACAGGAATGTAGCTCATTGAGCTTTCTGCCTGTCTCTTTTAGGATTATTACAGCATCCCATTCCCGACCCCCACCACCCCACTGACTGGAAGAGACGGCAGCTTGAGCAGCAATCCGTATTCTGGTAGGAGAGAGGCACTCCGTGTTGTGGGCGGTGGGGGCTTGGCAATAGCGCAAGCTCTGGGGGAGCGTTTTCTTCTTAAAGCAAAATATCCTCATGCACGAGTTTGAAACAAAACACGTGGTAAGCAGCCAAGTGGGGACCTGTCAGAGCCTGGGAACTCCAGCTGCCCTGCTTGCCGTGCCAGGCTCTGGAGGAGCCTTTCAGACTGCAGCACTCCAACTCGCACTGGTTTGTTTCTCCAAATTACTGGGTGGCATTTCCTGTACTTTGCTCCATCTGCGCTTAGCCTGCCCTGCTAGGGTTCATTTCTGAGCTGACTCAAACTCCCTGCTGTTCATTGTAGCTTCTTATGCACTGCCCCACTGGGATTAGCATTGCACAGCTCTAACCACGGGAGCACAGGCGTTGCTGTGGGGGGCAGTTCTCCAGCTTAGTGGCATTGTTCTCTTTTGGTTCCTCTGACAATTCAGTTTCTGGTGTGCCCATGTTCTGGACACCTCATTGCAGCAAAAGACCTAGGGAGATCTGTTTAGCAGGCAGGTAAAGAGCTGCCTGTCCAGCTTGGCAAAGCAGTGTCTAAGCATGGGGGTGTTACCCCCCCAAGAATCTGCCAATTGTAAGAAACACAGGAAGCCTGAGGAATAATGACATGAAATTCAGGCTGACTAGCTGGGAAATGAACTCTGGCTGCAGAAGAGTCTCCCAGGGAAGAGTCAGATGGGTATTTAAAATCTCAACTGAGCAACACACTAGCAAATGTGCCCCAGGGACCAGTTGGGGCTTGGAATTAGGATAGGCAATCTGGCCTAAAAGGTGCCGCCCAGCCCAACTCCAGCACTGAGGCCATGATTAGCTCCTTCAGCCACTTGTCTTTGTTCTCCTGTGCATCATGACCCTTCGCCGTTCCCTGCATCACTGCATCTCTGCTCCTCCGGCGTAAGGCAGGGAGTTCTTTGGGCCAGCCCCCTGAGCGTGGAAGCCCAGCCCCAGGCTGATGAGCTGTCTCATGCATCATTTGCCAAGCTAGCACTGGAGCTGGCTCTCTGCAGAGGCCCCAGTGAGGAAGTCACTGTCTTACTGTGCGCGCTTTGAATGGGGAGAGTGTTTGCATGAAAGAGCAGGCAGGTGCTCCTAAAGAAACGCAAACGGAGGCTGCCCAGACTCCTCCACCAGTGCCCAGTCTCCAGGGCCAGCTGCTGGAAGGAGAAGAGGAAGTAATGTTGGCGAGTGTTCTCTGCAGGCCATTGGGCCCCTGCAGGGGCTCTTGGTTCTGTGCCAGGCGTGGAGAGAATGGAGGTGTGAGCAGCACTGTAAAAGACGCTATTCACATCGTCAGCTAGTCAGGCTCTGACTCCTGTGTTCAGTGAGATCCGAGCGCAGGGCAGCCACTTGCTAACGGGACAGGGCTCTTAGGGTATGTCTATGCTGCAGTTAGACACCCGCTGCTGGCCCTTGCCAGCTGTCTCGAGCGCACGGGGCTTGAGCTAAGGGGCCGTTTAATTGTGGCATAGGTGGGACCCTCCCATCTTGCAAGGGCCTAGCGCCTGGATGCCAAATGTCTACACCACCATTAAACAGCTCCTTAGCCTGAACCCTGTGAGCCCAGGTCAGCTGGCCTGGGCCAGCAGCGGGTCTTTTAACTGCAGTGTAGACAGACCCTTCCAGCGTGGGGTCACTTGTGAGGCTGCTGCCATGTTCTGGGCCTGGAGCTAGCTCGGTTTGGAATTGCCATAAACTCTGGGACAGCTTGTGAGATCCTGGCATGTCTGACGCTCTGCCTGGTAGTGGGCTGTAGAACTCTGACAAACGCTAGTGTCGGTCGCTCACTCTCTGCTGTGTGGGGGTTGGAGAGTATAGGCCATAGGCTGCTATAAGAGCTGGCTGATGCACTCTGGCAGGACACCACATTAAGTAGTTTAGCCCTTGGGGAGCTGATGACAGAAACCCCTCTCCCTTTATAGTCTGCTTGCCTGTGGGTTGCTCCTTGAGGGCACTGGGGAAAGCAGCTGGTTTATTAGCAGTCCAGCTTTGCACACTGCATGGCTGCTGTGTCTGTAGAAGCAGCTGCAGAGGGGTCCCAGATGAATTCTTTCCCAGTGGCTATGGAGAAGGGTCATAGGTGCCAGGCCCCACTGATGTAATGGCTTGGAATCCTCAAAGAATGGTCTGGAGGTTTGGGCAGGGGCTAAGAGTCAGGATCCCTGTGTTTTCTTCCTGGCTTTGCCACTCTCTCTCTGACCCTGGGCAAGCCCTTCCCCTCCCTGAGCCTCACGCAGCAAGGCTGATGCAGGCCTGTCCCCCACATGGGTTTGAGATCTGGTGTTGACGAAGTTCTCTGAGATCCTTGAGTGAGAGGGGACCAATGCAGTGCTGACCGTCCCACTTGCTCACGTGTCCTTCCTCACGACAGGCTCATTCTCACCTGTCTCCCTTCCTCTTCCCAACTCCAGGTGATCTCACAAAGTTCGGCCGAGGCGATGCCTCCTCCCCTGCTCCAGCAACAACTTTGGCCCAGCCTCAGCAGAGCCAAAGCCAGACGCACCACACCACACAGCAGACGTTCCTGAACCCAGCTCTGCCTCCTGGTTACAGTTACACCAGTCTGCCGTACTACACAGGGGTACCAGGGCTCCCCAGCACTTTCCAGTATGGGCCTGCCGTGTTCCCTGTGAGTGCTCCCCCTCGCCACGCCTCGGGGGGTGGGCAGGCCACATCAAACCTGGCCCCATGCTCATTGTCCTGGCCCCTTCGTTTCTCCAGGTCGCTCCTACCTCTTCCAAGCAGCATGGTGTGAATGTCAGCGTCAATGCATCAGCAACCCCTTTCCAGCAGCCCAGCGGCTACGGCTCTCACGGGTACAGCACTGGTAAGAGACACTCGGTGGGCAGGTTCACTTGATGCATCTGTAACGTGGAGTATTGTCAGGGGTCACAGGAAAGGAAAGGGGCTGTTGTCCTGAGTGCATGGGCCAGTCCTCCGAGCCCCACCTGTGCTAGGACACTGGACTGCCACAGACAATCCCTCTCAGCTCTGGGTCTCTGAGCCACAGTTGGAAACCAAGTACAGCTGCAGATGGGACTGACCCCACTTTCAATCCCCAGTGGGGGCATCCATTGAAAATCATCCTTATGTCAAGCTGTGAGCCCCTACCCATGTACCGCCCGCTTCTGGGACTGGCTTCAAGAAGGCACTTGCTGGCTAATTAGAGGCAGTGTTGTGGAATCCTGGATCGAGGGGCAACTTGTCCACAAAGATGCTGCAATGTCCTCTCTGTTCATATACAGATTCCTTGTTCTCTGTGGCTGGCCCTTGGGGGGTAAGAAGAGGAGGGACTCTGCACGGAGAAGAAGGGTTCAGATTGCCCCATGGAAATTTTCATGTGTGGCTATAGAGGGGTGACCAGGTTCCCTGGCACTCAGTCAAGCTTAGCTGAATTCTTTTTGCTCTCCTGATTGTCTAGCTGGGAGGGCAGACAGATGTACAGCTCCGTCAAAGCTGCTGGAGGATTTAAGCATCAGCTGAGTGACACAGCTGGTGTTTCTCTTTCCTGTCTGCAGCAGCATTGAGAATGGACTCGAAGAGAAAATAGCTCTGCTGTAACTTGGGCAGCACATTGATTCTTCTTGAGTGGCCCTGCCATATCCCTGAGTTAGTCTGGATGGATGCATGGAGCACTGCCTGCTCTCCTGGAGAGTCACATGATGGTTTGCTGGGTCCCTTAGCATCGCTCTCCTAGGTTCATGGTGTTTAAAGCTAGCAGGGAACATTGGATCATTTGATCTGACCTGTGCGCCTCATAGGCCAGAGAATTTCATCCACTTACCACATAGTGAGTCCAATAACTTGTGTTTGGCATAATCCTGAAAGGCAGCCAGTCTTAGTTTGAAGACATCTGAAGATGGACAATCCACCATTTCCCATGGCAGTTTGTTGCAATGGCTAATTGCTGTCACTGAGAAAAACTTGTGCCTAATTTCTAAATTAAATTTGTCTGGCTTTAGCTTCCAGTCATTGGTTCTTGTTCTGCCTGTCTCCGCTGGATTGAAGAGCCCTTTACTATGTTTTCTCCCCACCAAGGTCCTTACATGCTATCCAGTCACCCCTAGATCTTCTTTTGGAGAAACTAAACAGATTGAGCTCTTAGTGTCTCTCAATGTAAGGCTTTTCTCTAGCCCTTGCATCTTTTTTGTGGCTCCTTTCTGCACCATACCCACTTTTCTACTTCCTTTTTGAAATGTGGACCCGAGAAGTGGATGTGGCATCCCAGGAGCAATCTCATCAATGGCGCATGGAGGTAAAATCACATTCTGAATCCAAGGATCACATCAGCCCATTTTGCCCAGTGTAGCTTTAGGTGCTTGTGTTCAGTTGCTTGTCTATCAGTTGCTGCTTTCTGAGACGCAGCCCCCATTCTGTAGGGAGCAAACATGTTAAAACACGTTTTGTTTGAAGGGCCTAGCTTACCAAACAATCCAGATAGCACTGTATGGCTGCCCTGTCCCCATCATTGCGTATCACTCTGCCAGTGTCTGTGTCCTCTGCAGATTTTATCATCAGTGACTTTATATTTATTTCCAGATCACTGGTGAAAATGTCTGACCTGGCACCAATCCCATAGAAACACTCCTATTGATGGTTCCCATTGACAACTGCTATTTGAGATATCAGCCAGTTCTTAAGCCATGTAATATGTACTCTACTGATACTGTATAGTGCCACTTTTTCCATGAGAAAACTGTGGCACTAAGTCAAACACCGTCCAAAAGTATGTTACATCTGTGCATTTACCTTTATCACCCAAACTTGTAATCTCATCAAAAAATGACTTTCAGCAAAGGATGAAGTAAGGCTTGTTTGAAGAAACCTGTTTTCTATAAAACCGTGTTGCCTGGCATTAATTAAATTCTTGTCCTTTCATACTTTTTATCAATTGAATTCCATCTCAGCTTTTCCATTGTTTTGTCTGAGATTGATGGCAGGATAGCTGGCCTGTAATTACCCAGGTCATCCCATTTACCTTTTTTTAATATTGGCACAATATTCATACCCTTCAAGTCTTCTAGAATTTCTCCAGTATTCTAAAATTTATAAACATTAATGTCCATTGACCAGGCATCTTCTCAACTGACTCTTTTAGGACTCTGGGGTGCAAGTTGTCTGGGCTTGCTGCTTTGTGTTTATCCCTAATAGATGTTGTTTAATTACCAGTGGACTGGAAAATTAGTTTATCCTCATATGCTACAAGTACATCATCCTGCTTTTTTTCCAAATACAGAACAGAATATCTATTATAACGTCTGCCTTTGCTTCTTCATCATTAATGATTTGACCATCTCCATCTTAGTAATGGGCCTGTCCCATTGCTAGGATTTCTTTTGTTCATAATATACTGACATGCCTTCTTATTGTCCTTAAGCCTGCCAGCCAGGCATTTTTTTCCTGTTGCCCTTAGTTTCCCTTACCAATTTTCTACACTTCATAATTTGTATATCAGTTACTCTTTCTCTTTTTTGCATTTGCTGTATATTGCTCTTTAATCTCCATTTGCTGCTTTTACTTCACCACTTTAGCTAAAGTTATCCTCTTTCTCAAGTCATGTCTCTGGGACACTTTCTTTTGTCATCTTAGACTTGCAGATCCGTGCTCTCTGCCTGTTCTCAGTAAGACCTCAAAACTGTAGCTGCCAGGAAGATGATGTAGTTAATTGTGGTCTGTGCTGATGAGAGGTGGGGAAGGAGGTGCCTTTGCATGTGTGTGGACAGGATGGCTTTATCTGACACCAGAGTACGTTCTGTCTCCATTTGGGCTTTGGCAAGTGGCAGATGTCTCTAGTATTCATGCACAGCATCAGCGAGAAGGCCCAGCTGATCTCTCTCTCCCAGGCTTCTCTGGCACAGCCTGTAAATCAGAGTGACTCTTGGTGTTGATGGTGCACTGCACTAGCACAGTGAGTCCGCTACCCCTGCCCTGCTCTTTCCAGTCTGTGCTTGGTGCACTCGAAGTGGGGAAATGCACAGGTCACTCTTCATACTGCCAAGGGCAGAGCTTAGGGCCAGGTGACTTCTCAGCAGCCTGGTACTTGGATCCGTTTCCGTACCTAGGCTCCTCTAAGCAGCAGCCCACTGTCATCTTTTTTTCTCCCAAGTTCTTGAGCAGCAGCGTCTGTTGCTGTGAGGTGCCAGAGTCTGGACCTGGCATGTAGTTTGCTGTGAAGTTGCTGCTGAAGTGAAATCTCAGCCCTTCTGGTGAATGTCTGCGTCTCTGCCCACAAACGTTGCCTACAAATCAAGGGTTTTAGAGAGCACTGGGCCCTGTTTTATGATTGACTCGCCCCTCTCCTAACTAATGTGTATTAAGGGGCTATTCTGCACTTGTGTGTTGTAGGGGTGGGAAGGTGGTCTTGTCTTGCTGCTTCGTCTCTGCTGTCCCCAAAACGTTATGGCCACAGTCCTCTTGCTCTCAATGCCACCTCCGTGGTTGTGAAACCCTGGCTAGTTGCGGAGATGGGTAAATGTTCTATTCCCTTTGTTGCAGCAGCCAGGATATCCTCAAAATATCGGGCTGGAAGGGATCTTGTGAGGTAACCAAATCCAGCCCCCTGTGCTGAGGCAGAGCCAAGTAACCTAGACCATCCCTGAAGGGTGTCTGTCCAGCTTGTTCTTCAAAACATCCATTGATGGGGATTCCACAACCTCCCATGGAAGCCTGTTGCAGAGCTTAGCCACGTAGTTAGGAAGCTTTTCCAGATATCTAACCTCAATCTCCTTGGCTGCAGGTGAAGCCCCATTACTGCTTGTCCTACCTCCAGTGGACACGGAGAACAATTGATCACCATGCTCCTTAGAACAGCTCTTAGCATTCTGGGAGGCTCTCAGGTTCTCCCTGCTGCTCTAATCAGAGCACCCCTCACTAATCTTTTCTCAGGTCTCACCGTGCCCAGTTTTTTTACCTTTCTTCCTAGGTCAGGTTTCTACCCTTTGATCATTGTTTTTGCTCTCCTCAGGACTCTGTCCAAGTTTTCCACATCTTTCCTAAACTGTGGCACCCAGAATGGGACACGGGACTTCCAGTGCGGCCTTGCCAGCTGAATAGAGCCGGGAGAGTGACCTCCCATGTCTTATACAACAATCCTGTTGTTGCACCCCAGATTATCAACCTTGTTTCCACATGCCTCCCTTTGACTCATTCAATTTATGATCCACTAGAGCCCCCAGATCCTTTTCAGCAGGGCTACCACCTAGCCAGTTATTCACCACTGTTAGTTGTACATTTGATATTTTCTCTCCTAAGCAAAGTACTTTGTACTTGTCTTTATTTAATTTCACCTTGTTGATTTCACACCAGCTCTCCAATTTGTCAAAGATGTTCTGAATTCTAATCCTGTCCTCCATGCTTGCAACCCTCCCTTCTCCCCCCAGCTTGGTATCATCTGCTGATTAGATAAACGTACTCTCCATTATCCAAGTCGTTAATGAAAATATTGAATGGTACCGGACAAGGTACTGACCCCTGTGGGACCCCACTAGATACAGCCTCCCAATTTGATAACTATTGAGTATAGACTCATAGACTCATAGGTCAGAAGGGACCAATATGATCATCTAGTCTGACCTCCCGCACAAGGCAGGCCACAAAACCCTACCCATACACAACCAGTTGTTACCCGCCTTATAGTAATTTCATCTAGACCACGTTTGCCACATCTTGTGTTGGAGATCCAGGGAAACACTTGGGCAATGGATTATTCTGTTCTTGGACCCAAGAGCTGCCTGTCATCCTGGCCTGATTGTTTCCTCCTTGACGGATCTTCCCAGAGCAAAATGAAGCCCTCTCCAGCCGGGAGCCTTACAACAGGAATTCTTCCCCTTGTCTGAATGGCTCTGCTAGTTCTCCAGAGCCACACTCACCCCTGGGACATGGGGCTCTGCCGTCCAAGCTGTTCCTGTACCAGCACTAGTGAGATGTGAAACAGCTCAGCACAGAAGAGCTGGGGTTTCTGAACTGTGCTGGATGCTGGTGTTGTCATCTTCCAGCACACCACTTAGCAGTGTGTAGGCTCTAAGGGCAGGCCCCTGTGGAGCGTTCAGTGACCTGGTCTCTGGGGAGCCCAGGGAGAAGGCACCAGGGGAACTGCAGAAATGAGGAATTGGCAACTTAGATCTGAAAGAGCCATTAGAATGAGCAGCCGCGTGTGGCAAAGCTTGAAGCTCCTGCAGGCCCCTGGGGACCGTGTTCTGGAAGAGCAGAGCTGCCGTGCTCCCGCTGTGGAGCCTTCTGTCCCTGCCGGGGCTGCTGGCAATTCTCAGCGCAGGTGACTTTTTCTCTCGGTATAATGAGGTTGAGGCTGTGGGTAGGGTTGTCTGGGGCCAGAGCACTCAAGCTGGGAAAGTGACAGATTCTTCACTCGGCTAAAGAGCCTTCCTCCAGCCGGGGTCAGATTCCCTCCGAGCGCCCCGGAGGTGACGACTCCAGGGGCTGTGTCCAGTGCCATGGCTCCTTCCTGACAGGAGTGGTGCTGGTTTCACTGGTAACACCAGGGTGCCCTGCCCTGCCCTGGGCTCTGGTACCTCCTGCCTAACCCTCCCTTTGGATTCCTCCCTCCACAGGTGTATCGGTGACATCCAGTAACACGGGCGTGCCAGACATCTCGGGCTCTGTCTACTCCAAGACCCAGGTTGGTGTTTCATGCAGGGGAAGATGGGAGCTGCAGAGCGGCACATCAGGGGAACGCGTGCCAGGCGTTGTGGGGACTGCAGGGCAGGCTGGGCAGGCCCGCACTGCAGCTGGTAGTGTGCCTTTCAGCCCAGGTAGGCACACCTAGCTTGGCTTGAGCACTGACAATAGTTGTGTGGACACTGGCACAGGTGGACTCAGCCTAGTCGCCTGAGCGTGAACCTGTCTGAGCTTTGGTGGCCAGCCTGAGCCTCTGGTGATGTTGCAGCGTCCACACTGCTGTTCTGGGTGCTCGCTGACCTGGAAAACACGCTCCCAGCTGCAGTGAGCCATGCTCTCTCATGCAGAGGGCTCTCCTGGCAGATTGTGTGCCTCTCCTGCAGAGGAGATCCAGCCAGGCAGGATTTGAGAGAGCAGCCAGAGATGTTGCATTTGGGGCTGGGAAAGGCTGGAAAACTCCCCTCTGAAGTGAGTAGGGTGCAAGAGCTATGGGCACAGACCCCTCGTCCTGCACCTCTCTAGCTCACAGCCCCAGGGGATACCTGCCGCTGCTGCACACGGTCGTAGGTGCTGGGAAGATGCAGGCCGTACCAGGTGCCCCTCACTCCACCCTCTCGTGGTGTCTCCTTAGCAGCAGTCCTTCGAGAAGCAGGGATTTCACACTGGAACCCCGGCAGCCTCGTTCAACTTGCCTTCAGCACTAGGCAGCGGCGGCCCCATCAACCCCGCGACAGCCGCCGCGTACCCGCCGGCGCCATTCATGCACATCCTGACCCCGCATCAGCAGCCCCACTCGCAGATCCTCCACCACCACCTGCAGCAGGATGGCCAGGTAAGCAGCCCCAGTCCCTGCCGGGTTATGTCCTAGGGCTCTCGTTCCCCTGGCCCCCCCTTCCCTTCTCACGCCCCACAGTGGACACATGCAGACACGCGGTGACACGCACATGCTTGCTCATGCCCGCACATACACACACGGCCTGTGAGAGGAAGAGGTGAGGAAGGCCCAGGGGGCACTCAGTTGGGGGGTACTCAGCGCCCCCCCATTGCTGCTGGGCCGTACCAGGTACGTTCAGCCATTGCCCCTCCCCCCGGGAACATACCTGGTACGTCCTGACCTCCCCATTCCTTGGAATGGCGGCTCCTCAGGCCAGCAGTGGAGCGGTTAATTGCCACCCCCACGCTCCCGCCGTAGCTTTCAGGTCTAACCGTGGATTTCTATTGTCATAGTTTGTCCCTTTATTTTACATATCCTGGCACTGCAACAGCTTCCATATTTGCAGATGATACTGTGCTGCCAACGCCAGCAGGAAGACCAGGTAATGAACCTCTCTGAATGGTAATGCCTTGCCCCCACTGCCCACCCCAGGGTCTCTCCCCGCCCTCTAGGCCCCCACTAGCCCCGCACCCTGCCAGGCCAGGAGGGAGGCCCTCAGTCAGTATGTGCACACACACACCCGCGCGCACAGACACACGCGGCCATGTTCACACCCGCCCCTCCTCCCCCCCCTCCCCAGCTCCCTGAGCCGCAGCCCTGGTGGGGCCCTCCAGCTGCTGCTGCATGGTGTGTTGGAAGCCTTGCTGGTCCGGAGGAAGATGTGCAGAGTGGCTCCTGTGGAAAGGGGAGGCTGGGGGGCCCAGCTGGGTTGGTGGCTATGGGCTGGGTGGCATCTGGTGAGGGCCTGCTGAAAAGTGGGGCTGAAAGAGCCACGGCGCTGTGGGGGGCTCGCTCGCAACAGGTGGTGCCATCGCTGGAGTGTGCAGCACAGTGACGCTGTGGACTGGAGCTCGCCTGGCATGGCTAAGGATGGGGCGTCTCACCTGGAGCTGGTCCCGCGGGTCTGCAGCTTCTGCTGTTGACCCCAGCGTGGGCCTCCTGGGATTGAGGTCAAGGCACATCCTGGCATGTGGGATGCAGAGCAGGCTGGGTCAGGACCCTGGGGATTCTTAGGCCCGCCTGCTCCCCCCAGTAACCCTCTGCTTCCCCTCCACCCCCCAGAGTGGCACCGGACAGCGCAGCCAGGGCAGCTCCATTCCTCAGAAATCCCAGGCCAACAAGTCCGCCTACAACAGCTACAACTGGGGCGCCAACTGAGGCTGCTGCAGCCCGCGCACCTCGCCGCTCGCTTCTGGAAGAGAAACGTACCGAAAATGGCAAGGAAGGAACATGGGGAGGAGAGAGTGCCCCGGCACAGCGCCGGCAGCCCCCGGGGCAGGCCAGCCACGCGGCTCGGCATTGTCTGTTTTCAGCCACCTTTCCTGTTGTATGTAATATAGAATTTGTATTTTCTCTCTCTCTCTCTCTTTCTCTGCATTCAGACTGAACCGTTTGCCGTAGGGGCCTTTTTTGGTTTTTACTCCTTTCTCTCCCCCCTTCTGCCCACATCCCACTGCCCCCTGAACTGGCGGATCCAAAGGAGTGGAAAGCTGCAAGCCCACCTACAGCAAACCCCCTTTATTATTAGGAATAAGAACAGTAATTGATATGAACAGCATTGTCAGATGAATTAGTTGAAGTGTTTTTGTACTGTGTTCTAAATTTAATGGATAAATGTGTCTTGTATATAAAAACAAAAACCCCACGCCGTCCTGTAGTCCTCATTTCCTCAGCACACTCTGCAGCTCCAGCAAGCGCAGGAGGATACATGGAGGGAAACCCCTCTTTATTTTACGTTCTCCATCTGCCCCCTTTGCCCCAGGGGGCCCCGGTCCAGGCCCTTCCTTTCCCCCCTTGCACGCTGTAAGTATATTCTGCTTTTGGGTTTTTTGGTCTTTTTTTCTATGCAGTCCAGATCTTGTATTTTTCAGTTCCAACTGGTCACTTCAGATGAGCCCCCGCGCGGGTTATTTACTAAAAGAGAATAAAGATCACAAAGTGATGTGTGTATTTTTTAATACCTACCTTCTGAGCCTGGTTCAGTATTTTTGGCACAGCATTGGAATGGGTCAAGGCTGCTGGAGAGAGACACTGCAGGGCTGGCTTGTGCCAACTGGCCCTGTCCCAGCATGTTGCGGGGCAGAGGGGGGCACAGCCTGGCTCTGTCTCTGGGCCTGCAAATCCCCCTTTTTGTTACTCCCAGGGCTAAACAGCTGCTGGCTCCGCCCCCCAATGCGTCCCAGGCATCTCTGCTCTACCTGGGGTATGTGCCTCAGTGGGCCCAGGTGCAGGCCTGTTCTCCCAGCCGTGGCTTGCAGTGACCCAAGGAGGCTGCACTCGCCTTAGGAGCTCTTCGCTTGCTTCGTTTTCCCCCCTTTTGCTCCTAGTGTTCCCTGCAGGGTCTGGACACATTCCTCCATGGGCTGCTATCTCTCCATCTCCCAGAGCGTATGTGCACCATGCGCGCACAGGCTTGTATCCTACATACCACTGCCAGGCGGGCAGGCCCGGACTGCCCCTTACTGCCCAGTGTGGTCCCAGCCTCCCTGCTGGGCAGAGGCTGCCCCACACTGCAGGCGAATAGACTAGCTGCCGCTGCCTTCCCTGAGTGGGAGGGGTGGGGCTGGCTCTACGAACAGCCCCACGCTGGTGTCTGGCTGAGGCACTGCAGAGCCTGGCCCTGGGCTGGGGTCCAAGTACTAGGATGTTCTGAGCTGCATGGACCCAGCTGCCCAGGACCTTCCTCCGCCCCAGCCCACGTGCAAGCGTTCTCCAGGCGCTGCTGGCCTGTGGGGTCTGGCTCGCGGGAACCAGTTCTGCTGCTGTTCTACGGGGGCCTGGTGGCGTTCAGTCGGGGGGAGGACGTGTCTCAGCAGCTGCTGGCGCACCCCGGGGCTCCTGTGAAACACTTGTGAGCCCGGGGAAAAGTCAGTCCTGCAGTGCAGGGAAACTGACTCCTGCAGCGTCGCGGAAAAGGTGCCTCCAGCGCAGCGCCTCTGCTGGGAGCGCTCCAGGCTGCCCTGACAAGGTACAAACCCTCTACCTGCTGCTAAAGTCCAGCCCGTCCTTCCCGTCTCAGCCTGTGCTTTCCTGGCCTGGGTTTTGGATGCTCACGTTCCCGGCTCAGGTTCAATCCCTGCTTGTAGCAGGGCAGAATATTTCTGTGTGTTCCCTTGGCCGAGTTTCCTGTTCTGAGACCGAGGCTGACTTCAGCCTTGCCGAGTGCAGCTGCTCGGGCCCCGTAATGGGTACAGAGGCATGGCCAGCACACGCTCCCGCTGCTGTGTGCTGCCCGCGCGGTGGTGTCAGGGCTAGCCTGGCAGGTAGTGCGTGAGCCCTGGGGGCCGCTGGTGGCCCCTTGCCCGGTCGAAGGGCTGTGTGGGGGCCCTGTGCTGGGACAGGGCTGTCTGTGGCTCAGAACGTCCCCACTGGCCCTTGGTTCCTTGCGAGATGGGGCTCCCCTGCCGGCCTTGTCGCCCAGCCTGCGCAGGCAGCTTGCTGTACCGTGCACGCCGGGACTGTACAGCAGCAGCAGCTGGCAGGCCTGAGCTCTGCCTGGGGCAGTTAATCCTTGATGTGGGTTTCTAGCGGCTGGTGAAGGGCAATGCTCAGGGCAGCTCCTCCTGCAGCACTGGGGCTGTGGGGGCCGACGGGGGAGCTGTGCTTCTGACGCCTGGCAGCCCCTTCACCCCAGCTCGGCTGCGCCAAGGAGCTGCAGGGACCCCTCCCTAGGCAGCAGACCCAGCCCTAGGCCGTGGCCCCTGGTGGCTGAATGGGGCTGCGGCGAGGAAGAGCCACGGCGGCTGGTCCCTGGCCCGGCGGAAGCAGGGGGTAGGAAAGGAAGTCTGCACCTTGCTGTGCTGAGCTGCCAGCAGAGAACCGGGGGGGAGGGGGCCCTGCCTTTCTAACCTAGAGCCTCCTCAGCCCGCCAAGAGCTCAGGCACAGCCGAGCAAGGGCCTCTTCCGGCTCCGGGCCGCCTGGCTGAACCTGACTCCGCGCCCCCAGGTAAGCTGGGCTGCGCTGCCCCTGACTGGGGGGACCGCAGGGGGCAAAAACAGGCACTGCACCCTCCCCCTTCTGCCAGCGGTATGGGGGGGAGGGCAGATGCCCTGGGCCGGTTGGTGCCTTCCGTGTTAAAGGGGTTGTTACCAAGTGCACCTGGACAGTTGCTCAGCCGGTTGTGGGGGAAGGGCCCACCTTGGGGCAGGGCTGAGATATGGGGGGCGCTGCCAGCAGGGGCAGCAGAAGGCCGAGGGGGCTGCTGGCGGGGACCCCAAAGTGCAGCCTCCTGGCTACTGGGGATGGAAGGTGCCCGGCACGTCTCTAAACTGCGGTGTCCTGGCCAAATGCCCCCTTGGGTGGCTCCCCTGTCCTGCCCCCAACAGCTGGCTCTGCTGCTCCCACATAAGAGACGGGGACAGTGGAAAACCAGCACCCTGCCTTTCGCTGCTTCCCCAGATGAACAAGGAGCCAAGTGGCCCCGCTGCATGCAGCTGGCTCGTGCAGCGCCCTGGGCTGAATGCAGGCAGGCCACCTTCGTGTTGGGGCCTGTGCGCTTGTAGAAAGCTGCAGGGTCTGATCTGCACGCTCCCCTGGGCGTGGGTGCCCATCGGACCATGGGGTCTGGGCAGCCGCCAAGACATCACAGTTTACTTGGCCCTAACCCCACCAGGAACACGAGACAGCTGCTTCCAAGCCTGCCCCCGACCATGCAGTGGTTAACGGGCTGCCTCCTGCGCCAAGCAGGCCTGTCCAGACGGCACCTTAAATAACTCGGTGGCTCTGAACAGCCCGGTTCTGATACACGTGGGCGAGTCACGCTCGGGGGGGTGCGCCCAGGCCTGTCCCGGCCTTGCAGGAGACGGAGCGGGATCCAGCAGGGTGGTGGATCCAGGGACTCAACCTCCCCCCCTTGTGCTCTGCTTCCGGCAGGGTCCAGAAGGGCTGCTGTGACCCAGAGGACTCTGCAATTGGCATCGTCTCCCCTGTTGTGGGCCTGGTCCCGGCGGGCAAGGCTGAGAGGCTGCGGCGCTCTGGCAGGAGCCTGGCGCGTGGAAGAGCATCTCCCAGGGATGGCCGTGCCGGGATTGGCTGGGGGCAGCTGATGGATCCGGCAAGAGCAGTTACAAGGGATCCAGTGGGACCAGCTGGGGATCCCCACATCCGCCTGGGGGACCCCAGCTTGTAGCTGCCTTACTCAGCCGGGTCACCCGCTGCCTGGGGATGGATCCAGCCGAACCGCAGCTGGGGAGCCGGGCTGCCGGGGCCAGGCCTCGGGGGCAGGGGCCCTCCCTGCTTTTCCACGTGAGGCCCCTGCGGCAGCCGCCGACCCCGCGGGATCTTGGCCCCCAGTGCCTCAGCCTGAAGGAGCGGATAAGGCTCTTCGAGGCAGACGTGCCCGTGAGCCAGGGCCCCGGTCCCAGGGCACAGGGGAGGGAGGGCCAGGAGCCAGAGCCCAGTGGAAGGGCCTGGCCACCCCGCGGGAGTGAGGACGGAGCCCTGTCCAGCAGGGGCCCCGCCCTCAGCCCCAGCAGCGCCAGGCCCCCGGCCCAGAGGGAGGTGGCAGAGCAGGTGGGGGAGACACGGCCTCCCCCCGGCGCGGGGCCAGGCTGCTCTGTCAGGGAACAGGTTCGTGCCTTCGAGCTGTGCTTTGGGGCGCGCCAGGCTCCCGGGGCAGCCGCTGCCCCCTGGGGCAGAGGGGGGCAGACGGGGGCCCCAGCAGCAGCAGCAGGGCCTCAGCAGAGCCAGGAGCAGGAGTCCCAGCCCCCCGAGAAAGGGGGCCAACTCTCGGCCCTGTCAGCCGGGCTGTGCCTGCCCCAGCTGGAGCCGCCGGCCCCGGAGCAGCCCCAGTGTGGCAGGGAGGGCAGCAGCAGAGCCCTTGACCTGGGGGCGCTGCGGGCGGGAACCAGAGCTCTGGGGCTGCCTCAGACCCCCGCAGACGCCTGCAGCCCGCGGCTGGGGCAGGCCGCCAGACCCCAGGGCGCCCAGGGGGAAGGTGCAGGTGGCGAGGGGCCATCCCGGAGCCCCCTGCTCACTCACGGCCCCCTGATGTCCGGCCCGCTCCCCGCAGACAGCAGAGCCCCCGAGCCGCCCCCGGCCCTGCCCTCCGCTCCCTGGGGCCTCGGGGAGTCTGACGGGGTCGACTCGGACTCCACCGAGACCTCGCCCAGCGCCCCCAGCGAGCAGAGCCAGCCCGACGCCAGGAGCTTCGCTCTCAGGTGGGTAGCCGGGCCGGCCTTGCCCTCTGCGTGCGGGGCCGACTCATGGGGGGGGCGCGGCGCGGCTCTGGGGTCTCCCCTCCCAGCCGTGCGAGCTGGGCTGGCTGCCAGCTTTGTTCTGGGGAGCTCACGCCCACTCCTCTGTGCCATGGGGCCTGCCACCCTATGGGTAGCAGAGCCCGGGTAGCCCCTGTGCCGTGGGGCCCTCACACTGAGCCAGCCATGCTTGGCAGAGCAAGGCAGGACCTGGGGCCATGGAGCTGAGCGGGGAGGGGCGGGGGCAGGCAGTGCACGGATGCTGCAGGTTGGGGAGCAGGATCCGGGGGGAAGGTGGGGTTGGGACAGGGGCCTAGGCGGGCACTAGGGTCAACCAGTGCCTGAACCCTAGGAGGGGCCTGGCTGTGGCAGGGTTGGTGGGGGCTGGGGGTGGGGGCAGGGTTGGTGGGGGCAGTGCAGGGCCTGGCTTTGGCAGAGTTGGTGGGGACGGGGGGTGGGAGCAGGGCGGCGCCAGGCCTGGCCGTGACAGGGTTTCTCCTGCCCCAGCCTGGCTGAGGCGAGGGAGTTTGGCCAGGACAGGAAGGAGGCCCCCCTGGCCAAGGGACGCTCGGGATCGCTGAGCTCCAGCCGGTCCATGGCATCCCTGATCCCGGCCCACGACCTGGAGCAGCTTCTGGAGGAGGAGAGCCTGCAGGTGCGTCTGTCCGCCCCCTCACGCTGCCCCTCTGGCCGGACCGGAGCCGCGGCAGGACCGAGCCCGGTTGGGTGGGGTCTGAGCCAAGATACTAGGGCTGGGGCTGCAAGTCAGGCCGGAGGGGCAGCCGGGGCAGGGGCGTTGAAGCCGCCCTTCCTGCAGCCTCAGGCCAGCTGGCAGAGGGGTGCAGGGCACGGCTCCAACCGGCGGGTGCCTGCCATTCCCCAGCCCAGGTGCTCGTGCTCAGACAAGAATGAAGGGAGCCTGCCAGGCTCCGCAGAGGTCAGGGGTCCTGCCGCGCCTCGCTCCCAGCAGCACCTCGAAGAGATCCAGGTGGCTGTGCTGCACAAAGACCGGGTTGGGGACTGGGTTGGGGGGAACGACCAGCACCAGAGGGTGACGGTGAGTGCCGGGGCCCACGTGGAGCAGCAGGGGGAACGCAGCCAGGGCTGGTGGAAATGGGGGGATGAGAGTGCAGGCTTCAGCCCACGGCCCTGATTCCCTGCAGATTCACCACGCCTTTGCCAGCGGCCTGGCCACACAGGAGGCCACCATCCAGCCACGGGACGAGGTTCTCTCCATCCACGGGCACTTGCTGACAGGCTGCAGCCATGGGGAGGCGCCGCAAGTGCTGCACGGAGCCCGGCCTGGCCAGCAGGGCCTTGTGGTGCTGCGGAAGGGGGCTGCGAACAGGGTCCCTGAAGGCTCCCTCCCAGCACCGCGCCCAAGGTCCCCTCCATCAGCCCCAGGTGAGTGACAGCCAGACACGGCCCTGAACCCGAGGGGCCCATCAGGGAGTAGCCGGTGTCTGACGGCTCCACCCGTCCGTCTGTCCTCCCTGCAGACAAGCCGGCGACAGTGATGTCCGTGCAGCTGGTGAAAGACACCCATGGACTCGGCTTCAGCCTGGCCGGGGGCCGGGGGTCGCTGCAAGGGGACAGGCCACTGACTGTCAAGAAGATCTTCCTGGGTGAGAGACCAGAGGGTGCAGCCCCGTGCTGCCAGAGGCCTCTGTGTGAACTCGGTCTACAGCTCTGGCCACAGTCAGCACAAGACACCCCAGCCCAGCTGGGAGCCTCATCCATGGGCTGGCCGTGGAGATGGAGCCGCTGTGGGGCATGGGGGGAGCGGAGCTCACCGGCGCTCCCTGCGTGTGCCCCTGCTCCAGTTCATAGGCCTCCAGTTTGCAGAGGTGGGGCGGGAGGGAGACAGCAGGAGGGAGATGGGGGGGCAGGCAGACTGGGGGGGACACGCTCTGCTCAGCTGCAGCTCCCAGCCCATTGCTACCCCTGGGTCGCAGAGACTGTCAGGGTGCCCCTTGGGGAAGAGGGAGAAATACCACCCTTGACTCACCCGTGGGGTCCCCCCTGTCAGCGGCCCCTCGAGCCAGGCTCCAGGCCGGGGCGGCCCCTCACCCTCGTGTCTCCTGCAGGGGGCCCCGCGGAGCTGCTGCAGCCTGGGGACGAGCTGCTCCGGATCCAAGACAAGAGGCTGCAGGGGCTGGCACGGCTGGAGGCCTGGAACCTCATCAGGGCCCTGCCCATGGGCCCTGTGCGGCTCCTTGTGCGGAAGAGGGGGAAGCCATGAGATCTGCAGCCGGTCTCGACTCCAGGCCGCACCGGTGCCTCCAGCTGGCCAGGGCAGACGCACCCCAAGGCCCAGAGACGCGTTCCTCCGTGGGGGAGGGGCCGGGTTCTGGGGCCTCAGTTTCCCTGTCCATACAGTGGGGAACATAATCCTGCCTGGGGTCTGGTCTGTTTATGGTGTGAGTAGGGACCAGCTGCGTGTGGCTGCGCCGGACACTGCGGGCCCTGGTCTGGGGGTCTGGGCACCTGGCATGACGGGGGTCAGGGGCTGGGCATGGGTCTGGGGGGCCTGCCCGCCATGGGGTGCCCTGATCTCGGGGACAGGGCTGAGGGGGGAGCCGGGCTGGCACAGGAGCACAGGGCAGGCAGCGTGTGAGAGGAAGCGGTGTGTGTGTGTGTGTGTGTGTGTGGTGTGTGTGGTGTTTGCAGTGTGTATATGGTGTGTTGTGTGGTGTGGTGTGGTGTTTGTTGTGTGTGTGGTGTGTGGTATGGTGTTTGCGGTGTGTAGTGTGGTGTGTGGTGTGGTTTGTGTGTGGTGTGTGGTGTGTGTGTTGTGTGATGTTTGCGGTGTGTGGTGTGTGTATTGTTTGTTGTGTGTGTGTTGTGTTGTGTGTGGTGTGTGGTATGGTGTTTGCAGTGTGTGGTGTGTTGTGGTGTTGATGTGGTCTGTGGCGTGTTGTGTTATGTGGTGTTTGCGGTGTGTAGTGTGGTGTGTGTATTGTGTGGTGTGGTGTG
>ML675647.1:8246044-8304648 GCA_007922155.1 Mesoclemmys tuberculata
TCTTCAGCGAGCTGGAGGCCTGGGCCCTGCCCTGCCAGCCCTTCGGTAGGTCGGGGCCCTGCCCGCGGAGCCCGCGGCGAGGCTGGGCCCTGCCCTGCCCGGGGCCGGCAGTGGCACCGGTTTCCCTCGCCCCTGCTCCTCGCGGCTGGCACGACCTGCTGGAGGGAGAACCAGGGAGGGCGGGGGCTGCGGGTCGGGCCTGAGGGGCACCAGCAGCACGGGGGGGATAGCGACACGGGGACAGCCCCCGTCACGGCTGAGGGGCGTCAGCAGAGCGGGCGTGTGATGTGCTGCTTCCCCTTTCTGCTCCCCAGGGCTCCCTGGCGTCGAGGCTCCCCCGCCTCGCTCGGGCCATCTGAGCGAGGAGGAGAAACGGCAGACGCTGCGGGACTCGATGCTCAAGTGTCCGGATAGCCGCAGGCGCAGGATCTCTCCAGAGGGCCTGGACCCCGGCAAGGTGTTGGGGGACAGTGCAGGCCTAGCAACCCCAGACAGGAGGCCTTTTTCTGGGGTGAGTGCAGCCAGGGCCCTGGCCCGGGTGTGGTGACCGTTGTTAGGTCCCGTGTGCTGCTCGCAGTCTTCTGAGCTAGGTCTTGTGGCAGTCCTCTCTCTCTCTCTCGTTGCTGGCATGGCCCTTGCTCTTCGTAGGCAACTTCTCAGGGACAGCAGGGGCCATCGTGGGCAGGTGCTGGTACACGCTGCTGGGCACAGGCTTCCCCGGCAGGCCAGACCATTCTGTAACGAGCCACCCGAGTTCCCCTCCCTTGCCCTCTATGCCACTGAAGTGCCCCCACCCCCGTTAACTGGCTCTTTGCTTTCCATCCTAGCTGGGAGAGATGCAGCCAGCTCCCCCTAGCGCCAAAGAGGACAAAGGTCAGTGCCTATCGGAGGCAGCTTCTGCTCTGGAGGTCTGCATGAGGGTCTGAGCTTTGGGGGAGGGAGGGGTAGTTCCTCCTGCCCCCACCTGCCAGACTGGCAGGAAGGCCAGGCTGTGCTGGCCGAGGCACGTGCTGGCCTGGAGCTCCCTGGTCTGGGAGAGGGTGTCGGAGCCCTGAGCTGGGATGCCCTGCTGCTCTGTCTGACGCTGGTGCCTGAGCCCAGCATGTGGTTTGGCCCGTGAGACACATCTTGGTGTCACTGCTACAGAGCCCTGCTCTCTCCCAGGCACGTCCCGAGCGCCTGAATTGACAGGCTTTGCCTGTGTCCCTGCCTCGTGCACTTCTGTCCTCTTACAGATCTGGATTCCCAGGTCTCCTCGCAGGGGCTGGAGACCATCCTGAGACCGGGCAAGCCAAGGGCCCGCTCTTATTTCCAGAGCGTGTCTGTCACCACGGTGATGGCGCCCGATGGGGTGAGTGCTCTCTGCATACACGGCTGTGCTGCCAGCCCAGAATCCCTTACCTGCCTGACGGCAGGGGCTGTGCGGGGAGGGGCTGGCACATGTAGGCCTGGGCGTGGGGCATATTCACTTTGGCTCCCGCAGGCAGCAGGTGCTCATCATGGCTGGGAACCTGCTTTGCGGACAGTCCCCAGCACTCACGTCAGCCGTGCTTCCCACCCTCCGCTGCCTGCCATGCCTGGCTGCTGACAGTGACGGGCTCCCGCAGGTGGGGCAGGGAGGGAGGGTCCAGGGCTGCCCTGGGCTGCGTGTGCTGAGGGCCCTGTGTCCCGTCTGCAGACCATGGAGGAGCGTCGGACGGTGCAGGACAGCCAGGGGCACAGAGAGACTGTCGTCACCCGCCGCAGAGGGGACCAGACCTTCGTCACCACCACCCAGGAGGGCAGGCAGGGCAAGGACAGTCGGGAGGAGGAGATCAGCCTGGACGATGGTGAGTGTGGGCCAGGAGCCTCCCATGGGGCAGGGCTGGGCTCTGCCACTAGCTGGGCCTGGGGCCAGCAGTGGGGGAGTCGGCCAGAGAGACAGGCCAGGCAGGGTTATCGGGGACTGTGTGGGAGCTGCCATCTGTACTGACCCCTTCCTCCCGCTCTCCAGGGGATCTGGTGCCGTTTGCAGGCGACTGGCAGCAGCCGGGGGGTCTCCACGCTCCAGACCTGGATGGCCCCTTCTCCTTCCTGCAGACCTTCTTCCGTGGCTGGTTCTCGAGTCGATAGCCCTGGCCTCCCTCGGAGCATCTCTGGGCCTCCCCGTACGTAACGCTGGGGGGAAGAGTGCCAGAACGCTGGGCGCAGGCACCCCTGCTTCCTAGGCACTGGTGGGCATTTCTCAGCCTCTCCTCTCCGGGGCACTCTGCACGCTCAGCGTTCCCTCACTGGCTGCCGAGGAGACGGGGTGACCCTGCCTCTAATGGCACTGAGACTTGGCTGGCTGCCACGCAGCTGGGTAACTGGTGCACACCCATCCGTGAGCTCCCCAGAGCCTTCCCCACATGGGCCAGGCATTGCCTGCTGCAGTCATTTGGGGACAGAGCCCGGGGCTCCTGGACTCAGCCCCCCAGGGCCCCTGGTGGCAGAGCGCGGCTGGCAGCAGGGTTGAGCCTGAAGGCAGTGCAGAGACACCAGGTCTTCATGGCCTGGGCCCAGGCAGTGGCAGCTGCATGGGGTCTCTCTGGTGGGGGAGGAAGAGGCTCAAGGAAGGGGTGTTGCTAGTTCATCTCATTGGGGGCTCTGCCCCATTGCAAGCCTGGCAGGTGCTCATTGCCCTGGCTGCAGGGGACAACTGCCTCTTGTCAGGGTCTGCTGTGGGGCAGGGCGAGCGGGCACCAAGGCGCTTTCACTCCAGCTGCCCTGTATTGCAGGTGTGTCAGCGCCCCAGCAGTGACACCCGAGGCTCCGCCAGGCCGTAGCGCCCTGTGCTAGATGTGCTGCAGGCTTCCCAGGGTGCTGCTCTTCCCTCCTGCCCGTGTGGGCCGCCGTGTACATGCAAAGGAATAAAGTCTATTTATGGTACAGGCTGGCTGTGAGGTGTCTGGGCCCGTCAGCCCCCGTGCCCTGCTCTGCGCCCCTCACCCTGGTGAGCTAGAGCAGAGCGGGGAACCCGTCCCATGCCCTCCTGCCTGTTCCAGCTAATGACGCACACGCAGTCCAGCTCTAGAGCCTCCCCTGGCCCCTCAAGTGCTGGTGCTGGGAGCCGTTCCAAGGCCAGGTTAATTATTGCTCCCTGAAATACCAGAGCTGCCCACCTTGGCAAGCCGTGGTCAGAGCAGTGACGAGGGCTGGGCTAGAGGAGCGGTGGGTCAGGACTGCGGGGGTACCTGCAGAGCTGGGGGAGCTGCGCAGAGCGCACTCCAGCTGATCGCTTCGAGGGTGTTAGCACAGACCGGCACCAGCCGGGTTCCTTCCCTGCAGCCTGGTCGGGCCCTCGCTGACGGGAGGAGTCTCGGCTAAGACTCGCTGGGGACCCTGTGGTCCGGTCCCACCAAGCCAGGCCAGCCTCACTCCCTTGCCTGTTATCTCCTTGCTGCTGCGCCCTGCCCTCTCCTCTGCACCACTCACTGGCAGGCTGGCTCTGGGACAGCTCCCTGCGGTTACGTAGCTGGGAGATGACAGGGCGGGGCTGCCCTCCAGTCCATGGTCCTCTGCATTGTCCTGGGCAGGGCTCCCCTTCCTCTCAACCTGCTGGCATTGCTGGGCCCAGCTCCAGCTCCACTGGGCTCTGGTGCAGGGCCCAGCTGGCCTAGTGTGTGGGGGAAGCTGCCCAGCGTCAGAGCTGGGAGGGCTCAGGGGACCTTCCTAGATGTGGGCACCGTCTACGGCCCTCGGTATGGTAATGAGAGACCGTGCGCTGGTCTGTTTGTCCACAAAGCCCGAGTCTGCGTGTGACGTGTGCTGTGCCTGGGAGTGACTCCACACGCGTACGTTGCACGAGTGTCGTGCATCAGCCTGTGGGCATATGCCCTGCAGGGGTGAGCGGCAGGACCCTGGGGCATGGGCGCATCTGTCCCCAACAGCCCCAGCTCATCCCGGCCGCCAGCCAGCATGGTCAGCAGCCCCAGGGCAAGTGCCTCTGTCTCTCCCACCACTCTGCGACCTGCCCTGCCCTCTGTGGGGCATAATGACACCTCCCCACACACACACACAGGTAAAGCCCACAGGGAGATTGTGAGATTCTCATTGGCTGAGCCTTGGGCGCAAGAGCCCTATTGGCTGAACAGGTCCAATGAGCCTGTCAAGCCTCAGCTGGCCTGTTTCCTGGAGCAAGTTGGGGGTCATTAGCCCCCTGGCCCCTGAAAGGAGGGGTGAGGGCCTGGGGGGATCCTGCATACCTGGGCCTATTTGTGTCTGGTTCTACGCACCCTGCGTAGGTAAAGGTGGGGCACAAACGGGCCCCTAGGACCTGGGGCGATCTTGCCACTGAGGCCAGGGCTCAGCACGTTGCCCAGGAGCTGCTGAGAGGAGCCAAGTGGAGCCCGGGCAGCCCACGTCTGACCTCACGCTGTGGGGTGCAAAGCAGGCTGGGTTGCCGTGCCCACCCTGCCGGGGCCCTGCAGTGTCTGGCAACCAAACACGAGGGCACCTGCCCCCGGCCCAGGCTGCTCCTAGCTGAGGGTCCCGTTGGGGACTCAGCGAGAGCCCCAGGCTGAGCTGAACTGGCCTGATGGAGCTGCCACTCCCAGCATGCAGCTCGCGGGGCCGCAGTCCTTTGTGGCTAGGACTGTGGTCGCCTTCGTGCCTGCGCCAGGTCTCAGAACTCAGCCTGCAGTGTCCGTCCCGCCGCTGCAGAGCCCAAGGCACAGCCCTGCAGGGTCCCCGGGGCGTGTGCTGGCCTGCTCAGCCCTGCACGAGCCATGGCCCTGGGCAGGCCCGGCGGGACTCTGTCCCCGTTCTCCTCTGGCCTCCTCTTCTCCTCAAGGCCCCCTCTTCCATGCGCTCGCTCAGCCTCTGCCTCCCTGCAGACCCAGCGCTGGAAGGGAAAGCCAAGGCCTTGCATCCTCTCCTTTGCGGCCAGCCCTGCTGCTGGCTGTGCCCGTTAGCTCTCCTGCCCCACCCTTGGCAGGCACCGCCGGGCAGGGCCCCGGCCTGGCATTTCCTGGGGTGCGTGTTCCCCACTAGAGGCCGCCACTGCCCCTCACACAGGGGCTTGTGTACGCACACGCCGGCTGCGGCATTCCTGTCCTGCCGGGGTGCCCAGGGACGTGGCCTGCGCAGGACTGGAGCCGAGGGCTGCACGACTGCCCCAGACCCTGGGCCGTTTCCTCCCTCGATCCCAGGGCAGCGAGGCCTAGCAAGGCTCAGGACGCACGCAGGGCACGCGGGCTGAACCAGCCGTCCAGCGTGTAATGGGAAGCCAGGGATGGCCCCGTCCCCGCCTGGAAAAGGCCTCGCGGGAGCAGGGAGCCTGGGGCAGTGGAATTCCCCTGGGCGACCCGCCAGGGAGCCAGTGCCCACAGTCTGGGCGGGGAACCAGTGAGGAGAATCACAGCTCCTCAGGCGCTGGAGGGGTCTTGCCTGCTTGGCCTGGGCCGGGCTCTGAGCTGGGGTAGGTCTAGGGGCCAAGCTGGGCCTGCTGCCGTCTGTTCCCCAGGGCTGGGGTGCAGGTGGCCCACGCAGCAGGGCTCCCAGCGCATCCATTGCCCTGCTCTCTCCACGGTCACAGGGCCCCCATCACGAGCAGCTCAGCCCATTATACACCTGGGTGAATGCCAGCCCTCTCTGTTCATCCTCCTGCGGGCTAGAGGCAGCTTCGTGCAGGGGGGATCAACAGCTGCCAGCCCTTGCCAGAGGTGGCTGCCCTGCAGTTAGGGACCACGTGGCTGCAGGGACAGAGCCAGGACCAGCCAGTGTGGCCCATGATGGGGTGCGGCTGGTGGAGGCGGGCGGGGCAGGCCTGTTGTGTCTGTTGTGCTCCAGAGCAGCTGCAATCTGCAGAAGGTTGCGCCCTTGTGGCGAGGGCACCGTGCCCTGCTGTCTCTACCCGTCCCTACCGCCTGCCCGGGGTCCCCCTGCAATGCCCGGGGTCATGGGTCCAGGCCTGGCGCGGCCCCTGAAGGTAAACACAAGTCCTGCTCAAACAGCAGAAGCCAGGCAGCGCGGTGTCGCCAGCGAGGTGCCCGAGTCACCTTAACTCTGCCCCTCCGGCGCTGCCAGCCTCGCCCTCTCCTCCCGGCCTTGCTTGGCGGGGACTGAAGGTGGCTGCGCTGAGCCGCAGCCGGGCCAGGGGCTCGGTGCCAATGGCCAGCGGGACCCGCCGGGGGGGCCGAAAGGGCCGTGCCCTGGAATCACGGGGCCCGATTCTGCCCCGGGCCCGGATCTGCGCGGGGGCTGGTGAGCGCCGGGCGGGGCGGGCCGGGCCGGGGCCGGGCACCGGGGAGGGTCCCCCCAGCCCGCCGGGCTCGGCCCCCTTTCATCACTTCCGCCCCTCCGCCGGGCCGGGCGCCGAGCAGCGGCAGCGGGGCCGCGATGGGGCCGTGAGAGCCGGGCCCGGCCAGCGCCGCGCGCAGCGAGCCCCGCCGCCCCGAGCTGCGGGGGCCGCTCGCAGAGGTAGGGCCGGGGCCGTGCTGCGCCCCCGCGGGTCCCGCCCGGGGGCAGCCGCGGCCGCGGAGGGGGCCCGGGGGGAGATGCTGCGGGAATCGGCGCCTTGCCCCGTGTCTGCGCGGCGACGCCGACGTGGGGCTCCCCGGCCCCGCTCCGGGTGTCCTGGCGGGGGGCCCGGCTCGCAGGCGGGGGGCCCCGGGCGGCCCGGCTCCGGCTCGCTGCGGCCGCGGCAGAATCTGCCTTCGTGTCACATCTGGCCCGGGAGAGGCTCCGCCGCCCCACCGCGCCGCAGGGTCCGGCCGCCCCCGCCCCGCCCGGGGAGGGCCCTGGGGCCAGGCTGGGGAAGGGGCAGAGACGGGGGGCTCCAGGGACCCAGCTTCCCCCCGTGGAAGAGGCTTAGGAGGGGCCCATCTCCCTGCAGGCCCCTAACACCCAGCTAGAGTCCAGACCCCCGGCTTAGCCCCCCCCCCAGGAAATTATGCCCCCAGGGCAAGCAGCCAGGGTCTGAGCGTGTGCTGGGGGGCGCGGGGCCGCACCGTGGGTCTGAATAACCCTCGTGTCCCAGCCGGGTTGGCTTTGGCTGCAAATGTGCTGGGGACCATTTAAAGCAGGAGGGTTTGGGGGGTACGTCCCCCTGCACCCTGCCAGGGAAGGGGCTGAGCTCAGCCACCTCCCTTCCTGCCACTGGCTCGGGCGTTCGTTTGGTTTCCTGCTGTGTGTCACAGCAGCACCAGGCGCTGGCCGGGGCCCCCGTTGCGCGAGGGCCACGCAGACCCGTGGAGGTGCATTCCTGGCCCCGAATGAATGGCCTGAGCAGGATTATTCGCCCTGTGTCTGGGTCGGGCCCATGGGCCCAGAGGGCCTCAGCGCTGAGTCCGAGGGTGGCAAAGCCAGGAACCGAACCCCGCTCTCTGCAGCCCCAGCAGGTGCCCTGTCCTAGATCAGCCTCCTTTAAGCCTGGAGCCGAGCAGGAGGTGTCTGGGGCCTTGGCCCGTGGTGCTGGGAGCTGCACAGGCAGAGCGAGACGCAGGCCATGCTTTCAACGATGCCAGCCCGGTTAATGACCCTGGGGGTTACAGCCCCAGGCCTGTTCACGCTGCACCAGACCACACTCCCTTCTCAGAGCCGGGAACAGACCCTGGAGTCCTGACTCCTGTCCAGGCCTCGCTGTGCTTGGACCACTAGGCTGTGCTGCCCTTGCAAGCGACTGAGCGGGGCTCTTGACTAGGGTTCTTTGCTCTGGGTCGCCCCTCCTGGGGGGGCATTCCCCACCCCAAAGAGCTCAGCCCGGCTGTGCTTGCCAGCTGCTGCCCCAGCTCCTGTGCTCCCTGCTGGGTGCTGCCTTTCTGCGAGGGTCCAGCCCCACTGCCACCGCCCCTCCCCACTGCTCCCAGCCCCCCGTGAGTGGGGGAAGGGGCGACTGCTCCGTCACATGGCAGGCCTAGGCAGAACTCCAAGGAACGGTGGTGGGAAATCTCCCCAGGCTCTGACCCCCCGTAAAAGGTGAGGGGGGCTCCTGCCTGTCCTGCTGACCTCCCCTGGGAATCAGAGTCCTGCAGTGCCCAGGGCCTGGAGCTGACCCCGAAGGTTCTGTCAATACCCTGTACCCCCGCCTCGGTGTGGGCAGGGGGGTGGAGATGGGGCTGGGTGCCACGTGGGGCCAGCTCCCTGCTCCCCTCCAGTTCATTGTGGTCTCTGCACCGACAGCCTGCGACCCATCCCCCCTCCGCTTCCTGTCTCTGCTGCTCTCAGGTTGTGGCGTGGCCGCAGAACGGCTCAGCCGAGCCTGGTGTGCAGGGCCTGGCGCGCTGGCCTGCACCTCGTGGCCATGCGCGGAGGCGTGACGCGCAGCCAGGGTGCCTGGGTTCTCCTCCCAGCCTTGCCCCGCCGTTCAGTGGGGAATGGGAGGCTCTCGCCTCAGGTGACGCCTCTGGGGCCGTGGCGGGGGGAGGAGGGAGCTGGCACTGATGGAGGCCAGCGAAGAGGTTCTCAGGGGAGAGGGCCTGGGCTCCCCGCGGCTCGGTGCTCCCTGGTGTCCGCTCCCACGTCCCTGGCACCCCCCTGCTGGCACGGGAGGCGGCCCAGCGAGCCCAGTGGCTGGGCCGTGGCCTCGCTGGCCCAGAGGGGTCCGAGCTGCCCAGTCTGCTGGGGTCCCAGGGAGCAGCTCCTCCAGTCTGGGTCACCTCCACGCACCACGGGCTCCAGCGTGTCTGCAGCTGAGGCCATGCTGGGGAGCAGGTTACACCGCAGGGGAGTCTGAGGGGGCTGGCCTGTGGGAAGGGGGTGCACAGAAACTGGGGTGCATCTAGGGACTTTCTAGAACCACAGCTGAGCTGTGAGGGGCAGGGCTGGGGTAGCAGGGGGCTGCGGATCGGGACTGAGAGGCATGGACCGAGGTCTGTGTGTGGCAGGTAGCCACGAAGGTCCTGGAGCCGTGGGGCGGGAGAGGGTCTGTGGCTCTCCTGAGGTGTTTCTCTCTCCCTTCCCCTGTGCAGTGTCTCCCATGGGCCCGACTAGCTGCACGTGGGTGTCATGGAGCTGTGTGCAAAGAAACACCCCCCAGGTAAGGAGTTCTCCGCTCTGGCCCCTGGCTTTCCCTCTGCCCCACATCCTGCCCCAGTCCAGGCTCTGAGCTGCTTTCGCTATTTCAGTGAGGCTAAAGGGGCTCCCCGGGGTGGGGGGTGCAGCTGTAGTTGGGGGAGCCAAGGTTTCTGGTGCCAGTGTGGTTTCCTGGGCTCAGGCCTATGCTGGAGAAACTGCCTCTCTTCTCCCCCCTTGCCCTGTGCCTTCACTTTGGGCTGGGGTCCCTGTGTGCCTGGGGGGCTCTTGTACATCCCTTGGGGTGCAAAGTCCCACCCCCCTAATCTCTGGGGGCTGCGGAGCTCCTGGACTCCAGACTTGGGACTGGAAACCAGATCGGGACTGAGACTTCCGCAGAGCTGTGGGGGGCTCAGGGCTCCGATAGCTGGGGGGCTGGGGGTTGGGCTGGGGGGCCGGTAGAGCCACAGTCAGGATAGGGTCATCAGTGAAGCTCCCATCTTGCTCCCAAGGCCCCCTCCCACCGTCCCAGCTGGACACATGTCTGTTTGGCCAGCCCTGGGGTGAAGGGGGGGCTTGAGGAGGGTTTGCTGCAGCGGTTGCTCCGGCAATACTGTCCTGGCCCCATTGGCCGGTGGTGGGTGGGTCTGGCCGAGCCCCTCCCGATGGGGCAGTGGGGGAGAGGGGGCACTGCACATGGGGCTCCCTGGAGCCATGACCGGCCTCTTGGGGGGCAGGTGCCCACAGTGGGGCTCCGGGCAGGGGCTGCAGATCCCACTGCATGGGGGGTGGAGCCTCCTCAGGGCCTGTCCCTGTGGGACCTAGTGGGATATGTGTGGAGGGGAGTTAATGGGGCAGCCTTCAAGCGTCAGCCCGGGGAATGGGGGGCAGCGCTGCAGTGAGAGCTTGGCTGTGGGTCCTGCCTCTTGACACAGGGGCTGCAACCGCCAGGCTCCGAGTTATGGAGGCCAGACGCCCCCCCGGCTGGGCTAAGGGGGTTGGGAGTGAGGGGCACCAGCAGAGTGGGGGGCAGGGCTGGGATGGCAGGGGGCTGTGGGGTGGGAGTGAAGGGCTCATCCCATCAGGGCTGTCCTGTACACAGAGCATTGGCCATGTCTGCCCTTGGCTGGCGTAGTGGCCCTGCGAAGGGGGCAGGGGCCAGGAAGGGCCATCCCTATGGGTTGTGGGGGGCTGGGAGCGGGCGGGACACGGGCATTTGCCTCCCAGAACGTGTGGGCTTGCGGGGCCGGGGGGACCAGCATGGGGCCCCCCAAAGCGCAGGGCTGGGCGGTCGCCCCACTTCGCTCTGCCCGAGGGACGGCTCCGGTGCCAGGCTCCGTGCTGTGTTGCAGAGGAAGAAAGGCGGGTGAGGGCCAACGCCCGAGAGTACAACGAGAAGTTCCAGTACGCGGTGAGTGCCCGGCTGCCCCCAGAGCCCCGATTCTGCCCCTCTCCTGAGCAGGGTCACTGCAGCGCCCCGTGGAGCTGGGGCGGTGGAGGCCAGCCTGTGAAATGCCGGTTGGGGGGACGGTGGCTCTGGGCTGCAGGTCGCCCTCCTTGTCTGTCTCCAGGCTGGGGGAGGGAGCTAAAAATAGGTTTTTGTCCATGAGAAAATTCTGCTGAGTCGCTATTAATAACACGGAGCCGCAGGAGCTGGGACGTCCCAGCTGGGGGGGACAGGCTCTTTCCTTCCTCTCCCGTGGGTGCCCTGGTCCTGCTCTGCAAACCCTCCCACCCTGCTCCTGCTGCATTTACACGTCTGACTAATGGACCAGCTTTTTCCACCAGCCCCGGGGTGGGGGGACGGGAGCGGCGAACCTTGGCGGTCCCCCCTTTTTTTGCTGTGGGGGGGGGCAGGGAAAGGTTATTTTTAGCTGCTCCCCAGGCCCAGCCTCTTGCGAGTCTCTGGGCTATTTCCAAACAATGGGACACAGGGGCCAGGTTGCTGCCCAGGGGCCTGGGTTGGGGGTGTCTGATTTGGGGGGGTGCCCTGCCTGGTGAGCTGTCCGGGCCAGGGTGGCCGAGTGCAGGGTCGGAGTCACTTCCACAGATGCTGGTTCTGCTTGTTCACCCAGGCCCCCCCCTCAGGACTCTCGACCCCCCCACCCCCATCCTGGACAGAGGTAAACCAAGGCCGAGAGAGGACAGGAACGTACCCAAGCGAACTGGAGCTGGGGCCAAAACCCTGGAGTCCGGGCTGCCGGCTCAGATAGTGGTTTCCCCTCTGAGCGTGGGGGCGAGGGGAATTTCGGGGAGCTGTAGGGGGCTGAGTTTTAGGGGGACCCCATGGTTGGTGTTGGGCCCCCCAGGGTGGGGTAGGGGGCCTGTTAGCTCCCCTAACCCTGCCCCATCTCTCTCCAGAGTAACTGTATCAAGACCTCCAAGTACAATATCATCACCTTTCTGCCAGTCAACCTCTTCGAGCAGTTCCAGGAGGTGGCCAACACCTATTTCCTTTTTCTCCTCATCCTGCAGGTTGGTAGGGGCCCCGGGGTTGCGGGCGCTGGGCACAGTCCCTGCCCGGTGTACCGGGGGGCTGGCGTTGGGGTCCCCTCAGGAGGGAATGGGCACCCTGGGGATCCCCGCCTAGGCTAGTGCCTTCTGCATGCAACATCCCAGCTGCGGGGTCCCTGGGGCGGCGATGGCAGGTGCCCTTGATGTAACCCCCCCTCCTCCCTCCAGCTGATCCCCCAGATCTCCTCGCTCTCCTGGTTCACCACCATTGTGCCTTTGGTTCTCGTCTTAACCATCACAGCCGTCAAAGATGCCACCGACGACTACGTGAGTCCCCGTGCGGGGGCTGCTCCATCCCGTCCGGACGGGGAGCGGGGCAGCGTTCCCTCCCACTGCCCCTGGGCACGGGTGGGGCGGGAGATGGCGCTGCTGGGAAGGAAGCCTGCTGGCCAGTGCGTGGTCAGGATGGGGGGGGCACAGGTGGTGCTGCTTGCGGGGGGCCGGCCCTGCCAAGCCAAGCAACTGCCCCTCCTTGGTGCCCTGCCCTACCCCTGGAAACTCCCCTCCCCACCCTTCTGGCAAGGGCAGAGCTCTGGGCTGGGGGGCGAGGCCCAGACTGGGTTGGTGCCACAGCCCATGTTGGGGGGGGGGAAGGGGCCCCTCCCTGGCTCGCCTGAGTCGTCTCTGCCTCCCTCCAGTTCCGCCATAAGAGCGACAACCAGGTGAACAACCGCCAGTCTCAGGTGCTGATCAACGGAAGGTGAGTGTCCAGGGACCTCAGGGGGAGTGAGGTAGTACCCCAGCTCCATGGCTCTGCCCCCCAGCATCCGGCCCAGGAGTCCCTTTGGGGAAGGGGCAGGCTTCCCTGGGAGAAGGGGAAGGGAAGGGCCTTGGAGCAAGGGCATGACCCAGATAATGGGGGGCTGCGGCTCCCCCTCCCCCTGACTCTGCTCCTCACGCCCCCGCAGCCTCCGGCGGGAGCAGTGGATGAACGTGCGCGTCGGAGACATCATCAAGCTGGAGAACAATCAGTTTGTGGCGGTGAGTTTGGCCCTGTGGCCAGGGAGCGACTGGACTGTCTGGGGGAGCCTGGGACCCAGAGCATCATTCCCCTCATCTGGGAATTGAGAGGTCCTGGCCCCCCATTGCTGCCTGAAGTCCTGGGGACGTGCTGGCTCCTGCTGGCCTGGCAAAAGCTGCTCTGGGGAGCTGCTGGCAGCTGGGCACTTGGCCTGTCTGGGCCTGCCCCGTGGCACTTCCCTCTCGCCATGGCCGTGGCCAGCCGTGGCAACGACGCGGGGCAGCAGGGATGGGGAATGCAGATGGGGCGAGGGTAGTGGAAGGCCTGGGGCAGCAGGGACCCCGATCCCCGCTCAGCCCTGGCCGCTCCTGTCCCCAACAGGCTGACCTCCTGCTCCTCTCCAGCAGCGAACCTCATGGCTTGTGCTACATAGAAACGGCCGAGCTGGACGGGTAAGTGGTCTGGGCTCCCCTGCCTCGCAGGCTCTGGCCCCCTGGCGCCCAGGGGATGTGGCTGCTGGTATTACAGGGGTGGGACTCTGCGCCAGCAGGGCAGTGGGGGGCCAGACCTGGGGCAGGATAGTAGGGGGGGGTGTCCCAGCATGGATGTGTCGGCAGGGCCAAACCAGCAGGATCCAGTCCAGGGGCTGGCGGGGCAGTTGCCCAGTTCATCCATCTGGGCTATGCGCAGCCCTGAGGTGCCGGGGGGCGCCTGGACTTTTCATGCCGCTGAGCTGTGGGGCCTCGTGCCCGGTGCTGCTGGATCAGGGCTAGGCCCCAGTTTGGAGCCCCAAAGAATCCCACTCTTTCAGGGCTGGCCCGGCCCACGTTCCACCCACCAGGCTCCATTCCTGGCCTGGCTCTCCCCAAAGCCAGCCTGTGTCCCAGCCCCGGGTGCCGTTTCTGCAGGCCCCTGCTGAACTCGGGTAGTTCCCGGGTCGGCCCTCTGGATGCCTGCCAGCCCCACGGGTGGGTCTGAACAGGGCTGTAGTGACCCAGGCAGGCCCCGCGGCCAGGTACATGACACCCCCCGGAGAAGCTGTTCCCCCCACTGGCCAAGTCGAGCGAGTGGCTGCCCTGTGCGTCAGTTGTACCGAGGTTACGGGCCGTTCCCGCCTCACAGCCGCTGGCCAGGACGGGTGCCGCGCTGGGTGCTGAGCAGCGCCAGTGGGGCACAGCCCCTGCCCCACAGCACTCACAGACCCCGGCTGGGCAGGGAATGGGGCCAGCAGGGGAAGGGCCTAGGGCCCGGTTCCATGCCCCTGCCGCAGCCCCTCTCCTCCTTCCAGAGAGACCAACATGAAAGTGCGCCAGGCCATTCCTGTGACCTCGGTGCTGGGGGACGTCAGCCGGCTGGCCCAGTTTGATGGTGAGTGAAGGGGAGGGATGGGGGGTCGCCAGCCCTGTGCTTGCAGCCTTTAGTTCTGTGTTCTCAGGACATGCTCTGCCGGGGGTGACGGTTGAATTACTGCCCCTGCTACCGGCAGGAGGGAGCCCGTCTGCGCCCCTGAGGAAGCACTGCCACACCATTCGCCTCGGTCTGACGCACCCCTTAGCGTGGGGCAGGTGTATGGTAAAACCAAAGTGATGCCAATTTCCCAGCGCTGGCCGGCGCAAGGCTGGGAAACAAGGCCACAGGTGAAAGGGAACCACCCATGGCCATCTGGAGCCAGCGCAGTAACCAGCGACTGTCCTGCCTCGTTTGGCGTTTCTCACCCTCTGGCTGGTTCCCGCAGCATCTGCCCCATCCAGAGAGCCGGGCCCGCTGGCGCAGTCCCTCCAACACGGGTCGTCCCGTGGCCGCTTCTGCTCTGACGCAGCCTCCGAGCCCAGGGGCCGCCTGTGCTGAGAGCTCCCTTGGGTTCGTTCGTCTCTGTTGGGCTCCAGCCTGGCTCTGGTCCAGGCAGTGGACCCAGACTGCGTGGGTGTTGGACCCAGACTGTGTGGGTGTTGCTCTCAGCTCCCCGCAGCCCAGCTCTGCCATTGTTTCCTGGTCATGCATCTTGTCTCGCGGGCCCTTGGCCATCAGCTCGTTCCTGGCGTTTGGCGGCGACTCTGTCCGACCCCAGTGCCAAGCGCTGAGGAGATGGGCAGCCCCGGGGGGGGACAGACCAGCCTGGGCAGATCTATGTCACGAGGGCCATGCCCCGGCTGTGCCCCTCTTCCCCCTGGATCCAGCCTGGCTCCTGCCCCTCACAGCCCAGTCTGGGCGCCAGGCGGGGAGCTGGGCTGTGGTGTCGGCATCGGCCCATGGCTGCTGCGCTCTTTCCCCAGGCGAGGTGATCTGCGAACCCCCCAATAACAAGCTGGACAAGTTCAGCGGGACCCTCTACTGGAAGGAGAACAAATACCCACTTAGCAACCAGAACATGCTGCTGCGGGGCTGTGTCCTGCGCAACACCGAGTGCTGCTTTGGCCTCGTCATCTTCGCAGGTGGGGGCGCTGGGCCCACGGGGGGCTTGTGTCAGCGTCGGGCCCGTTCCCTTAGTGGGGCCTTCGCTTCATCCCCACCGTCCGGGGGGCTGTCCCCCCACCGTGGGTGACCCCTCCTGCAGGGTCCCTCTGCATGGGCTGGGGAGGGCGGGGGAGGGCCCCGGAGGTAGGGAGGGGGCGAGGCCCCGGGGAGCTCCCAGTGACGTGTTTCCAACCCCCCTAGGTCCCGACACCAAGCTGATGCAGAACAGCGGGCGGACCAAGTTCAAGAGGACCAGCATCGACCGGCTGATGAACACGCTGGTGCTCTGGGTGCGTGAGACGGGCTGGGGCTGCGGGTCCTGGAGACTCCCCGCTCGTGCCCCGCGGGCAGCAGATGTCCCTGGCTGGTGGGTGGATGGAAGATCTGCGGCGAGGCTGTCGTGCTGGCTCCGTTACCCAATGGAGGAGCAGCGCCCCGTCTCAGCTACCGCCATGCAGAGCCCCTATCCCACCGCGCCCCCTCGGATCATGCCCCTCGGTGCCGGGCTGCCTTCTCATGGCGCCTTTCTCTGGCACCTTTAAACACAAGCGGCACAAAGGGCTGCGGCCAGCCCCGATTCTGGGCTGGGGGGGACGTGGCCCCAATCCTGTGTTTGCAGCTGGCCCTGATCCTGGGCTGGGGGGAGGGGTGCAGGCATGGTCCCAATCCTGCATTTGAGGCCGGCCTCGATGCTGGGGGTGGGATGGGGATGTGGCCCAGTCCTGTGTGTGCGGCCGACCCCAGTCCTGGCTGGGAGGGTGTTCAGTGCCCATCTCCCTATGGGCTCTGATCCCTGCCTCCCTCTGGCAGATCTTCGGATTCCTGGTGTGCATGGGCGTGATTCTGGCCATCGGCAATGGCATCTGGGAGTACGAGGTGGGCGCCTGCTTCCAGACCTACCTTCCCTGGGACGCAGCAGTGCATGGTGCCTTCTTCTCCGGCTTCCTCTCCTTCTGGTCCTACATCATCATCCTCAACACCGTGGTTCCCATCTCGCTCTACGTCAGGTAGGGGGGAGCCTGGCGAGCAGGGACGGCGCCGCCTGGCCGGGGGCTGCAGCTGCTCCTCCGGGGCACTGTCTTGGGGGCAGGGGACACTGTCACTTGTGGGGCAGAAGCCCAGCTAGTGTGGGGCAGCCTGGAAAGCGGGGGAGGGGCGCACCTGGAGACTCCAGGGGGGCGGGGAAGCCTAAGGACAGGGATGTGTGACGGGGGGGCTCAGGGAAAGCGGGTGGATGGGGGGAATCCAGGGAATGTGGGGTGGTGGAGATGGGGGGAGGGGGTGTCTAGGGCTGAACATGGGTGGGGGACACCTAGAAAGAGGGTGTCAGGCTGTGGGGAGGGGCACCCAGGGGAGAGCGTGCCTGGTGGATGTGGGGAGGAGGAAGGGAGATGCCTGGCTGTGGGGGGTGACGCCAAGGGGAGGGGGTGTCTTGCTGTGTGTTCGGGGGTGAGGAGGAGGAGGGGGTGGCTGTGGGGGGGGATGTGGAGGAGGACACTGTTGCTCTCTCTGATGGAGGAAGGAGTCGGAATCCCCTAGGCACAGAGGCCGCCTGTGCTGCGCCGTCCTGCTGCCTCCCCTGGGTCCTGGCTTCCCATGGCTGTGTCTGACCCAGCTGTGCCCATTTTGCCCGGCCCCAGCCCCCCCCCGGCCCCTCTCCCAGCCGCCCCCCTCTGCCCCTTCTCTCTCTCTTTTAATTTCTCTCTCTTTTCGTTCCCCAGCATGGTTCTGTCCCCTTAGCCCCGAGGTAAGAACGGGTCCTACCCACCCGCCCCGAGCCTAGCCGCTCCTCCTTCCCCCTCCCCTGTTTCCTTCTGGGGGGCCGGGGACTGGCCCAGTGAGGAGGTGGGGGCCCTCAAGCCCGTGGCTCTCACGCCAGGTGTGGCGCAGGATTCCCGGGGGGTCCTTAGCTGGCAGCTCTCCTCCCCCATGAGCCCCCCCTCCTCTTAGCCCCTCCATTCACAGCACTTTCCTCCCACCCCCAGATCCCACCCCTGAGGGTCTGTGTGCACCTGGGTGGGTCAGTCGCAGGGTGTAGGTCCGGGCACGGGGGTCGGGGGCTCAGACACCAGTGCAGGAGGAGGTCTCATGGTCCAGAAAATCCTGCACTGTGCAGGGAGCCAGGACTCCTGGGTTCTGTTCCCAGCTGGGGCGCGGGGTGGGAGAGAAGGGCCTGGAGTTGGGTGGAGTGGGGGTGGGGTCGGGAGCCGGGGCTCCTGGGTTCCATCCGCGCTCTGCCCGGCTCTGGGGGAGCATCGGGGAAGCGCCCTATGTGAAGCGGCGTCGCAGCAGGCAGCAGTGAGTTGCTTCGGGGGCGGCGGAGCCCTGGGTGTCGCTCCCCATCCAGCAGCGCCGACCCTGACCCCCGCCCTCCCCCCATGTGCAGCGTGGAAGTGATCCGCCTCGGCCACAGCTACTTCATCAACTGGGACAAGAAGATGTACTGCGCGCAGCGGCAGACGCCGGCCGAGGCCCGCACCACCACGCTGAACGAGGAGCTGGGCCAGGTGGAGTACATCTTCTCCGACAAGACCGGCACCCTCACCCAGAACATCATGGTCTTCAGCAAGTGCTCCGTCAACGGGCACAGCTACGGTGAGCGGGGCCGTTCGCCCCACACAGGGCCGGGCAGGGAGTGCAGGCAAGGGGGCAGTCGTGCCTCTCTGCTCTGTGGGGTGAGCTGCCTGCACCCCAGCTCTGTGTGCCGGGACGTCCTACGGGGGGTGCCAGTCGGCAGCTCTCCCCCCCGGCTGCGCCCGCTCGCGGCTGCTGCGAAAGGAGCTAATCTGCCTGCCCTACCCCGCAGGTCCACTGCCCTCGCTCTGTGCCCGCTTTGGGGCCGGGGGCAGCTGGATGTCGGGTGGCTCTGTCCTGGGGGGAGCACGGCTCGTGGCAACGCCGAGGAGCCAGCAAAGCCTGGGGGTCCTAGCCACACCTGGGCGGGCCTGGGCAGAGGCTGGCGGTGGAGCCCGCAGCACCTGCCCCTTGCTCCCAGCCTGCCCCACCCCGGCCCCACGTTAACCCTTCGTCGGCTGTACTTACAGGTGACGTCCTGGACGTGCTGGGCCACAAGGCAGAGCTGGGAGAGGTAGGAGCTCCCCACTGGCCCCATCCCCGGGGGGGGGGAGGTGACTGATGTCGGAACAGGAGTCCCAGGGAGGGGGGCTCCATGAGGTGGCTGGGGCCAGGGCACTGGGGGGGGTGTCTCTGAATTTTGCCATCTGCATGGGAGCTGGGGGCATGTGGCAAAGGGAGCCCCTGCCCTGCATGCTGGGGGCGGGTGCAGGCTCGGGGCTGCCCGTGTCTGTGCCGGGGGTGGACAGGGTCTGGTGTCCGTGTTTGCGGAGGCTGGCGGGGGGGGTAAACTCTCTCCCCCTCCCCAGAGGACAGAGCCAGTCGACTTCTCCTTCAACCCGCTGGCAGACCCCCGGTTCCGGTTCTGGGACGCCAGCCTGCTGGAGGCTGTCAAGCTGGGCGACCCCCACGTGCACGAGTTCTTCCGCCTGCTGTCGCTCTGCCACACCGTCATGTCCGAGGAGAAGAGCGAAGGTGGGCCTGCGGGGGGCTCGGCCAGCTCCCCGTGTGGGTGCAGGGGTAGCTTGAACCTTCTCCCAGGGGGGCACCGGAGGAGGCCCAGCTCTGACCTGCCTCTCGCCCTGCCCCCCAGGGGAGCTGTACTACAAGGCGCAGTCCCCGGACGAGGGGGCGCTGGTCACGGCCGCCAGGAACTTCAGCTTCGTCTTCCGCTCGCGTACCCCCAAGACCATCACGGTGCAGGAGCTGGGCCAGGCCATCACCTACCAGCTGCTGGCCATCCTGGACTTCAACAACATCCGCAAGCGCATGTCGGTCATCGGTGAGCCCTGGGCCCGGGGCAGGCGGAGGCGGGGGCTGCAGGGAGCGGGGAATGGGGCAGGCTTGGAGGGGCAGGGGCAGGGAGGCAGGGGGAAGGGTGCTGGGCGGTGTCTGTGTCCGGGGGGTGCAGGGAGCCCTGGGTGGGCTGCAGGGATGAGGTTCCGGGGGCGGTGGAGGGGACCTTTCAGATCCGTGGCATTTGCAAGGTCCCGCTGTCCCCCTCTCCCCTGAGTGCTGTGTGGCCTCGGGGTCCAGCTGCCGGAAACAGCCCGGCCGTGCCTAACACAGGGAGCAGAGTGTGGCTCTATCCCCTTCCCGAGAGGCTCTGGGGAGCACAAGGAGCTTGGGAGGAGATGGGGCAGGGGCACCGACCTCTGCCCCCAAAGGCAGCATCCCCGGCGGTGCTCCCCTTCCCCAGCGATGGGGGCCTGAACTTCCCAGGCTGCCCACAGAGAAAGGAGGCACATGGCCCTGGGCTGGGCCCCTCTTGGCCCCAGCTCCAGCCGCTCGGCTGCTCTCTGGCCACCCTGGGCGTCACAGCCCCTCATTGCTGCCCCTGCAGTGCGGAGCCCTGAAGGCCGGATCCGTCTGTACTGCAAAGGGGCCGACACCATCCTCCTGGAGCGGCTGCACCCGGAGCACCACGAGCTGCTGAACATCACCATGGACCACCTGAACGTGAGTCGGGTCCTGGGGCGCACTGAGGGGCTGGGGGAGCCCTGGTCCTTTGGGGGCTGGGGGATTGCAGGGCAGCCTCGGCTCAAACAGGGGCCCTGGGTGCTGCCGTGGGGCCCGGCTTGGGAGCTAACCTGCCAGCTGCCCCGCAGGAGTATGCTGCTGAAGGACTGCGGACGCTGGTGCTGGCCTACAAGGACCTGGAGGATGGCTACTACGCGGGCTGGGCCGAGCAGCTGCTGCGAGCCAGCACGGCTCTGGAGGGCCGCGAGGACCGGCTGGCCTGCCTGTACGAGGAGGTGGAGCGTGACATGATGGTAGGCGGGCTGGGGGCACTGGCTGGGGCGGGCTGGGGTGATGGGGCAGGGCAGCCCAGAGTCATGGGGGTCTCCTCTCTCTGCCCAGCTGCTGGGGGCCACTGCCATCGAGGACAAGCTGCAGCAGGGGGTACCCGAAACCATCGCCATCCTCACGCTGGCCAACATCAAGATCTGGGTGCTGACGGGGGACAAGCAGGGTGAGGCTGGCTGCGTACACCCGGGAGCCGTTCTGGGCTGGCACCTGGCTAAAGCAAAGCACCCAAAGCGCTCTGGCCGGGGGTGCAGGACCCCTCGGCATCCGATGGCCAGCTGGTGCAGGGAAGCCTCCTGCCGTGCGCCTGGGGAGAGCTAAGCCCTGGTGCCTCTGGGGGCCCGTAGGGAGGGGCGATGGAGGCTGGGTTGTGTCGTGGGCCGCTGGTGTGAGGGCAGGGGGCGTGGGTTGGGCGGTTGATCCCCTCTGGTTGTGGGTGGGCTCCCCTGAGGGCTCGAGCAGCAGCGCTCGGGTGCAAGCTCTCCCGCTCAGTCCGCGTCTCCCTCCCCAGAGACGGCTGTGAACATTGGCTACTCCTGCAAGATGCTGACGGACGACATGACGGAGGTGTTCATCGTGACGGGCCACACCGTGCTGGAGGTGCGCCAGGAGCTCAGGTGAGGGCTGGACTGGCCAGGGGGCTGATGGTGGAGGCTGGGGGCAGGGGCAAGGTCCCTGTGCTGCCTGGGGGAGCCCAGCTGACCCCTCTCCCCTCCCCCAGGAAAGCCCGGGAGAAGATGATGGACTCGTCGCGCTCCATGGGCAACGGCTTCTCCTGCCAAGAGAAACTCTCCTCATCCTCCAGGCTGTCCTCGGTGCTGGAGGCCATTGCGGGGGAGTACGCCCTGGTCATCAACGGGCACAGCCTGGTAAGGGGGCCCGGAGGCTGCGCTCTCCTGGGCCGCTCGGGGAAGGGCGTGGTATTACAGAGGGGGAGGAGCAGGATTTGCAAACTTCCCTCTCCTCTTCCAGCCGTACCGACGCCCCTCAACCCTGACCCGCAGCCCCCTGCTGTTCTGGCCCCTGTGACGAAGTGGAGACATTCTTGGTGTGTTCTCAGAATGCTGTGTGTGCCTCAGTTTCCCCTATGTGTTACTTCTGTGTTTCGGGGGTGGGACCAAGGTGTGTGATCGCTGCAGGGGCCACTAGAGGGCGGATGGGCCTTTCTCTGTCTTGCTGCACGTACACAGAGGATGGCCTGGAGCCGCTGCCCTTGGGCCAAGCTGAGCTGCAGACAAAGCCTGTGGCAGGGCAAGGAGGCGGGTTGGAGGCTGGCGGTGGGGGGTCCTGGGAGCAGAGCCCAGGAATGGGGCTCTGGATGTGGAACTCCCCCAGCTGGTGGTTGATGTCATTTTCTGATTCTCCTGCTAACAAAGCCTGCGCTGAGCCGTGTCCCTGAGAGCTGCTAAACCCTGCAGACCTCCACACTGGTGGGAATCGCCTCTGACTGCAAGGCGGGGTGCACGGCCCCTTTGGGGGAGTGTAAGGGCTCCCCATCCAGGGGGACTTGCTGCAGGGAGCTCACGGCAGAGCAGGCGGCTGCATGCTCCAAGGCCAGATTCAGCAAATGGCTGCACCAGTGTGAGGGGCCAGTGGGGAGACGAGAGTCTTGTCTGGCTTCACCCCAAGCCCTGTTCCCAGGAGACTCCGTCACACATCCCACTCCCGACCCGCAGCCCCTGGACCGTCTTCCCTTGCTCTGCGCTGTCTTGCCTGCCCTGACCGAAGGGCCGATGGCCCCAAACTCTGGGTGTCTCTGCTGGGGCCCAGGCTGAGCCCTGGAGCCCCCCTCCCGCATGTGGAGCAGGGCTGGGTCCCAGGTCTCTGTCCCGCGGCTGACCTGTCCGGGCCCCTCTCCACAGGCCCACGCGCTGGAGGCGGACATGGAGCTGGAGTTCCTGGAGACGGCCTGCGCCTGCAAAGCCGTCATCTGCTGTCGCGTGACGCCGCTGCAGAAGGCCCAGGTGGTGGAGCTGGTGAAGAAGTACAAGAAGGCCGTGACGCTGGCCATCGGGGACGGCGCCAATGACGTCAGCATGATCAAGAGTGAGCGCAGGGCGCGCCGTGCCGGCTGGGTCCCCGCGTCAGAGCTTGGGGCCGGCTGGGGCAGGGCGGGGCCGGTCGCTGAGGCAGCTGGGCGGCGTCCGCTGTGTCCCAGCGGTGGCCTGAGTGCTCAGCCGACCCTGACATTTCTTCCCTCCACAGCTGCCCACATCGGGGTGGGCATCAGCGGGCAGGAGGGCATCCAGGCGGTGCTGGCCTCCGACTATTCCTTCTCCCAGTTCAAGTTCTTGCAGCGTCTCCTGCTGGTGCACGGCCGCTGGTCCTACCTGCGCATGTGCAAGTTCCTCTGCTACTTTTTCTACAAGAACTTCGCCTTCACCATGGTCCATTTCTGGTTTGGCTTCTTCTGCGGCTTCTCGGCCCAGGTGCAGTGCAGGCCGCGGGCCCAGGGCCCATAGCTCTACAGAGGCAGCGGGGAGAAGGGAGCCCTGGGGCTGTGGGGCTTCCGGTCTGGTCTGGGGCCATGGGTCAGGCGGCCCCGCTGTGGCGGGTGCCGTGTGGGCACAGGGAGAGACGGCCCCTGCCCTGGAGAGCGCGGTGTGCAGTGTGACCATGGGGGGCGCAGGCCAGGGCCTCGGCTCTGTGGAACCAGCCTTCGTGTGGGCCGGCAGCTGGGACTGAACCTGGGGCACTTCGGTGGAAAGGTACCAGCCTTTGAGGCGTCTGCTGAGCCCGTGAGCTGGGGCGGACACAGCCGTGTGGCTGGTGCCCGGACTGGGGCTGCAGGGGTCTGGGTTCCCGGCCCAGCTCTGCCATTGCTCTGCCAGGTGACCGTGGGCCAGTCCCTGCCCCTCCCTGTGCCTCAGTGGCCCCATCTGTGAAATGGGGCTCACGACACTGACCTCTTGGGGCAGCACTCGGTCAGGTGAGAAGCCCCGCAGAGCTGGGGTCACAGGGCAGGGCAGGTCCAGGGGAGCTTCTTGCTGGCCACCTGTGTGGGGCTGGTTCGTCATTGGGGGCAGAGAGAATCCGCCTGGGCAGCTGGGTCCGTCAGCACTTGGGGATGGCTGGAGTGTGGGGGGCCTGACTGGCTGGAGGGAGAGCGTCTCTCTCCAAGACAGGGGTGGCGAGTGGCTTCTCCATCCCCACGGGCAGGGGCAGGGTGTTTGCCCCGCCCGCCCTAAGCCCCTTCTCTTGCAGACGGTCTACGACCAGTACTTCATCACCCTGTACAACATCGTCTACACCTCGCTGCCCGTGCTCGCCATGGGAGTGTTCGACCAGGTACGTCTCCCTGAGGGGTGGGAGGGGGCAGGGTGGATCCCCCCCCGTGAGATCTGCTCCTGCTGGGGGCAGGGTGAGGGAGTGGCTTGGGGGGCCCAGCCCATCTCCTGTGCTCACGGAGCCTCGTGGCCCTGAGACCACCTCAGGGAGCCCCCTGCCCGTAGGATTTCTGGGGCAGCCGCATCTGCAGGGCAAGCTCCTGAGCGCTGGCTCTCGGGCTCAGGGCTGCCCCGTCTCTGGGCACCGCAGGGCCCTATCCAGCCAGGTGGTCTGAGGGCCTCTCCCCCCATGACTCGTCTGCCCTGCTGGGACCCCTCAGGGCTCGGTCCAGGCCGGGTGGGGGCTGCTCCCACGGCTGGGGCCAGCCCGAGAGCCAGCAGCTCACTGCCGGCCGTGCCCGCCCAGGACGTGACGGAGCAGCGCAGCATGGAGCACCCCAAGCTCTACGAGCCTGGCCAGCTCAACCTGCTCTTCAACAAGCGGGAGTTCTTCATCTGCATCGCCCAGGGCATCTACACCTCTGTGCTCCTCTTCTTCCTCCCCTACGGCGTCTTCGCCGACGCTGCCCGCGGGGCCGACTACCAGTCCTTCGCCGTCACTGTGGCAACCTCCCTGGTGATCGTGGTCAGCGTGGAGGTGGGCCAGGGCCCGGCTAGCCCGGGCGGTAGGGGCTGGTCCCTGGGTGGTGGGGCTCTGAGACCCAGCATGCGGGGCCTGCGTCCTGTCTCCGCACGGGGGGGGCTGGACTCGATGACCGGTTGGGGCCCGTCCAGCCTGACATGTCTGGTGTGCCCTGTCTGGGCTCACAGCCCAGAAAGCAAAGGAGCCTGGATCTAAGCTGTTGAACAGCTGCCATGCCCCACCCCAGAGGTGGCTGCATCTTGGCACTGGGCGACAGGTGTGGAGCTCAGCCCGGGGAAGGGCGGTGGGCTTGTGTGATGTGGTTTGTGATGCTGGGGGACTGAGAGCACAGCCCCATACATGGCCACCCATCTGTGCTCCCTGGCTGCCTCTGCGCCACCCCCTGAGTCTCCCCTCTTTCCCCAGATCGGGCTGGACACAGGGTTCTGGACGGCCATCAACCACTTCTTCATCTGGGGCAGCCTGGCCGTGTACTTCGCCATCCTCTTTGCCATGCACAGCGATGGCCTCTTCCAGATGTTCCCCAACCAGTTCCGCTTCGTGGGTGAGTCCTAGCTGCTGATGTCACTAGCCCATGAGGCCAGTGGCTGACGAGATGTTTCCCGTGACCCGTGCCCCACGCCCCAAAGAAAGGTGAAACCCCCCAAGGTCCCTGCCCATCTGACCTGGAGGGAAATGCCCTCCTGACCCCACTGGGAGCGGGATCCTATGTCAAAGGCTCCCCAGGTGGGCGCCCCCTCCCGAGATGCAGTGAGGGCTGGTTTCTAGGGGGGCGATAGCACACGGAGCCCCTTCCTTCCCCGGTCAGCACCCTGTGAACTCTGCTGCTCCACCCAGCACCATGGCTGTTTCCCAGAGCCCGGTGACAGCCTCGTTTCTTGGCTGTCTTGTTCTTGCTGCCTTCCGCGGCACGAGGAGGGGAAACAGGGCAGAGGCTCCCCCCATGTCGGGGCTGCCCCACCTGCCTTGCACTCAGGTCTCTCCCCCTCTCCCTGCCAGGTAATGCCCAGAACACGCTGGCCCAGCCTGCCGTCTGGCTCACCATCACCCTCACCACCGTGGTCTGCATCATGCCGGTCGTGGCCTTCCGATTCCTTAAGCTGGACCTGAAGCCGGAGCTCTCAGACACGGTGAGCACGTGCAGTGAGCCGGGCCCTGCCCCCCCCACCACAGCGCGCACCCCCTTCCCCCAGCACCCCCCACTCTGCGGGGAGTCTGTGGGTTGCAGGCTGGCCTGCAGTGTCCCCTCTAACCCGTGCCACAGAGTGTCCCCTCGGCCAGGGCCAGGGGCAGCGTTCTCTGACACTCATGGGTGCGGCCTCGTCCCACGGGCCAGGGTCCCGCCTGGGGACAGCTGGCTCTGCCCACAGGGATCTCGTGGTGGGGCGGGGCCAGTCCCACCTCCCCCCGGTTACTGCCCCTTCACTGGAACATCTCACCCGTCTCTGACTGGCAGGAGCTGCTCTAGCTCTGGGCCGGGGGCTGGACGGGGGGGTTGGGGCAGGCTGCCACATCTCTCTTCACCACTGCTCTTCGCCCTGGCTGGGCCTGTGCCCCTCCCTGATCCCCCGGAGTTGTGGCCGGCCGCTTTGGCTGGGCTCTCAGCTCTGCCCTCTCCCCCCAGGTGCGCTACACCCAGCTGGTGCGGAAGAAGCAGCGGGCGCAGCACCGGTGCATGCGGCGAGTGGGCCGCTCTGGCTCGCGCCGCTCTGGCTACGCCTTCTCCCACCAGGAGGGCTTCGGCGAGCTCATCATGTCGGGCAAGAACATGCGGCTCAGCTCGCTGGCGCTGTCCAGCTTCGCCGCCCGCTCCAGCTCCAGCTGGATAGAGACCCTGCGCAAGAAGAAGGGGGGCGACAGCAACGCCAGCAGCCCCAGCGGGGGGGGCCGACAGGCCGCTCAAGGTGTGAGGCTGGGGGGCTGTGATTCTCGCCCCCACCAGGGGCTGGACAGCTCGGGGGGGCATCATCCATGGGGCAGCCTGTCGGCGCCCCCTGCCCTGCCCTGCCCCGCCCCGCCCTGCCCAGCATATCACGACTGGCTACTGAGGATGCCTGCTCACTTGAGAGCCCCCCGCGGCACGGCGTCGGGGCGCTCCAAGGGCCGTCCCGGTGCTGAGGTTTGGAGGCAGAGTTTGGACCACAACCAACCATGTAACCAAAAACCCCATCCGGACAGACGGGCAGCCCCGGCCCGGAGCCTGCCCGCCTGCCTGCCCGCCGTGTACAGCTGCCCCGAGTCACACGCGAATGTATCACGCTGGAGACACGGGCGGGGCTGGGCCTGGCAGCGCATCCCCCCTGCCCCCACCAGTGTCTTTTTTATATATCTATAAAATGAAAAAACCAAGCAGAAGAGGAGCCCCCCCCTTTACAAAGTGACTCTTCTCTGGCCCTGAGACACCAGCTGGACCTGGCGGGGCCGCGCCTGGGCCCTGGGTGGAGAGGGGCACAGAAACGCTCTCCCCATGCTGGCAGCTTCACGCCAGCTGCACCGGCCACCCAGGAGGGTAGCGGAGGTCTGGGTGGTCTGGGCTGGGGCAGGGGGCATGCGCTGGGGGAGGATGCAATGGCACGGAGGGGCTATGGCTCCTGCCCCTCTCCTGGGCGGGGCAGGCGCTGCAGCAGGGCCAGACCGTGTTTATTTTTACACGCGTGGTGAAGCTGTCTGTGGCCGGGCAGAGGCTGCCTCTGCCTCCGCCTCCCCGGGCGCTGCAGCCAGTCGGTGCCCACTGGTGGGCTGTGACCCCTAGAGGCAGGGCCAGAGCTCGGTCCCGCAGGGGGAACAAATGGGGAAGAGGGAGCTGGGCAGGACGAGGAAAGCCCCCGTCTCTGGCTGGAGCCGGGCTCTGGGGGCTCCCGGCTTGGGGCGAGGAGGGCATGGCCCCGGGGTTCTTGGTTGGGTTGCTAGTTCTGTCCCTTCTCCCCCAGCTGGTGGAGCTTGACTCTGGGGTTCCCAGCACAGGCTCACGCATGGCCTGGCAGCGACCTCTGGCCAGGCCCTGGTAGCAGTCCAGTGGATGGATTCGAAAGGGGAACCAGTCCCCCAGACTCCTTCCTTTGCTGCGTGATGGAGGCTTAGGCAACGGCCAGGCCCCTGGGTGCAGTGGTGTTGACGGCCTGATTGTGATTCACTCCCACACCCCAGGGCGCCTTTCACAATCGCCTGGTGTTCTGGGCTGTTCCCTTCCCCTCAGTGCTGGGCAGTTCCCGGGGGGCTGGGGGGGGCTCCCCTGCTGAGCAGCACACTTCCCATCCGGGCTGCTCCTGGGAAGCGCCTGTCCCGCTGGCTGATGCACAGCCCTCCTCTTGCACACTTGTTCGTAGCTCACCTCCGCATGCTTCTTGTGGCACATGCCTCGTGTTCTCTGTGTAGCCCTTGCCCACCCATACCCCCCCCGGCACACCTGGCGCATGCTGCTGTGCCCCCAGCTGCTCTGGATCCAGAGACCTTGGGAGGCCCCTTGGGCGGTTGAGTTGCTCTGGCTTCCCTGGTTCAGCCCCAGCTGGCCGCACTCTTGGGGGGTGGGTTGTGGCCTCCCCTGCTGTGACCCAGAGACTGCGGGGGAGGAGGTAGGAGGCCGTGGGTGCATTTGAAGGCTCCGGGGCCCACAGATCAAGTGCCAACCTCAGTAACTTGGGCCTCTGTTCTCCCTGCTGGTGGGGGAGAGGGGCGAAAAAGCCCCCTCACGGCTCCGGGCACCCCATCAGTGGGATCAATCCTGGGGGCACAGGACAGCCTTGTGCAGTTAATGCCTCCTGATCTACTCCCCTGAATCCTTGTCCATCCAGGGTGCCAAATAAGATGGGGGGGGTGACCCATTGTTCAACCCCCCCGTCCCCCCATTCTGCCTTTGAATGTGAGGGGCCTTGGAACCCAGGGTCAAGGTCAGGTGGGGGGGGTGTCACAGGTCCAGCCATTTCCCCCCCCCCGCCCCAAGGGTTACAGCTGGGTGGCGAGTGCTTTACCCACTTATCCAACGGACAGTGTGTAGAACGGGCTTGGGGGCAGCCTGGGAGTCAGGACTCTGGGGTCTAGTCCCAACTCTGCCACTGACTCACCATGTCTCTGTGCCTCAGTTTCCCCCCTCTGTGAGGTGCTAGGTTCTGGAAGGTCCTGTTGTGTCTGTTTTAAGCCCTTCTGGGAAGGTGCGAGGGCTGGAGCGGCTTGGCTGGGGTAAGGGCGCGGCCACCACCCGAGGCCGGGTCTGACTTTATACCAAAGAGGAACTGTTTGTTTGGGAACTGGCTTGTCTGGCGTGTGCTAGTCCGTCTATTTTTGGTTCTTTCGGTTTGTTGCTGGGGGGGGGGCTGGGCCGCGTCAAGGGGCATTCTGTATAATTTATTACACATTTCTATACTTGCAGAATTGTATCATTTTATGGTTATAAAGAGAACAAAAAATAGCCTTTTATAAAAACAGCTCTTTCTGAGATCTGCACGCGTGGCCTCTCTGTTCTGACCATCAAAGGGGCAGGGGCCAGGCCAGTGCCTCTGTCTGTGGCCTGGGGCCTGTCCCGAACTGCTCTACCCCCCAGGCCGGTTGTCCCAGCCACGGCCCTGGCTGCTCTGCAGACAACGGGCCCCGATTCTGCGCAGTGCTAAGTCCTTGTATCGCCAAGTGATGCACACCCGCGACTTGTCTTCTTGGCAAACTCTTCTCTGGCAGCTGGAAATTTGAATTCTGTGGTGTTTGGGAAATGCCAGATTCTCTCTCTCTCTCTGTGTGTGTGTGTGTGTGTATGTGTGTGATCTGCAGACACACACACTGGGGCCCTGCATGAGGGGAGGGGCCTGTTCACACCTTATGGAGCTGTTTTAGGCTCTCTGCAAACTCAGGCAGGCATCAGTTCCACATGGGTTTTCAAGGGTGTTATTGTACCCGCACTGCCTAGAAACATGCTGGTTTTCACGTGGCAGTGGAGTTGCTTGCACGTGGACTTGATTCTGTGTGAAATCCAAGGGACCCTCTATTTTCATAGCCAGGGGTGTGGAACCTCCAAGGGTTGCACTAATACAAATGCACTAATACAAGCTGGGCCTTGCCGCATGTCAGCCAATTCAGGTTCAAGTTCTCACTAGCTAAGCCCAAGGTAGGATTGTCCTCCCCGTTCTACAGCTGGGCAACTGAGCTGCAGGAAGTCTGTGGCAGAGCCGGGAATGGAACCGGCCCTCATGGGGCTCCAGCTGGTGCTTTTAACCATCAGCTTCCTTGTGGGGCAGGGGCTGAATTTTACTCCATCTTGCTGGGGGACTTGGTCAACTCAGTTCAAGCCCCCAAACTTCAGGTTTTGTTTAAAGAACAAAAGTTCTTCAGACCATCGCTGCCCGGGGGAATCCCCTGTCCCCTGGTCCGTGTTCCACCAGGCCAGCCCCCCGCTGGCCTTTCAGGTTCGCTTTGCACCCCTTTCCCACGAGGCACAAGCAGTTAGGACAGGGTAACTGTCGCTCTGCAGTCGCCTCTTGGCTTCCTGGGGCTCATGTGCCAGCCCAGAGGAGCTCTGAGGTCAGGGTTTAATGCCCTGTCTTTTAAATTCCAAATTCATCCTGCTGTACAGGTGCTAGACCAATGGTGCTGCCTTGGGCAAGCACAAGAGAGGCGGGAAGGACCCCCCCCCCTCGCCCTTCAGGGGCTGTGCTAAGCCCTGGGCCAGTCGTGTGCCCCAGCAGGACAAGTTCCCACAGCTTTCCGTCCTTCAGCCTGAACTGGCTGAGGGGTCTGGGCCTATCTTCTGAAGGCCCCGCGGGCCGGTGCTGTGCTGCGGTAATCCCCCTCGCTTCAGAGCTGCTGCTGGGCACCAGCTGAGGCGTTGGCCCATGAGCACACCCCTCCAGCTGTTTCTCTTTCCTGCCTCCAAGGCACTGTTGGAATTGCCAGACTGCTGCGGAGCTGAGGCCTGTCCCGTCCCGCACTGGGACCTTTTATTCCCCCCTTGTGTTGGCATCTACCCCACTGCCGGGTGGATACAATGTGCTCGGGATCCAAGGGGAACATCTTGCATCCCCTGGGCAGGGGGGCCAGCGACAGCACTAGGAGCAGTGGGGCAGTGGGATGTGGCCAAGCCCAGTCTGGCGCTGTCCACGGTGGCACTTGGGTGGGTGTAACTGACATCACCCGGGGATGGTTTGCGTAACATCAGCTCCGCCATCGGCGTTAGAGTGAGCTCTGCATACCTTGAAAGCTTGTCTCGCTCCCCAGCAAAGATCTGCCCTCACCCACCTTGTCTCTCTAATAGCCTGGGCCCACGTCAGGCGAGGCGTTTCCCAGAGAGAGGTGTGACTGACTGCTGTTGTCCCATTATACCTACAACTGAAAAGACAAGCAGGATCTAATTCAGGGGCACAAGGCAATGCTCTGCATTCATTGTACATGTAAGAATATCAAAAGCCGTCACATTCACACACAGTCCTGCTCAAGACGCTCTGCGATCTAGTGTCATCTAATGACCAGTCCTTTTCTGCATTGCTCAAGCAAGCCTAGTGGCCAACTAGGTTGGGCAGGAAGAGGGAGCCAGGTCGGCCTCTGTCGGTCGCAAATTCGATGCGCCAAGATGGTGATTGCAGAACGAGACCCAAAGTTCTCCTGTTCTTTTACCCCATCTTTTCTAGTTACTGGCTCTCATGTCAGTCTGGCCTGGCTGTGTCATGCTGCCTCTGGGTTCGGTGTGGTCGTTAATCACCAGCTAATTGCAAGCCTGACTATTCTCTTCTTTCTGTACTCTAGGGTTGTTGATAGGCATTCTTCGGCATTCAGGGTCAGGACAGCAGTGAGTGTCTCTACTTCCCTTTCTGTTGTCAGAGCAGTTTAGGTTGGTGTCTTTTTATGCCCTGCACATACATTCTTCACTCACTCACTCTCACAGAATTCAGCGAGCTACTTTTAGGTTCAATAGTACAAGTTTCAGGAAAGAGTTCACTTCAAGACACTAACAAGATGGAGTCCACTTACGGCCCACTAACCAGCACTGTACCATTCTTGTAATGGTAAAGGAAAAATCTCTCTACCTTCATCTCACTCACACACAACAAGAAGCCTGTATGGGATTAGTTTGCACAGCTCCTGGGGATGGCTCACAGGCCAAGGCCTTTTACTGGGTACAGTTCTGGTCACACAGGTTCAAGAAAGATTAATGGAAACTGGAACAGCTGCAAATGAAGAGCTCCTGGGTGGGGAGCCAGCAGGGCGAGCCCCTCTCGTGAAAGACGCCAGGAAGAGGATGGCTTGTTCGTCTTCCCCAAAGAAGGCTGAGCGGGGTCTCGCTGCAGGGCTACGTTACAGTGAGGGTGAAGGGCTGATGAAGCTCAAGGCCAGTGACGGCACAGGAACAACTGGATCTAAACTGGCCATGAACAAACTGAGGCTGAACTTAGAGGCAGGTTTTAACCAGCAGAGGGGGCAGGTTCTGGAACAGCCTCCAGTAGCTGTTGTGGGAGCAAACGAGTGGATTAGTTTAGATGGGGAGCCGGACCAGTTTGTGGGTGTGATGGGGGGTAAGGGGGCTCGGGCAGGGCTTGCTTCTGGCTTGTCTTATGTTCCTGACCCTGGGCTGCTGGCCCGGTGCCCCATTTCACTCTTCCTCCTGGTGTAAATCGGGAGTGACATGGGCAGAGTTTGACCCCTGGGTGAACTGGACCCATCGGGGGAGGGCTAATGGGGCAGGTGGGGCGGAGGAGACCTCACCTTGAACTGGGGGAAGGCCAGGCCACTGTCTGCATTAATGTTTTAGGAGCTGCTGCCCAGTCCCCACAGGCTGTCACTGATTAATGAGAGGCTGGGACAGAGTGGTCCCCTTCCAGCCCTGCCTGTACCCAGAGCAGGGGTGCAATTTGCCCCCACCCTGCTGGGTCTTCACATGTGCCTGCTGGCTGGCCCCCTGCCAAGGGCGGCTCTCCAGTCCTGGCACCCCAGCCACTCAGAGCAACTGGAGCCTGGGGGGCAGGGCGGGGTGCCAGGCCCAGGGTGGCAGTGAAGTGCTCAAGGCTGCAACAGGGCAAGACGACAGGAGTCCTGGCTCCCAGCCGGGGCCCCAGCACACTAGATGCAGCTCCTGCTTTCTGTGGGCATCTGAGCCAAACCCCTTAGAGCAGGTCCTAGGAGAGGGGAGCCTGTTACCTCACAGAACCCAGGAGTCCTGGCTCTCAGCCCTGCCCCCACAAACACCTGTCCCCACCCGCTCCCAGAGCGCTGGAAATAGGACCCAGGAGTCCTGGCTCTCTCAACCCCTCCTCCCCCAGAAAGCCCAGGTGTCCTGCCCCCCCACTTTCCCTCCTCCCTGCACCTGGGAGTGGCGAGGCCCCGCCGGGAGTCACGGGTGGGGTGTCTCTGCAGGTGGCCCCCCGTTCCCTCCCCTCCCCCCGCTCCGCCCCCCGCCCCCGTTGCACAATCGCCCCTTGCACAATCGCTCCCCCCAGTTCCTCAAATGTCTCCTGCCGCCAGACGCCCCCCCTCGTGCCGCGGGAAGCCCCGGCCGGGGGCGGCGCCCAGGCTCGCCGCGGACTCGGAGCCCGGCCCCGGGGGCACGGACGGGACGCGGTGCCCGCGGGACGGCGCAGGTCGGCAGCCCCCGGCCCCGCGGCGCAGGAGCATGTGGGCGATGCGGGCGGCCGGGCTGCTGCTCGCCGCCGCGCAGGGGCTGTGTCCGGCCCCGCGGCCAGGTGGGTGCAGCGCGGCGGAGCCGGGGTCCCGCGTGGGGCGCCGCAGCCGGGCTGGAGCCCGGGGAGCTCCCCCGCCCGGCCGCGGGGAGGGGACGTGCTGGGGAGAGCGGGGCTCGGGGCGGCTGGAGCGTCCACACACAGCCTGGCGCCGGGGGGGCGCCCGGACTCCTGGGTTCTTCCTGTGCCCGCTCCGGGGGGCGAGCCCGGACTCCTGGGTTCTTTCTGTGCCCGCTCTGTGGGGGGAGCCCGGACTCCTGGGTTCTTCCTGTGCCCGCTCTGGGGAGGGGGAGCCCGGACTCCTGGGTTCTTTCTGTGCCCGCTCTGGGGCGGGGGGGAGCCCGGACTCCTGGGCTCTTTCTGTGCCCGCTCTGGGGGGGGGGGAGCCCGGACTCCTGGGTTCTTTCTGTGCCCGCTCTGTGGGGGGAGCCCGGACTCCTGGGTTCTTTCTGTGCCCGCTCTGGGGGGGGGGGAGCCCGGACTCCTGGGTTCTGTCCTGGCTCCCCAGGGCTGCAGAATGTCCGTGCCGTGTTTTCATTCTGAGCTGAGAGGGGCTAAGATTTATTTACCCCGATTCTTTCTCTCCCACCTGTTCCCAGTGACTTGGGGTGGGGGTTGCCCCCTCCCGTCTCCCAGCCGGTGCCTGTTGTGCTCCTGCTGCCCCCCCTTCTCCACGGGCCCCGGACGGCTGGGCCCCACCGTAGGCTGCCCCGGCGGGCCGGGATCTGGTTCCTGCTCACGTTCTTGGCCGGGGCACTGGTGGGGGGTGCGGGTCCCTCCTTGGCCCGGGTGTGGGGCTTGATCTGCTGTTCCCAGTGTCTCCAGCTGTTCTCCTGCTGTTGCTGCAGGGACCTGATGCGGGGCGGTGGGGACAGGCCCTTAACTCCAAGGCTCCCAGCTGGTGCTGCCTGGAGGCTGGCCCCACTTCCCTGCCTGGTACCAGGGGCGCTCTGGGCAGGGTGAACACCCGGTCCCAGTCACCCTGGCACTGCCAGGGGTGGGGATGGGGTGCAGGGTACAGGGAGCACCTTGCCCCAGGCTCGGATTGGGCAGCGTGGGGAGCCGTGCCACAAATGGGGTGATCGGTGGGCATCAGGAGCAGGGCTGGATCCTCTGCAGCCTGGGCAGTGGAGCTGTGTGTGGATTGGAGACTGCTGCTGCTCTTGTCCTCCCGGCCCCAAAGCCGAGGAGCTCTGCACTGTAGGAGGGCCCCTCGCCTGCCCCTCGGCCTCCCTGCTCTCAGCATACATGGCCAGGCGTCACCACGCTGCCCACCGTCGGCGGGGAAGCGCCAGGCCTGCCCATGGGCCAGGTCCCCTTGCTGGTGGGGCTCATGTACCGGCTTGTGTTGGGGTCCCATGAGGGGGCTCCCGGCTGCCCCACATCTGTGACCGTGCTGGGGCAGTGGGGAAAGCTGGGGCTGGGGTGAGCGGCCATTCATGCCTGGCGCAGCTGCCAGGAAGCATGTGGCAATAATGGAATCATGCTGGGGCTGGTGCCATGCAGAGGGAGGGTCAGCCCTGCCCCCTGCTCGCCGCTGTCCTGAGCAATGCCTCTGGGCCTTGAGTCTGTCCACAGCAGCTCTGGGGTGTCAGGAAGAGAACCCAGGCGTCCAGGCTCCCAGCCCCCTTCTCCTACCCCCAGGGAGGAAGTGAAACTTCCCAGCATGACGGGGAAGCACCAAGGCCTCCTGTGTACTGATGGCAAAGGGCTGAGCCGCTGGGCAAGGGGGGAGCAGCTCCCTCGGGGGCCTGGCCAGGCTGTGGGGAGCTGCCTGGGCAACCCACACTGCGTTTGGCTGGGCTCTGAGCCACCTGCCACCATGTGCGCGGAGCCAAGCGTGCACCTCGGCGATGTAAGGGTTAAATCATCCAGTGGGGTCCGCACAAGCCGAGGAGCCCCAGGCAGGGGAAAGGGCACGTCAGGAATTGCCCAGTTGAGGCCTCCAGCCCCCAGAGCCCTGGGCACCAGCCAGCCTGTGCCGGGGGTGTTTGGGGACTGCGTTAGAGGAGGCCCCTTGAGGACTTGCTGTGCCAGGTGCTGCAGAGCTGCAGGCGCTGGGTCTTGCCCCAGGAGCACCGAGAGGCAGGGCTGTCCCCCCAGGTGTTCAGTTGGGGGCTGCCCCAAGGCAGCCTGTGACTGAGCTGGGAACTGAACGCAGCTGTCCCGGGTCCCAGCCCGCTTCCTGTCCTGGTTCCGTCAGTGGAGAGATGCCCCCACCCCAGCGTCTCCCTGGGGAGGAGGCTAAGTTGACCCTCCCTGCCAGGGGCACCATGTTACCCCCATTTTACCCGTAGGGGGGAGCTGCTGTCCAGGGCTCAACCCCAGCTCTCCTGTCTCAGCCCCATGCATGGGGGAGCTGTTCCTGTGTGCCCGAGCCGGGTGACGTGCCCCCGGGATTAGCAGGCAGCTGAGAGCTCTCTCTTGCGTAAGTTGGGTTGGGTGGAGCTGGCTGTTCCCAGCAGGGCCCAGCGGGCCCCAGGAGTCAGCCAGGAAACCTGTGTGTTTGCTTTTGTTATTGACATTGGTGGGTTTGCAAAAAAACTCAGCTCCTGCAAACTTGGCTGGGGGCGCAATGGAGGGGACGGCCGACAAGGAGCAAGCTGCCAGCCTCTGAGCATTACAAAGCCCCTGGCCAAGCCATGACCCACTGAGCCAAACCGGCCTGTCATCCATGTGGGCTGGCATGGTTAACCCTTTGAGACCAGCGCCCCTCCGAGGTCCTGCCACTGTGCGGCTGCCCTCCTGGCAGGGCCCTGGCTCCCATGCAGCCAGGCGAGTGCCGTGCGCCCTGGCTCTAGGCTCCAGGTGCAGGAGGAGCAGGGATCTCTCGAGGCTGAGACCCACTGCCTGGGACTGGCACATTCTCTCTGCTCCTCTCACCACACCCCTCTCCCAACCGGCTCCAGGCTCTCGCTGACTCTCGCACCCCAGTTGCCCTGGGACTGTTCACACGCGGGCTGTGCCTTTGCGTGGCACCGCTGTGGAAGGGCCCAGGCTGGGGCAGACCGAGTGCTCTGGGGCTGGGAAGGGGGTACCGGGGCGTGATGGGGGACCAGTGACTGGGAAAGATCTCCGTGAGGGCTGATGCTCACTCAGCCTTGTCCTCGTCAGCAAACATTGACACAGGCGGCTGTCCCTTCCCACCAGGGAGGCCCTGGGAGGTTTCCTAGGTGAGTGCTGGGAGGCTCTGCCCCCAGCCTGGTGGTGAGATGGAGGCTCTGAGCCCACAGCAGCCAGCAAGGCTCATCTGCAATCACGTAGCCTGGTCAGCTTGTGGCACCCAGGGAAGGTGGCAATCCCCCCAGAACAGAAGGGGAAACTGAGTCACAATGAGAGACATTACCTGGACTCATACAATGGACTGAGCGGGCACGGAACCCAGGAGTCCTGTCCCCCCTTCCCCCCAGCTCTAACCACTGGACTGCAGTCCCTTCCCTCTGTGCTAATGGCCCTTCCCCTCCTGCAGCCGTTCTGCCTGACACAGTGCTGAGCCCCATGGGAGCGAATGTCACCCTGCCCTGCCTGCAGGGTGCCGCAGCAGAGCCTGGCCATCCTGTCCAGGGTGGCAGGCTCACCCTGCCACACAAGACTGGCAGGGTCCAAAGGCAGCAGCACCGCCATCGGGGGAGGGATATATCCCTGTCTCCTGGCATGGGTAGGGATGTGCCCGGCTGGCCTGCCTATTGCCCCTTCTACCCCCCGCCTGGCTCTGCAGCCACTCACGCCTGCTCCCAGTCCAGGGGCTCCGCACAGCCCTGCCGTGCTCACCGCAGCTGTGTCTGACTCCAGAGTCCCTGGAGGCGCCCCGCTTCTCCTGTTACCGGAGGAGCCACGTCAAGGATGTTCTGTGCGAGTGGCAGCCGCAGCGGAGGCCGTCTCCCCGGACCAGGGCTGTGCTGTGGGTGAAGAAGTGGTGAGAGGCCTTGTCTCCGTGATCCTGGGGAAGCTGGGCTGTGTTTGGGGGGCACTCTGGGGCCCCGTGAGGAGCATGTGGGGGTGAGCTGAGCCGGGATTCAGCTAGCCTTGGAGCCAGCTGGGGATGAGAGCACGGCCAGGACGTAGCCAGGCCAGACGTGCTGCTGGTGCTGGTCACGGTCCCCCTAAGCAGCTAGGTCTTTCTCTGGCGGTGCCGCTGCGCACAGCGCTGAGCTGCTGTCCTGGCACCGAATCGCCCTTGCTGCACACTGCTGGCCGTGCCCAGCCCTGGGCAGCGCCAGGGGCTGCTGTTCTGCAGATGGGACCTGAGGCCGAGGTCCTGACCTTTCCTGGTCAGTAAAGAGCCCATAGGCTTCCTCCCAGGCTCCTGTCCCCCCATGTGCCCTCCACTTGCACTTCCAGTGCCCTGCAGGATCCTTCTCCTCTTCCCATACTAAAGCGTGGCCATGTGGTGCTCCGTTCCCCCCCAGAGGTGGCTGTAGATCAGCTGCGGGAGCAGGGCAAGATGCTGCTGCTGTCTGACTCAGCTGGGACGTGGTCTCTAGGGCTTGGCGCTGATCTGGGCAGATCCCAGGGGGTTCCCCGCTGAATTCCTCTCTGGAGGTGTGGCTGGGAGCCCTAGGGGGAGGCAGTGGGGCCGTGGCGCGGCGGCTGGGCCTGAGCTGTGCTCCCTCCCCGGCAGGCTGGCGGCGGAGAACGCCACGGAGCAGCGGTGCCGCTACTTCTCCAAGGCGGAGAAATTCACGTGCAGGATCACGGTGCCGCCCAGCGACGACGACACCCTCCTGCTGGTGTCCACGTGCGTCAGCAACGGGACGGGGAGCACGGCCAGCCAGGAGCAGGTCATCTCGGCCAACCGCGTCCGTATGTCCAGCTCCCCCTCCCCCTCCGACGCCTGTCCCCCTGTCCCTCCCTGGGACCTCCCCTCCTCCCTGCCTGGTGCCAGCCAGGTCTCTCTCCCCATGGGGCTGCCGGGTCCTGGCTGGTGCCTTTGCTGGCAGGGCCCAGGGCCCCAGGCCCCCCGCTTCCCAGGCCCCTGTGGGGTACGTGCTGCACAGCTCCGGCTGCCATAGCAACCCCCCTTTCCCTGACAGTGAAGCCGGACCCCCCGGCCAGCGTGCGGGTGGAGCCGGTGGCGAACTCGCCCCAGAAGCTGCGCGTGAACTGGACGTACCCCCCCTCCTGGGACCCCCGGTTCTACCGGCTGCACTTCCAGGTCCGCTACCGAGCCGAGCACTCCCAGAGCTACACGGAGGTGAGTGCCTGGCCTCCGTCCCCCTCCCCGAAGGCTCCCCTGGGGCTCCCTGCACCCCTCCCCCTCCGGGGCTCCCTGCTCCTGCCAGGCCAGCTCCATGCACGCCACACCCTGCAGTCCCTGCCACAGCCCTTGCCCCACAACTCCCACCCCTGCGCCCCTGCCCCCTTAGCTACAGAGTGGGGAGAAGGCCGCGGTGCACTGGGAGGGTGGTTGCCCAGCTCCTACGGCTGGAGGCACCTCGCTAGCACCAGCCCTGGTCTGTGCCTGGCTGGGGTCACCCCTGCTGGCTAGGCCCCCGCAGGCCCCGGGCTCTGTCCAGGAGCGAGAGGCCCACCCCAACCCCCAGTTTCTCTGAGCGTCACCTGGAGCGCCCTGCCCCTGGTCCACAGGCCGCTCCCCCAGCTCCTCGGTGCTCAAAGGAGCAGGACGCCCCAGCTGAATGCTGGCCGGGTTAGCACGCAGCCGGCGGCCGTGCCTGGAGTCAGCAGGGAGAAGTTCATGCAGCAAAGAACACAGCCAACGGCCCCAGGAAGGCGCGTTGGAAACCCAGGGCTACATAGAAATAGTTGCCTCATGCCAGCCAGAGCCTGGGCTTTGCCAATGGGGCTTTGGCGCATCCTGGGAGCTGCAGCTGCCCCGATCATGCCAGCGCACTGCAGCCTGACGCACACCCGCTGTCCGTTTCCTGGCTACACGAGAGGCACCCAAGGTGCTTCCTGGGCAAGGCCAGGGGTCCAGGGCATCCTTGGCAATTTATTCACGAGCCCAGCCCCACTGGCTGGGTGTTCCTGCCGTGTGCTTCAATGAGCTGGCAGCGCCTGGCGCTGGCAGGTACCGGGGGGCATGCGGTGCGGTCTTGGTGCAGAACAAGGCAGCTGGGTAAGTGGCTCCGCCTGCCTGAGAGATAGATGTTAGTCACCTAGCGACCTGCTGGACACAACTGCCGGTCTAGGGACCCAACGCCTTCCCGGTGATCCGGACCCACGTTGCGCAGGGACGCTGGTGCCTGGCATGCTCCTGGCTCTCAGCAGACACCTCCCCTGCTGCACTATCAGACCCAGGGATCCCGGCTAGTTAGCAACCAGGGGCACAGGGACCCTGCCTGTCCCAGCTTGGGAGCTGGTGGGGGTCTGTGCCAGGCCCTGGTGCCTGCTGTTTAATTCTGCTTGTTGCTTTCAGATCGACCAGGTGAGGGAAACGTCCCTGGTGATCCATGACGCCTGGCAGGGCGCGCGGCATGCAGTGCAGGTGCGGGGCCTGGAGGAGTTTGGCCATGGCTCCTGGAGCGAGTGGAGCCAGGAAGTTGTGGGCACCCCATGGGCAGGTAGGAGGTGGGAGGGATTTGCGGGTGCTGGACCCTCTCCCCAATTCCCAGGGTTCTTCCTTGGGGATCTCGGTTTCTCACTGCTCCTCTCCTTGGGTTGCAGATCCCAGCGGCTTCGAGGTGGAGACAGGGTCGTACAGCTCCCAGGTGAGGTGGGCGCTGCCGGGGCTGCCTGCCCAGCTGGGCGAGAGAGGGGCTGATTGGGCAGCGGGGCGCTTCCCCAGTCTCCTGGGGGCTGGGGGTGGAGGGACTGGCCAGGAAGGGGAACAAGCTGGGTGTTGAGGGTGTCACAGGCAGGGCTGTCTGGGGGACCCTTGGACTCTGTTGCTAAGACACCCCCCACGGACTCTCTCTCCAGTTCCCCTCGGATGGTGATTTCTACGGTGACAGGTTCACGTCCCCCCCCGAGCTGGAAGGCAGCAACAACACGGAGGGCACTGACGGTAAGGAGAGCGGCCGCACATCTGCCTGGTGGGCAGAGCTGCCACCCCGGGACAAAAGCCTAGGCTCCAGAGCTCGTCACGCTAGCCAGCTGGCAGCGGGGGTGAGCATCTGGCCAGATTTCCCTGTACAGCTGCCTCAGAAAGGGCTGACCCCGGGAAAACCTGGGCAGAGGGCAGCCCCCTGCCGGTGGGGCTGTTACTAGCGGGGCCGGGAGGCTCAGACCACAGCCAGTCCCAGCCCACGATGGTGGGTCTTTCTCTGGGATTCCCGCAGCTCTGATTTCTTGGGAGCCCGGTGACCCCTGTGGAGCTGCTCCCTGTGTGCTGGGAGGGGGCTTCCCCCCACCCCATGCTGGTGCCTGCCAACCTCTGTGGGGAGGTGGCCGAGAAACTCCATCCCCACACGGTGAACAAGGGGTGTGGGGGGTGCTGGGCCTTGCCGTGCCCGGTAACCGTGCCCGTATCCCCTTGGTTTGCAGGGGGGGGCCAGGTGGGCGGCGACCACTGCACCGTGCCCCCCTACACATTCTTCGTCGCTGGAGGGAGCCTGCTGCTGGGCACCGGCCTGCTCGCGGGCATCGTGGTCAGGTGAGATGCAGCCGGGCATGTGTGGGAGAGGGCTGGGCCCCAAGCTGGGCTGATGGCACTGGCGGCTGGGGAAGTGTCGAGGGTACCCCAGGCCATGCAGCACACACTGGGGAGCCAGGCTGTGTCCTTCTGCAGCTGCTGCCCCGGGCAGGTCTCGGGGGTTTGGGCCCTGGTCTTCCACCAGCTGAGAGATGCCCCTGGGGCCCCAGGCTGGGCTGGGCAAGTGCCCGCCTGCTCGGTTTCCCTGCAGTGTCAGGGTCCCTGCCAGCACCCTTCCAAGCGCTGTGGCTGCCTGGCCTGATCCCTGGGTGCTAGGGAGCCGGGTCGTTCCCATACCCTGCCCTGGCAGAGTGCCCAGCGGCCAGTGACTCCCCCAAACAGGGTGGGAGGGGGCCGGGTGAAGGGGGAGCAGCCGGGCAGCTATTGCGCCCTGTGGCCCCGCAGCCAGCCCTGGTCCTGTGGGGGGGAGAAGGGGACGCCCCAGTCAGCACCGACTGAGCGTGCTGCCAACCGTGTGCCACCACGAACCAGCCCGAGCCCCCGTTGCACAAGTGGTTGCTGATGGAGAGCAATGGGCCTGGGGCCAGCAGGAGAATGGGGCACCCCCAACCCCCGTGTTCTACCTCTGGGCCAGCATGGGCTGGGAGTGTCTGGGGGCGTGGGAGCCACCAGTCTCTGCCCTTCCTGACTCGCGTTGGGGTCTTGCTGTGCGTTTCAGGTACAAGAAGAAGTGGAGGAGGGGATCCCTGGGCCGGGGCAAGGACTGCATGGCAACCCAGCACACCTTGGTCCCGCTGGTGCCTCAGAGCCCCACGTTCCCGCTGAGCGAGGACCCACTCCTTTCTCCTCTGGCATCACCAAGCAGTGGGGACTTCGGTCCCTACGATGTCACCAACCTCGATTACCTCCTCGTCCCCCTGCAGCTGGGGAGCCCGCCTCGACGGCCGGCCACACAGCAGCAGCCCCAGCTGGCAGCAGGCCCGGCTGTAAATCGCTAATAACGGCGCCACCTCTGCCTCGGCGGGCTGGAGCCGCCCAGCCAACGGTGCCAGGGACTCTGCTTGAAGGAGCCAAAACGGACCTGTCCTGCACAGAGAGACGGATCCCTTCGCCGCAGCAGCCATGCCCAGGGCTGCCCCTTGGCAGCTGAACCCTGCACCCAGCGCCTCTCAGGGACGTGTCGCTTGGCGGCAGGTGCAGCTTTGGCCAGCAGGCCTTGTGGGGGGGGGGGGGCACTGCCCGGGGGGGGGCCTGTCTCGGGGTGCCAAGGGACGCCCGCTATGTGGCTGGGCTGGCAGCCAGGGTGAGTGCCAGCAGCGCCCCGCACGCCAGGCTGACAGCAGAATCGGAGCAGCCACGGTCCTGCAGGGACACGGGCACCATATGGCACCTGGGCAGTGGCGTGACTCAGGGACCCACCCCACGGTGGCCATGGGGTGTGGGCACAAGTGGGCCAGGCAGGGCATGGGGCAGCAGGAGCTCTTGCGCCTTCATCCCAATGCTGAGCTCAAGTGTGAGGGGCTGGCAGTGCCAGGCGTGTGGACACAGCATGAGCGACAAACCCTGCCATGGGGCGCTTACCGGCCCAATGGCCATGGGGGGGGCACAGCAGCTTGTGGGGGGGGCGGGATGTGCCCCAGGTCACCCAGCTGGACACTGACAGAAGCCAGGACTCCTGCCTTCTGTGCCCTCCACACGGGCCCTGTCCCCTCGCTGCAGTAGTTTGCCATTGTGCCCCTAACAAGTGCTATATTATTGCTCAGGTGAGCGGATGCTGGTGTGCAGGTGGCAGGGTGGGGGGCTGTCGGATTAATGCCCCCCCGCTGCTAGTTTTGTTAAAAGGATTTTTAAAGGCAGAGAAGCTGTCTGGAAACGTGTGGCCAATAAACGTGTGTGCCATAGCGCTGAAGGCTGACCCGGCCCGGGCTGGGGCAGGGGACTCAACAAAGGGGCGGGGGGGAGGGCGGCTCTGGGGCGTGTGTCTCATGGCGTATGAGCCAAAGCAATAGCTACTCCCCCCGGCTCTGCTCAGCCAGTGCCCAGCGAGCTCTGGAGCCAGTACTGGCTCACGGAGCCAGAGTTTCTCCATGGAGGGCGATCCCAGAGTGTAGCCATGCTGGGAACCCAGGTGTCCTGGCGCCCAGGCCTGCAATTGGTTTTGCAACAAGAAGGAAAAAATGGCAGCTGCAGCTAGTGCACGTTCCCTGGGCAGCGGGAGGCAGGAAACCACAGAGCCGGGAGGCCGGTCTCGCCTGCTGCCCTCGGGCCACACAGTTCCCCTTTGGGGCTGGCCCCTGGCTTATAAAAAGCTGCACAGGATGCAGATGGCTCTCTCGGGGCTGGGAAGAGCAAAGGGGGGGGGGGTGGAGGAGATGAGGGGGGCGGGAAGGGGCAAGGCGGCAGGGGCCTGGCTTCTCTGGCTGGCAGGGCTCTAGCCGTGGGCAGGCAGGCGAAGGGTCGGGCGCACAGGCTGGATGGTGTTGGCTGTGGCGTCACAAGGGAGAGTTAGGGCAGGGGCAGGCAGCGTAACAAAGGCTCCCAGGCAGGTAGCCCCACTACACGTAGCAAAGGGCTTTGAATGCACGCGCTGTGACTGCTGCTGCCAGCTGCAAGGGGCTGGCTGGGGCGGCCCCTGCCCAGAGGGGAAGACAAGCTGCTTCCTATGTAAATGGCCCACCCCAAAAGTGCTGCTCTGGGTTTGAGTCAGCGCCTTCTGTGTAGTGCCCAGCCCAGCTGGGGGGAGAGGGAGGGTGTGTGTGACTAAAACCCGTGAACCATTGGGGGGGGGCACCCCACTTCCTGGGCGTGCAGGAGCCAGGCCCCCAGCTGGGAACCAGCCCACGGGCTGGAAGAATGCCCCTGGAGCATGGCCAGAAGAGCGCCTAGGGCTGCTTTCAAAAGCCCCCCCCGTTCCCCCCCAGGTCTCTGTCTGGGCAAAGGGGTTCACCCTGGCTGTTGCACCCTTCAAACCACCTGGCCCCCCAAGAGCAGCAGGAACTGATGCATCCAGCCGTGGCCTGGCACCCACACCGAGCGTCCCCACCTGCTCCTCAGGGGCAGCGGCTGCTCGCAGGCCTTGGCTCCACGTTGGACTGTGATCAGTAACATGAGGCCAGGAGCATTAACTATTCTGGGCCAACCTGTTGTGTGTGCCCCCCCGACCCCGAGGCCTCGGTCACTCCTGGTCCAGAACAGAGCCGCCAGCAAGGCCGTGGTACTGCAATGACTAATGCAGAGCCGTTTACTCCGGCTCCGCTCTGCTGGCCTATTTCCACAGCGCAGCAAGGCCTCAGACTAGCGGTAAAGCCAGATTGACCCACGGTGACTAAGCACTAGTGCGACTCCAGATTTACAGCAGGCGAAGAGCAGACGCTAGCGCAGCCCAGCTGCACGCGGGAAGTGCCACACAGTTTGTAACAGACGGTTCCCAGAGGCAGGGAGAAAGCACGATGCTGACTGACAGGCTCTGCCACGGGAGCTTGTTCCTTAGTGCTGGTGCAAAGCCAGAAATGCCACTGCCAGGAGGCCGTGCCACTGATTTCAATGAGCGTTGAGGGGGGCATAGCAAAGATGCAACCAAATACTTGTTGCACAGGCCTCAGTAGCGTGCAGCTCGTCCACCCAGGACACAGCACTGCAAACACACGGGGAGAGGGGGTTCTTGGCGTGCCATTTTATTTCCTGCTAGCACCAAGGCTGCAAGCAGCAAGTCCCCTGGTGCTAGGGCTCACCATACATTCAGAGCCGTCAGAAAAACCTTCTTGGGCAGCAACATAAATATTGACAACACTTAGGCCAGACAAGTCGCTGGTTAACGCCAGGCTCCAACCCCCAAAGTTAGACACGTGGCAGCGGAATTGCGACGTTAAATGTGACCAGGCGCACACCTGCGCTATCTCCTGACCCACACAACACAGCGCGGCTGGCCGGGAACAGCCACCTGGCTCGTGCCCTGCACTAAACAGAACACGGAGACACACAGCAACACAAAGGCTGGTGCCTGAGAGTTTCGGGCTATTTGGATTCTGCTTTGGGAGGGCACTTAGGAGGCAGGTACATTCACACTGGCTTTTTCCCCCCGGGGGGGAGGGGGAGGTGAGTGAGAGAGTGTGTGTGTGTGTGTGTGTATGGAGTTAACACGTCACCCCCCCACCACACTCGTGAGGTGTCAGTGCGTCGCCCGGCGGTGGCAGGGCCAGGCTGCACTGGGCGCAGCACTGGCCATAGCCTAGGCCTGCCCCGACTGTGGGCAGCCAGCGTGTCGCACCCACACACCAGCAGGAGACCATGTGGGCCTGCCGCCAGGCACTGCAAAGGGAGACTAAACACGGTCCTTTCTGGCTGGGCCCCCGTTCTCCGGGCCGGCCGCAAGGTGGCAGCATCCGCCCGCCCTTGGCTGCGCTCTGCCTGGCCCATGCTATAGCCCTGTGGGCCCCCAGCCCTTGGGGGCGCAGGTCAAAGGAGCAAGGGGCGGTGGCTGGGGGGGCTGGCAGTTTGTGTTCCAGCTGCAACAAACCACCTTCAAGTGCCCCCTAGGCACCTTTGCCGCCAAGCAGGTGCTGAATGGCGCCGTCCCGCCTGCCCTGGCCCTCAGGGGCTCACCCATGTGCTCAGCAGCTTTGCTCACTTGGCACCTGGCCCCAACAAGGGCAGCACCAATGGGCATTTGTTACTCCACTTACTGGGGCCGCAGCTCTCGGCAAGGGGGGGTGGGGAAGAGACCTGAAATGAAATGACACCGACGAGGCTTTTGGGGCTGCCGGGCGGAGGCCCCTTTACGGGGAGGGGATCACCTGACTGTGGTTGGGGCTGTGCTGCTTTACGTGGCACGCTGTGGGCAAACTTGTACACCCACCCTACGGGGACAGTGATCCTGGGACAGAGGTGTGCACTGGAGCCACCCCAAAGGGGCCTGGATTTCAGGATGTGCCGGGCACCCGCCCTCCCTACGATGGCTGGTGTTGGGGCCTCACAGCCCACTGGGAAATTCCGCTCGTGCCTTTCTCCACTCCACTAACCCACCGGGTCATGTAATCACAGCAGCCAGGGCCTTGCCGGGCAGAAATGAGACTTTCACGCCAGCTGTGAGCTCTCCAGCCAGCTGCCCAGCGCCCGCCAGCCTGCTGCTGCCCGTTTCGAGGCCTGCTGCGGGCAGCTCTGCACACTCCAGGTGCAGCCAGAAGGGGCGTTTCCCACCAGGGCAGGGAGGGAGGGCGTGCTGGCAGTACTTGGGACAAGCAGTGGATCATTTTCCCCTTCGTCAAACACCTGAGTCAGAAGCTACGTTCCACCCCGAACGGCGAGCGCACACTGCTACCGTCCCGCCAGCCCTTCCGCGTGCCCCCGGGGCTGGCCAGGGAGGCTGACAGCCTGGCACCGGCGTTGAGAATTCAGCGGGAGCTCATGGAACCCCCGTGGAAGGGCTGAGCTGCATGGGTCAGTGGACTGCAGCCTCAATTAGCCAAATGGCTGCAGTGGTTTGGCCCAGTCCTCGGGGGGCTGGACCCCCTGGGAGGGACGAGGAGCCAGGGAGGACAGAATGCCCCGCTCAGCAGGCTGCTGTCAGCCTGCAGACACTTTGCTCCAGAGTAACGTGGGGCGAAGGAGTGCCCGGTGCCAGGCCTGATCTGCGCCCAGCTCGGCCCAGTGTGCCCAGCACAGGAGGCAGCAGGGGAGGCGCTCTGGCCGGGGCCAGGCAGGTCCGCCTAGCTGAGCCAAACTGAGTGGGGCTGAGAAGTGGCGCAGCGGCTCAGCCCCGGTCTAGCTGATGTTCCCGGGCAGGGCGAGGGGACGAGGTGACAGTATTTCCACATGCTGGGGTAAAGTCCAACGTCCTCCCAGGCAAGTCCCCTGGTCGGGCGGGGGCACCGGGACGCAGGCGATGGCAAGGGACTGAGCAGGGATGGGTGCTCGTGTGGCTGGGACGCAGCCCCAGAAGCCTGCTCTGCTCCCGAGCTCAGCGCCACAGGAGCCCACGGCAGACGAGCACCGGGGGACGGAGGCAAACACTGAACTCCCGCATGTGGCCAGTCGGAACACGGGGTCTCTGGGCCCAGCCAGCCACGAAAAGCCCCAGTGGCCCCCTCCTCTGGGCCAGCCCCAGGAGCTCCCTTAGCCCAGCAGTGTCCTCTGCCCCATGGCCATGGGGCCGCTGGGCTCTGTGCTGTTCCGGGGCTTGCCCCTGTTCTGTCCCACATCCCAGCCCAGCAGCGACCCCGCAGCGAGAGCACGAATCAGCCTTTATCGTTGGGGATTGGGCGGGGTGGGGGAAAACCAGGGGCACTTTCCTCGGAAGCAGCTAGAGCTGGCCACTTGGAGACAGGCTAGGGGTCTGGCTGGCCGGCAGACCAGTCACTGATGATCCTACGTCCCTTTGTCCCAGCACCGAGGCATGGTTGCTGCAGCGCTGTGGAGGGCCAGGGGGCTCTCCGCGGGGAGGATTCCCAGGCTGCAGGACCTGCTAGCCATGGGGGGGCGCCATCCTGCATGCCAGACAGCCCCTACCCTGGGGGCAGCAACCGCGCACCAGATGCAAGGAGATCAGGTGCGGGGGTCTTTGCACCTCTGTCCAGGGCAGGCCCCAGAGCATCTGCTGCTCCCACAGTGCACCTGGCTCCACCAACACGCCCCCCCATGCAGCTGGCTGGGCGCGGCCATCTCCTGGTGGCGCCGCTAATGCAGCTTGCCGTGCACGGGGTGCAGCAGGGTCATGTGCTCGGCACCTTTGAAGGGCAGCTTCTGCGTGGAGTAGTAACGCACCAGCTCTGGGATGCTGCCGAAAGCGCCGCTGGTCTGGCTCAGCGTGTACTTGCTGTCCTTCGTCTGGGCCACGATGATGTGGACACATCCCTGACTGGTCCTGCAGCAAAGCCGGGGGTAGGGAGGAGGAGATCAGCCCTGTCTACGGGAAGCACCCACAGCCAGGGTCTCTGGGCCCCCCCTGGCTACAACCAGTGCAGACCGTAGCCCTGCTGCCGGCTCCTCCCATCCCAGGACCACACAGCGCATCGGGCAGCAAACCTCGCAATGCCGGAGCAGCTTCGTGGCCCCACTGCACAGAAGGGAAACCAAGGCACAGGGCAGCTGGTCCTCAGCAAGTTACTGCAGGCCCAGGGCTAGAACGCAGGGGTCCTGGCTCCTGACCACTAGACCCCACTCCCGTTCCAGAGCTGTAAGTAGAACCCAGGAGTCCTGTCTTCCAGCCCTGCTCCCCCCACGCGGGGCACTGAAGGGTAACCCCACAGCAGCAGTGCCCAAGCCCAGAGGGAGACATCTCCACGGACAGCAGCTGGCTCAGACCCAATGGGAGCTGCTGGGTGCAGCGCTCCAGGCCGTCCCCATGGAAGTCTGCCTTGGGGACGGGGCATTGCCCGGGGCACTGAGCCCCACCCCCGCCAGGCTCTGGGAACTGCCGCTGCCAGCTAGCCCCAGTGCTAGGGCCTGGTTCCCGGCTGCCTGCACTTTAGGTCGTCGTTTGCACCCAACACTCCCAGCCAGAGCAACAGGGTCACCCCCCTGCCCCGCCTGGCATGATGGAAGCAGCCGCACAAGGCTCTGGTGATGGGGGGCTCCAAACCGAGCCCCTGGGTTTCCTCTGGACACTTCCTGGGCTCAGGCCTGGGGGATGGTCCTCGTTTCCTTGGGCTTGGCCCGGCGAGGAGGCTGCCCAGGCTATTCCGGCTCCATGGTCGCGCTGGTCACTAACCCAGCCCCCCTGTTTGTTCCCTTCCCTGCTCCGATTGTTTCGGCTCCAGGGCTCCACTTCCTCAGGAAGGAAACGCCGCCAGCCCTCCCGACAACGATCCTCCAGTGCCGGGCCACAGAGCCAGGGGCCAGGCACCACCACGACCTGGGCTGGCCCACGGGGACGCTCCTCCCGGGGCAGAGTCAGCGATGGGGGGGCCCACACTTAACCCTTGGGCAGCTGGTGCATGGGCTCCACACTCACAAGGTCCACAGTCCAGTGGGGCTAGGCCACCCCCCCAAGACACTTGTCCAGGAAACATGTTCCCGCAAGGCAGCCCCACAGGCCTGCACTACCCACAGAACCCTCCCGGACTCCTGGGTTCGAGTCCCAGCTCAGGGAGGGGTAAGGGGTCCAGTGGGTTAGAGCAGAGGGTACTGGGAGCCGGGACTCCTGGGTTCTATCTTTGGTACAGGGAGGGGCACAGGTTTTCGCGACCATGAGCACAAGGTGCTTGTTACCCTCCAGCACGCCCACCCCGGAATGTCACGTCCCCATGTTTTATCCCGTGCAGAAGTCTCCAGCAGCTGGGCTCCCCCCCAAGACGACCCCGCCTTGCCCCAGGAAATGCCCAGCTCAGTCGGTCTCAGCAGCAGTGGAGCTGGCCCCAGCGTCTCCCAGCCCATAGAGCAACCAGTGCCTCTCCCAGACACAGGCCACTGGGGCACATGTCCCCCAGCCAGGCCAATCCAAGCCCCGAGGCCAGAGCCCGGAGCCCTGATCCCAGCTCTCCCCCCCGGTGCGGGCAAACGTCTCAGCTACCTACTTGAGCGCGATGGAGTATTTGCTGCTGCCCGTCTCGCTGGTTCGCACCAGGTAACCGGCCTCTCTGCAGGACTGCAGCCGGCTCTCGGCCTCTGCCCGGGTGATGGCTCCATGGTACCAGCTGCAAGCAGCAGAAAAGGGGCTTGGCTTCTGAGCGTGGAGAGTCCTGCAGGTTCCCTGAGTCCTGGCTATGGGGCAGGCCCCCGCCCAGCAATGGGGGGTTACAGTAACCCTTTGTGCGCTCTCCCAAGGGATCACTCCAGTGGGGGTGGGGGTAGGCTCTGGGGTGCCTGGCAGGACAGTGGCTCCACCTTTCTGCTCAGGTCAATAAAAGGCACCTGCTTTGCCCTGGAAGCAGGCTGGGCGTCCAGGGGCACGGGAGGTCGATAATCTTGTTAGCCGCAGGCAGCGGCTGGAGATCCCAGGACGGGAGGAGACGGGGCCAGGAGGGGAGCACAGCGACCTGCAGATCCCACTGGAACCCCACCACCGGGGCTGGCCCAGAGGCACGGCTGCTCGGCTCGTCCACACTCTCCACCAAAGACTGGGATGGAAAACAGGCAGGAATGGCCAACGGCTCCCAAGAGTTACCAAGCACAAAAGGCCAATTTCTGATGCAAACCCATTTGTTGGGAAGCTCTGTGGGCTGGGGGTTGGGCAGGCGGGGGGGAACTCACGGCTGCTTCTCCAACGACAGGCCTGGGTCCACGCGCTCGCCCTCGCTGTGCTCTGGGGGCGTCGGCTTCAGTGTCTTGGGGGTCCAGCTCTTCTGGCGATGGTGCTGCCGCAGCGCCTCCTCCTTGGGGATGCCCGCCCTCTCCGACCCCTCAAACTGGACTGAAAGGAAGACAGGACTCCGGTCACCACATACTGCAGCAGAAACGCCCAAATGGGACAGGCTCATCCCCCCAGGACCACCACGACAGCCCCGGCCCTTCCCCATGCCATCTGGATCCTGTCCAGCCGCCTGGGAGCCCAGACCCCTCCTCACCCCAAGGATGGGCTCAGCAACTGATCCTGGGGCCCCCTGGGGGATGGTGCTCCCCACTTGCTCACTGGATTTGGGTGCTGCCGCGGCATGGGCAGACATCCTGCTGTCTTGCCGGAAGAGCCGCTATCCGGAGAGTGGGGCTGCTCCCCTGGGCAGCTGGGGACCACACGGGAACCAGAGCGACCCCAAGAGCAGGCCTCTGTCATCTGGACGCCCACACCCTGCCCACCCCAGAGCCTCCCTCAGCCCACAGGCCCTCCCCACCCAGCCCCACCCTACCCGACAGAGCCTTCACGATCTGCTCCTTCTTCCATTCCCAGGGCTGCTCGTACTCGGCAGCTGGGCGCTCGTCGTTTTCCGGGAGCCGGCTGTCTGCGGCCCGCGCCTTTCTGTCCTGCACCTCCCCGGGCTCGTATGGCGTGTCGTAGAGCTGCGGCGGGGCCTTCCCTGGCTGCTCCTTAGAGCCCTGCCGCTTGGGCGCCATGTCTGGCCTGGCGCCGCTCTCCCCCGGCTCCCCAGGGCCCTCCAGCAGCAGGATGGCTTTGACCAGTGGGTCCTTGGAGCCCCGCCTGCGGATTTCTGAAGGGCAAGGGGAGAGGCAGAGTCAGACAGGCCCCAGAGTCCTGCAGGCAGAGCGGGGATAGGGGGCTAGCAAGGGGGCCCAAAGGCAGCAATGAACAGCCCGGAACCTGCCATGTCAGGACCCAATTCAACCCCCCGCCCCAGAGATTCCCACGGAGGTGCTGGCCCAGCCTGCCCCGAAGGGCTGATCTGAGCCAGCTCATCCTGGGAATACCCAGCACCCCCCTGAGAACAGCCAGCAGCCCAGCTCTGGGGGGCAGGTTTAGCACCGCTTTGGGACACTGGCATGAGCAGCTGGGAGGGAGACGCGCTCCGGTCTCCTCCCTGAATGCATGGGGCTGGGAAGAGGGCGCATCCCCCCAGCTCTGAGGGTTTAAGCCAGGCATAGAGCCCCAGGAGTGAGAGGTAAAGATCAGGGCCAGGGCAGAAAGGATGGTGGGGGCGAGGGGTGGGAGCCCTCGGCCCCTCTCCGACTGTCCCGGCACCTGGGCTGCCCTGAAGCCGAGAAGCCGCGGTAACAGAAACAATCCTGGGCTGCAAACGGATCCTTCCTGCGGGGAGAAAGGAGTGGGACGTGCCGGAGTGGCTCCCGGAGGAAATGGAGGCAGGAAGCTACGCCCTGGCAGCCCGATAGGACCCCCGACACCAGGGCAGGACAGTGACACGGGACTGGCACCGACTCATTCTGCTGCTCTCGGGACCTGCATGCAGCTAACCAGGGCTGGGGCCTCGCCCAGGGCCCCCCATCACAGGCCACGACCATGGGTCACACCCAGCTCCCGGAGCTGAGCAGCCCAAGGGCCCGGCTCCCTCATTCCTCTGGCTCTGGGAGGGGATGAGGTTTAAAGGCGCCTGGCCTGGCCACACTGTGGCAATCATTCCTGGCCCCCTGAATCTCCTCTGGGAGGGCAGCCTTGGGCAAGGACTCTGCACAGGGCCCAGCAAATGGGAGCCTATCCCATGCCTGGGCCCCCTGTGTGCACAGCAGAGCAGCCGATAAAACCATTGTCCTGCCCCTGGCCCTTCTCCTTACAGCGCAAAACCCCGACGACACGGGTCTGACAAAGCCAGGCTGGCCCTGCATGGAAAAAACTCATCATCATCAGCAGCAAATCTCTCATTTCCAGCTTGCGTTCGACTCACTTCCTGTTGTTTTGCCCAGCTGCAGAACCTCCCGGATGAGGCGAGTCCAGGCCCAGCGTGGCGTGGCGCTGATCGGGGAGTGGGACCAAGCACGGGGGCTGCTAGGCACCCGCAGGCTGGATTTTTCAAAGGTTAGCAGGAGAAAGTGGCTGCTCAGGGGTTTGGCTCCGACAAGGGGAACAAAGCTGTAAATAACCCCGATTCCCTGGGCTCAGGGGAGCTGCAGAGCTCCCGAATATACACCACACCCCACTGCCGCCCCTCAGACAGTCTGGGGCGCCAGTGCCCCCCCAGCAAGCTGGAGACAGAAACAAAGTCAGAGAACGTCTGGCCCCGGAAACAGCAGAGGGGCCCGTAGAGGTGAAAGCTGACAGTGCTTTGCCTGCTCATCCGAGGAGCTCTGCCACCCCCCTTCACTCCACCCCACGGCCTACCTTTCCAGGCCAGGGCTTCCCCCCCGCCAGTGCCCCTCCATCCAACCTCCGGCCCCTCCTGCTGCCCCAGCCCAGGCAGCCCTCCTGCCGGTGCCCAGCAATCAGGCCCATGGAAGTGGCAGCTATTCAGGCCTGGATGCTCTTGAGCACGCACCAAAGACCCTGCCAAGCGGATCATTGTGATGGGCACAGTCTGGCATCCGGAGAGTGTGACAATAAATCCCACTGTCCCCCCAGCTGAGCAGAGCACCTTGGCCTTGCTCAATGTCCCACCGACTCAGAGGAGGGGCAGGCACGTGCCCAGCTGTTTTGCACAATCAGGGCTTTAAGCCAGGCAGCGATCGGGATGGATTCGAAGGCTCCAGCTGCAAAGAGCCCTGTGCACCTGACTGCCCCCGCGGAGGTCAGGCTTCTGTCGGCTCTCCCCGAGGTGTGGCTGCTACCAAGAGCAGAATCAGCTGGCACCAGCAGGTCCCAGAGATACTCGGTGCTAGCTGCCATGCGACCTGCACACCAGCTTGGAGGTGAGGGGCTCCCCTTTGCTGTGCTACTCACATAGTAAACACACAAGTGCCCGTGGCTGCCCCACGACCTGCCCCACGGACACCAACGCCTTCCACGGCCTTCAGCTCAGACCCCGGCCAAGGCGTAAGCAGTAACCTGTGGAATCCAAAGTGCCTCTGGTGTCCCCAAGAGCCTCGCTCGTCGGGTACGCCCCAGCGGCCCCATGGGGTCGATGACCAAAGGCTGAGCCAGGCCCCCATCCCCAGGGGAGCAGCTTCCCTCGAGACGCAGGAATGGAGCACTCCCCCAGCCCCAGGAGGGTGGCGCAGGGCGAAGGCAGGAGCTGCTGGCTGGTGAACGAGCTCTGTGCACGCGGGGGCCATTGTTTCCCATGCGTTTGTGCAGCGCCCAGCACAACGGAACCTGGGCCGGCCCAATCCAACAGGAAATGACACAGGGGCAAGAGGGCCGGCACGGGAGGGAACTGATCCAGCCTAGACATGGGTGGGGGCGACTCTGGGGCCTGCTCCACCCCTGGGTTCGGCCAAGCTCTTTAGGGCCTGACAGCTCTGCAGATGCAACGGGAGCGCTGAACTCCAGGATCAAGCCCGTCGAGAGGGATTTGGTAACAGGCTCTATGGAGCGCTTTCCCCCTTCCCTATGTTAATCCCTCTCATTCCCCCTCTTTCCCGCAGGCTCCTGGGTGCGCTTTGGCTTTCACTTCCTTCCATTGAAGGCTTTCAGCGGAGGTCAGAGTCCAACGACCCCAGTGTCAGCCCCTGGCCAGCTCCCGCCCTCCTCAAGCCCTGTTCCTTATCTCTCACCGCAGAGCAACAGGAAACAGAAGAGCCAGCCCGCTTCCATCCTGTTCCTTTTCATTTCCAAGGGCTGCTCCCAGACGGAGCGAGCCCAGCGCATCGGCCCCAGCCTGACAGCTGCAGTGGAGGGTTCACATCTGCAAATATCCCTTTCCCACCAGCGTGCCATTTCACCACTCTTGAAAAACACCCTAGAGCAAGACATGGCCAGATTCGGCAGGGGGCAGATTTAAATACCCGCAGCGTTATCTGCTGCCCACCCCTTAAAGCAGCCTCTCGGCTGATATAGAAAGCAAGGAGCCCAGGCAGTGCAGAGGAAACAGACTGAACATATTTGAACCCCTCCACCCAGGCCTTTCCCTTTTCCCGCAAAGGCACCTGTTAAAATCAGCATGAGACTGCCCGACCCCGCTGGCTTGGGACCAAAGTGGGGGGCTCCTGGCTGGGGAGAACTGTCCTGCCACCCACTCTCATGGGCCCCGGTGACAGAGGCGAGCGCCCAGACCTGGCTGGAACATCCACCTGCAGGGGCGTTTCGCCCTTTGGAAACCCGGGACAATGTCTCTGCACAGGGGGGCCTCAGGCCAGCGTGACTTGCTGTGCCCCTTGGGAGGAGAAAACTCTGACTCTGTTCTGTATTTGTACAGTGCCAGACACCCCTGGGCCAGGATGGGGGCTGCCAGGCGTGACCATAATACACCTACTAATGTACAGCACCTAACACCCCTGGGCCAGGATGGGGGCTGCCAGGCACGACCATAATACACCTACTAATGTACAGCACCTAACACCCCTGGGCCAGGATGGGGGCTGCCAGGCACGACCATAATACACCTACTAATGTGCAGCACCTAACACTCCTGGGCCTGGATGGGGGATGCCAGGCGCAACTGTAATACACCTAATAATGTACAGCTCCAGACATCCCATGTCAGGACTGGGGTTCCCAGGCACTACCGTAATACACCTAATAATGTACAGTGCCAGATACCCCTGGGCCAGGATGGGGGTTCCCAGGTGCTGACACAGCATAAATGAGATCAGTGTGGCCAGACTGCAGCCCAGACGCCATGGGCTGCAGGGAACATCCACAGCAACCGGAGGTGCTGCTGCAGCTCGAGGAGCAGTCCTTGCATTAACTTCAATCAAGCCGGCCAGTAACAAGAGCATGGCCCCAGGGCCCCAGGTTGGTTTGTGTGGCCCAGGCTGGCTGCTTCTTTCCTGCTGTTTTGAGCCACGCTAGCCACACTCCAGCCAGCACAGGGAGGCAGGCGGCTCACCCAGCGTTAACGCAGGCAGACCTGCTTTTCTAGGGCGCATCTCCCATCCGCCACGCGGACAAAACCCTGCTGCAGAGCCTGCTTCCCCACCCTCGCTGGCACGGCCTTGCAAGGTCATGCCAGTGGAGGAGCATCATCTTAAAAATGTTTCCCCCCTTGTGGCATCACCTTGCCTGCCCGGTGTCTGGGGTCACACCGGCAGGTCACGCCTTCCCAGACGCACCAGAAAGTCCCATTTTCCGGGGACGCGTGATCAGCAGCCCTAAGCTCAGGCCCGGCCGACGCAAGCCACAATCGTGCCGCTGGCTGCAGCATGGACACAGCTACAGTCTGTTCTCACACAGGTCCTGGGAGCCCTTCCCCTCAGGGGACTCGCCTCCACGTCAGTCTCCATGGGCCCTTCTCCCTAAGATGCAGAAATCCACACTCCGCACCTGCAGTGCCGTCTTTCAAGGCTCTTTTGCTCTGGAAGCCGGGTTTTCAGATGGGCCGGCAATGCCAGGAATTAGAAACACAGTGAGGTACATTGATTAGCAGGGATGCCCAGGGCCCCCGGGACCTGGAATGGGCAAAACCCAGCCCGCAGAACCCTCTTAAGTGACTAATTCTGCAAGGCTTTGCGGGGTTTCCTGGTTCCTTGGTTGTCCTTGAATTAGTTCCTACTCGGCCTATAAATACCAACAGCCTGGTATCTGGGCATCTTTCCCCCCATTCCACTGGTAGCTAGGGAACCAGCATCCCTCTTGTGCAGGTCAGGAACTGAGACCCGGACAGACCCAGGGCCACATCCTGACAGCGTCTAGGTGCCTAAAGATGCAGAAAGGCATCTTCAAAACTCCTGCCAAGCTCCTTCAAATAACCTGGCCCTGGGAGTGTTCCAAGGTGAGACAGAGCCAGGCACTGAACCCAGGTCCCACAAGCTAGGCCAGTGCCCTAACCGCCAGACTGCCCCTCCGCCTCCTCCCTACCAGGGGCCCCGGGGCAGGCATCCGTCCCCTTGCTGGGGGCTCCCCCACATACCTGTTATCATCTGCTGTGCGTCGTAGGGCTCCATGTACCCGTCGTTCTCCCCCCGCTGCTCCGCATCCCTCTGACCCTTGGTGCGCTTGGCATCATAGGGGTCAGCATAGTCCTCCAGGACAATGACCTGCGGGGTGCAAAGAGTTCCCAACACACAGGACAGGACAACTTGCCCGCAGGGCCCTGCCGGCCATGGGAAGCCACCTACGAGCTGCAGCACCGGTGCGCCCAGGTCTGGGGTGCCAGGGCCTGCTTTTCCAGGGGCGCTGAGGTCCACCTTCCCTTCACAATCATTCCGAGAGGTGGGTGCTTAGCACTGCTAAAATTCAGGCCCCTGAATGAATAACGGCCCCGTGGCACCACTGCGCAGCTCTGGGCTCTGCTTCGCTGCCACAATTGTGCCACACGCCTGTGTTCACATGCGCTGAGGCCTGGAATGCTTCACAGCTAAAGAGAAGGGAACCCCAGCTCTGCCACTGCCTTGCTGAGTGGCCTTGGGCAAGTGCCTTCCCCCTCTCTGCGCCTCAGTTTCTCCTCCCACGCTTTGCCTGTTCAGGCCTGTGAACCCGCCGGGGCAGGGGCTCTCACTCACCACGCATCACATTAGAAGAGAAGCGTCAGCACAGCTCTGCAGCTAACGCCCGCCCGGCGAGATCCCAGTGCAGACAAGACGCTCCTGCCCTGACAGAAGCGAGGGGAGGCTGGAGTGCACCACAACCTGCCAACACTTGTGACAACCACCACCGCCTGTGCTCTCTGGGATCGTGCCGGCATGTGTGCTGCAGCCAGCTCCCCAGCGTCCTGAACTGGAGGCCCCTGGTCAGACGGGCTCGGAGAGGCAGATACACGCAGGCAGTGGGAGATGTGGGGCAGGAGGCTCTTGTGCTAGCAGGAGCGGAGGGAAGCGGGAGCTGTAAGGGGCCAGGGCAGTAACAAGCTCACTGGCTACAGAAGGCAACGTGAAATCACCGCACGGAGAAAAACACGAGCCAGGCGGGGGCTGGGGATGCTCCCCCAGACTGTGGGCGTAGGCGCAGGACAGGCTCCGAGCCAATTTCCCGAGCTCTCGCTATCTAACAAATAACCACAGCCTCCAGGGAAACACATGGGGCCTGGCGCCGGGGTGGAGCGGCAGAGCCGAGAGGGCTCTGCAGAGCGGGGCGCGTGGCAGGAGGAGCAGCGGGAGCTGTGGGGCAGAATCGAGCAGCCCAGGGCTCCTGGGCCTGGACTGGGACTGCGGGGGAGCTGCGGATCAGGACTGAAGGGCATCGGCTTGCCTGAGGGGAAGCACAGGACTGAAAACCTGGGGGCAGGGAAGAGTCTGTGGGTCAGGGCTGACGGGCCATGGCTGAGATGTGTGGGCACCTCTGTCCCGGACAGCGGGAGGGCTGCCGGCCAGGATCAAGGTTCAGGCCAGCGCAGTGAGTGGCTCTCAGATTCAAGGACGCAGACGCTTTATTTAGCTAAACCCCAGCCCCCGACGTGAGCACGTCCCACTTCCCAGCAAACTGGTTCCTTCCAACCCGACTTTTCAGACCCGTTTACTTAACGAGGAGCACAGCCAGCAGTGACCAAACGAGGTCAGCGTGGGATCAATGTGTGTGTGTGGGGGGGTGGCACAAGGGACAGAGATCTTATTCTCCCTTTGACAGATTAAAGCGAGACTGGGATAAAGAGAATTATGAAAAGAACACAGCCGGGAAATGGATCAGCGTGGGGGTTAGCCGGGCTAATCAGCGAGCTGAGCTGACAGCATTTAAAGCTGCCTGCTCTAAGCATTCTCCTCGTGTCCCTCATTTTGCAGTATCCAGGGAGGGGGGCGAGAACGTGACTTATCCAAGGCCGTGCAAGAGAGCTCAGCCAAGCAAAGGGGCAGCTGCTTGCCCTTGGGGCGCCAGCTCCATCTAGGTGCCGATACTTTGCTGACGCTAATGGGGTTTTACTCCATCTGACAGGGAAACACCATTCCCTGGCTCGGGACAAGGCATACAGAGTACATCTCCACTGCAAACTAGCTGTGTTCTGACCTGGGGTTAGCCGTCTGAGAGAAGCCCCAAGGGCAGCCTGGGTGAACGGGCACGGCTGGCCCAGGTGAAAAGCGGCGTGGCTGTGTCTTCCCTGGGGTTTTCCCTGAGTTAAGAGCAGGCCATTTGTTGCAGTGCAGACACACCCTGGGAGACCGCGGCTCCTTACCGTCTCTTGCTTGGCGCCCTTGCCCTTGTCCTGCTCCGGCGACGGGCTGCGGGCTGGCGCTGGGTTATTGCTGGGGTAGCTTTTCCCATTCTTCTCATGGGCGTCCACCTTGATGAGCCGGCTCCGGTAGGTGCTGCAGCCGGTGCCCTTGGGGGCTGCCGCTGGGGGGCTGCCTTCGGCCCGCGAGTTCTTGCGCATCTTGCCCGTGGCAGCCTGGAGCAGCCCCTGGAGGTTGTCCCGGGACAGCCTGCTGCCACCATCCTTGCCGGGCCCCGTGGCCGCCCTGCAGCCCCCCAGCTCAGTGGCCGAGTTCTTACAGTTCTTGCCCTGCAGTGGGCCGCAGCCCGGCTCGGTGGGGCCCCCAGGCTTTCGGGAGGCACTGCACAGCTTGCCCAGACTGCCGCTGCCCGGCCTGGCCCGCTCCGAAACAGTCTTCAGGTTGGAGGGGAACTCCTTGAACCACTTGGCTGCCATGGGGCATGGGGGATGGCGGCTGGCAGGCTGCCGCTGGGAAAGGCCAAGGCTGAGACGCCGTGGGTGGGGAGGCCACGACCTTTGAAGGGGGTGGGGGTGTCCACCCCACGCACGGGCAGGGCAGATGGGGGGTCTGCAGCCTGGCAGCTTTGGGGGGGAAGGGGCCGTGCCCCACACACAGGGCCTGCGTGGGCACTCGGGGCCAGTTCAGAGCCGGCAGGGGGTGGCTCAGCGCCCCTTCTCCCCAGTCCCTCAGGCTGCCGGCGGGGAGCGCAGAGCGGGGCAGTCACCAAGCCAGGGCCGGCTGGAGGGGGGAGTCCCGGGAAGGGGGCCCCACTGCAGACATGGGCAGCTGCAGGCGCTCTGGGGGGCTGGCCTGTCTCGCATGGGGCAATTTCACCTGCAGAAAGGGGCAGGATCCTTCTTCAGCCCCGGGACTGGGGAGAACTCGCTCCTGGGCCGGGGCGCGCCGGGGTCCCTGATCCGTCGCCCTGGGCGGGGCAGATGGGGCTGCAGGTCCTTCACCCCGCCCCACGGGGCCCGGGAAGCGCGGCCGCGAGCGCAGCGCCAGGGCGCCCGAGGGGTGGCGGGCGCGGCGGGGCCGGCGCGGTGTCTCCAGCGCTCAGCTCCGCTCCGAGTCCGCGGCCCCGGCCAGCGCCGCCGGGCTCCCCGCCCAGATCCGGAGGGGGCGGCGCAGGGGGCCGGCAGCGAGCCCCGCTCGCGGGCAGCGGGGCGCGGGGCAG
>ML675647.1:8305048-8340733 GCA_007922155.1 Mesoclemmys tuberculata
CGCGTCTGCGGCCGCTCGGCCCCGCTGCGCGCTTTGCGGGCGCAGAGCAGCGCCCCGCTGCCGAGCCAGGCCGGGCCCCGAGCGACGCCCGCCGCGGGCCCCGGCTCTGGGCACAGCGGGGCCGGCCGGGCCCTTCGCAGACTCCGCCCGCCTGGCGCCCTGCGGCCGGTGCGCGGACGCCCGGTTTGCAGCGGGGGCGATGCTAAAATGTCCCGGTTTTGATCCCCGCCTCGGACTCGGGGGCCGAACACAGGAGCCCCCTCCCCAGCCTTCCCCACCAGAGCCCCTCGGGACCCTTCCCCCGGGTGGCTCCCTGCGGTGAAATGACCCCTGGGGGGACATTGCCCCCTTCCCTTTGCACAGATCCCCCAGCCCCCGTGGCAGAGCACTGAGGGCACCTCCCTGGGAGCCGGTCCCCAGGCTGTCCCTGGTGGGTCTGTCCATCCGTCCACCCCTGTCCTTGTGAGCACCATGGCCAGATGTGCGCCGGCCCCTGATGCTCACAGCCTCTTGTGGTCTCTTTGCAGGTTGCTGGGCCCTGAGACCCCTCAGCCACATGAGTGTCTGAAGCAGACCAACTCTTACTGGGGGGCTCCCAGGCTTAGGGCTGGGAATTGCTCCTCCCTCTCCTCTAGGAGCAGAGCTGCCCTGCTGGGGGCTGGAGGGAACCAGGTCAAGGTTGCAAAGACTTGCAGGGCTCATGTCCTGAGGCCCTGGGTAAGACCCGACGCCCCCATTCCAAGCAGGGCAGAGCTTCACAGAAGTTTTGGGGGGCCTGGGAGACAATTGGAAACCGAGGCCCTCCCTCACCCATCCTAAAACCCAAGGGTGTAAAACCACCACAAGGTGCTCGGGTTGGGGAGCCACGTTCTCCCTGCAAGGGCAACTCCTGGCCCATGGGGCTAGGCCTGTCTCCAGAGCCCCCGCCCCCAGCATTGCAATGCACCACATGGGCTTCTGTTCTTTGGGCTGCAGCCCTGGGCACCACGGCCCCTCCCCTGAGCCCCACCCGACCTATCAGTGCAAAGCTCAAGTCCCAAGATCCGACCTGCATGAGGCCACGTGGCCATCTGGATCCCATCCCTGCGGCTGCATCCCTGGATCCTGTGGCAGCTTCAGAGAATCTTCTTGGCAGTGGAGCGAGGGGTTCCACTGGGGCACCACAACTCAGTTCACACCTTCCAGAATCACTGTTTCAGGCTGGTGCAAACTCAGGAAACTTTGTGGCATCAGTTTCCTAAGAGATCTGCTCTAGGAATTAGTTTGGGGCATTCTGCTCTCCGGTCTGGGCTAGACCAGGGGGCTGAGGAATGATCACCATGAAGCCTTCCTGCCTTGGAATCTGTGAATTTATATTGGGGTCCTGTTTTCAAGATTGCTGCTGTAGCATGAAGGCTGGAAACATACAGGTGTGAGTGAGGGGGAGAAAGGTCCTGGAGTCAGGTGTGAATTGTGCATGTGGCGTTGCCCCAGGGCCCTGAGCATGTGGTTTGTTTATCTCCCCAGCGGTGCAGAGCACCCACAGCTCCCTCTCACTTCACCTTCCTTCCACTTTAGGCCGGAAGGGCTGTGGATGATAATGTCTTGTTTTGCTGTAGTTAAGACAAGCACAGAGAGAGCACATCCTCTGTTCCTCGCTCATGTTTCAGGGCGAACAGCAGCAGGGCCTGGGGCCTTCTCAAGCCCATGAGGAAGAATAGGGAACTGGAGCAGCTAAAATATGCAGGTAAACTCAGACCCTGATTACCTTTACTTGCTGCAGCTCTGGTCGTTCATGTGCCTCTTTATTTTGCATCCTCTACAAGAAAGAAAGAGAATTATTAACGTTCTGTGTGTCTAGGGTTTAACGCAGTGTGTTGCACTGTTCAGAAAGAACATAGTGCTTCAGGACAAAATATATGTCATCTTTTCGGGGTCAGAAGTCAAACAGCCATTCTCCTTTGATTGATAGCTGTGTCCCGTGACAGGACATGTATCTCTTGCATGAATGACCTTCGTACAGCTGCTTTTTAATATTGCAAGAGTCTGTCATTAGGATTGCAAGTAGTTCTGTGGCGTACGCTTGTGTTCTTAGCAATGACACATTTAGCTGTTTGTTTGTTTGTTATCAGAACCAGGGGGATGTGAAATAATCTGTGCCTGGTAGTTAAAGCTAAATCCTTAGTCTGGCAAATTGTTAAACCCATATGTAGTCCCATAAAATTCACATGTTAAACCGAATATAAATTAAGGACATGGGTCATTTTTTGCAGGATTAAGACCTATGTTTGTACCTGAATTTCCATGATAAATCCTTTTACAGGGGTTCAAGGGAAATTAGCATCTCTTCCTGCAAACTAAGATCCAAAACCTGGATGGTGAGTGGCTGGGGAATCCATCTTTGGCTTTTAAGATAAAAGAGGCATTTTATTGTAACTAAACGACAGCTCATTGATCTTTTTTGGAAGCCTGAAATAACTAAAGCCCCAGAGATGACCTGGAATAGTGCATACTGCGTGTGTGCGCGTACATATAAGGGCAAGGAGAGAACTTTAAACAGCTCTCAGGTTTGTTAATCCATAGATAAGGCTGTAAGAAAGTGGTGTTTGGATCGGGTTTTTTGGCTTGTTTTGTTTAGAAGTTGTAGCCCCAGTTTGTTAAAGGGACAATGGGAGGCATGCAGCCTACCTTTCCAAGCCGGGCTGTGGCACAGAGGAGCCCTTCTGTGTCCCACTGCGTTCTCCAAGGCAGGCATGATGGAGAGGTAGCCGGCTCAAATTTGAGTCAGATTTGCCACAACTATAAGAAATGGCTGTTTCCACAAGCAAATAGCAGCCTACGATTTTCTTACAACCTTATCCATATGCCTGTCACAATCCTGCTTGGCTACAAGCACAAAACGTTGTTTTAGGTTTCTTTCTTGCTTGTTTTTCAAGGCTCCTCAAAAAAAAAAAAAAGGATTTGGATGCTGTTTATATTGGAAATCTCCCCCCAGATATCAAAGAGGTATCTTCAGAGCTGCTCTGGAAGTGGCATTCTCTGCCTTTGTGCTGTAAGTTAAGCCATTAACATTGATGTCACACCAGCTGATGGGCACAGGCTGCTGTCTTTAATTCTCTGTTCAAAATACGTTTACTCACATTGATTTCCCCTCTCTGCCCTGAGTAATCTTTCCAGGGAAATGAAAGGCCATTTGCAAACATCTGTGCTCAGCCAGGTGTAAATGCAAACATGTAGGTGGCAGCTTGTTGCTGGGAATGGGATTAGTGATCGGCTTGGGAGGAACCTGTGGCAGCTAGCCAGCCATTTCCTATGATGGTCACAAATCTGATCAGGGCAGGAAAAGCTTCCTTCTTGCTCCTCGTGTTCCTCTTCTGCCATTCCCTGCTTTGTGTCCTATTGAACACGGTGCAGGCGTCTGCTCGGTTTGCACGAGACATTCCACTGGAAACCTGTCGGCAGCTCTTGTTTCAGGACTCTCCAGTCTGAGTATGTGTAACAGGTTTCGCTGTAGCCCTATCTGGGTACAGAAAGTCGTGGGATCGTGTCACATAAACCATCCCTTTGGGGAGGGGATGAAACTGGGGCCCTGAACCTCACTTAGAAAACGACTGCTGCAGCCTTCTCTCAGGGTCACTCGGCGCTTCTGCACCAGGGACGACTCGGCCACTAATGGGCTGCTTTGCTTTTCTAGGAGGACCTTTTTCTCCTGCTTAGGGACTTGCACCCTCAGCATGTTAAAAGATGTCGCTCCAGGTTCAGGAGGTAGGTTGTTTTTTCCTTGGGCCCTCATTGGAAAAGGTCTACCTGTTGTCTGGCTCAGCAAGAAAATTTGCTCCAAGATGCCTTGTTCATTGACGGTAGCGGCTCGCTGGCTCTCAACTCGATAGCTGCTGCTCTGCAAGGGCGTGATGGGGCATGACCCCAGCCTTTCCTTAGTGTTCACTGCACTTGCACTACAAATTGGGTGGTCATGGGAGTTACCCAGTTGTTTCATTCGAGGGAGCATCCTTGGATGTGCCCCCAAGCTGCTTACTTGGCACCTTTGCTCCTACCTTCTGTCCAGAAACAAATAAAAATCATTCTGGGATCCTACAAGAAGCTTTTCACACTTTTCTCCACGTGCACCCAGATCCCCTCCAAGTTAGTGCTATTGTGGGGCAAAGGTTTTCAGGAACAGCTCCTGAAGATAACAATCCTCACACCCCTTGCTTTGGGCTCCTGTCTGGCCTCCGCTGCAGCCTGGGGCATCGCACTGAACTCGCTGTGGTTGCTGAATGGTAAAGCATTGCTTCCTTTTGTCCACCCCGCAGCACTTGTTAACTGCAGGGCACTTTCTAGCCTCTTGATTTTGGAACTGGCAGGATGGTGTCGTGGCACCTTCCCCTACCCCCCCCGCCCCAGCAATGCCTTTGCAGATCTTGACTCCTGTGAGCAAGTGGAGGACGCCATCCAGCGATTCAACGGGCACCTTGTGAATGGGCATTGCCTCGTTCTGAGCAGCACGAGGGCGGGCAGTGAAAGGAAGGACCTGGCTGATCCCCAGAGCAGCGTGGAAATGCCAGTAAGGCTGCCCCTAGCTCTGTGCTTTGAACAGTGTCACGCTTTGAGGAGGCTGCTGGCCTTACTCTTTGTGTTCCCAGCCCTTGGCCTTGGCCAGTGCTCTGGTTCAAAGATAGACTGAGCCATTTGCTCACTTTGTGACTGCATGCACAGTGAGGCTTCCGTCAGACATGTGGGATGACTTCCCCGTGGGGACAGGGGAGGCAGGACGGACCTGCTAGAACTGGGGTCTGGGAGGCAGGGTTATGTTGCCAGCTCTGCCTTGCTTTGTGAGTAGGAGAACGGGGGACATAGCAGCACCAGAGACCTGGCTGTTTGCAAGGGGAGAATGAAACCCACCTTTGTAAAGCACGCTGGGCCCTCTGGGTGACATCCGTGGTGTAAACGCACCGTATTCCCTGTGCTGAGAGCTGGCTGTGCTGGAATCCAACCATCTGCAGCCCTGTGCTGCACACTGTGGGGAGCTGGCAGGAGACACGTGCTCATGGGGCACTTCCTGAGCAGGGCGGCTCTTGCCTTGCCATTCTGCCCTGCTCCTGCAGTCCTGGCTGTTGGTGTGTTGACACTGGGAGCGTCCGTCTGACGCCACCTGTAGCTGACTTGGCTGATGTGTCCGTATCCCATGCTGCTTGTAACTGAGCTAGAGGATTTCAGTTCTCTGATCGCCACCGTGAAAGGCCAACGCACGACTCCACTATCCTCATCACCAAAATAGCTCTAATGGTTTTTGGGGACACTATAACCCTCCCCCTTCTTCCCCCCCAGTGCCTAGCCCCGACCTCCCCTACCCAGCAACCTGTGCCTTGGGACTCACCCTGGCAGCTGTGCGTTCTGCTCGGTGGCGCCATGGCTCTTGTTACCTGGCAGTTGAAGAGACAAATTACTGCAGCTTCAGGACCCCTGTAAAGGAGCCTGCAGAGCCTGGGCGAGGAGGTCTCTCTGGTGGCTGGATTTCACCCTCCCCTTCCCACCTGGCTAGGGGCTGTAGCAACAAAACCCTTACCTCTGCTGACTGGTCTAACGCGTTTGTTTTTCGCTCCAGAGGCTCCTTGGCACTCGTGCTAAGAGACTGCATCAGGGATTTCAGCTGGTTAGTGTCGATTGCAAGGCTGCACAGAGAGGCAGTGCTGCTTGTGACTGATTCTCTGCCCCAGACACTCCACTTCTGGGCCATACACCACAGAGGTAGGCATGGAAATAGCTGGGCTGTGAGTCCTTCTGCAGGAGTCTCCTGTGACGAGATCACCTTGTTTTTGCTGGGTGTGTATAAGACTATAACACACGCATGTCTGGGCTAGCACGTCATGGGGTGAGGGACATTCTTGTGTCTAAGACTGGACTCTAATGTTTATATAAACCCAATAGTAAAAGGCAAAATGCATGAAGCGGATAGCCGTGAGTTCTGATTTCAGGTGGACAAAGGGTTATTTATTCCCACTCTGAGACTTGATTTCCCACTGGGATCTTTGTTTTGTGAATTTACAAGGTGAAAATCTAATGAGGAAAAGGCACAAGTGGAGCAGGTTCCAATCCTTTCTCCCCCCACTCTGTTTTTTCTGTTCTGGGATTTTTGGTCCTGAGTCAGTGAAGCATTTAACCACGGGCTTAAATCCACACTGAAGCCAAGGGGGGCTAAGCATATGATTTACTGAATTGCAAACAGTGAGCCGGAGTCAGGATGGATTTGCACACGGGTCGTTCTGAAATAGGAAGGAGAGAAATTGAGAACAACGCTGTAGCTGGGTGGTGATCCGAACCTGGCCTGTGAGATACAAGCTGGTGGTGGTGGATGGCTCTGGGAAGAAGGTTTAGAGCTGCCAAGCGCTGTGCAGCTAGGAAGAAGTTTGCCCTGTTGTGTTGGCAGCCTGGAGCTCGGGACGGGATTGAATGGATGCTGCGCCCTGGTCTTTCCTCGGTAGGAAAGTCACATACAAAAGCTGTTCAGCGCCCTGGCAGAAGTGGAATCCAAGCAGCCCTATCTGAGGGAGCAGGCTGTCCAGCGAGGGACCTGCTGCCTGGCTGAGTGCAGTCTGGGGGAGGACGGCGGAGTTTGGAACAGGTTTAGGAAAACAAGCTGCATGCTTAGAATGGACAAACTGGGCAAGAGGCAGCATGCTGGCCGGGGGGGAGGGGGGGAGGGGGGGATACACTAATATCTATTCCCCTCCCACCTTACGCTTACAGCACGTGGCACCTTTCATGGTTTGCAGTGTTCTTAGAGCCCCTTCACCCCTGCAAGAGCTGCTTTCCCTGCTTCCGAGCCACAGCCCTCTTGTCCCAGCGCTGCCCATTCCTGCTGAGTTGGGACAGAGTAAATCCCCAGCACATCCAACTCAGCAAGTGGAGTTACTGAAGCTGGAATTTGTCTGGGATCTCGAGGTGACAAGCAAACAAAAGCAAAAATGCCAGGCACGCTGCTGGAGGCAAGCTCCACGCTGCAGGCAGAAGGCTGCCCCCGCCAGCCGTGTCCCATAGCACTGTGCTGAGTGCGCAGAACCATCTTGTGTCACCTGCGCTTTCCTTGACGCTGGTGCAGGGCTTGCCAAGCCCTGACTTGTTTCGCTCTCCAGGGTGGAGGGCTGCTGTGGCAGTAGGTCGTATTGCAGCCAAAACCCTTCTGCTGATATTTTAAGATGCACTGTTAAAAAAACCCAAACCCAGACTCCCGAGGCAGTCGGCTGGCATCATTCACTCGCCTCTTTGCGGGACAGATATTCAGTTCTGTGGCATGTCGGGGCTTTTCAGACTCACATACTCTCGTTTGACCCGCAGGTGCTGGGTCTGGGAGAAGGTGGAAGATCTGGCAGTGGTTCTTTTTGTTGACTTTGGCCGTTCTGCTACTGTCCCTCTGAACTCACTACGGCAGCTGGATGAGGAAGATTTCTGGGCACTAGAACGGCTGGCTCAGCCCTTCATGTTCCAAGAAGGTACCAGAATGAGGCAGAGGGATCTGTTCGCCTGGAGGCTCTTGCTGCATGAGGTTCCACTGAGGCTGTCGGGCTCACTTTGCACAGCCAGGGCTTTGTTTGGGTCCTTTGCAGCCCCGCATGGTTCTAGCCGTGGGTTATAAATGATTTAAACACGGACTTGAGACAACCTTCTGGTTGTGCGGTGCCACTCGCTGGCCAGGTGGGCGTATTGCATGCGACTGGCAGCAAGGCCAAGCTCTCGTCTCTCCGTTACGCTCTGTAAAATCCATCATTTTCAGTAGCAAACAATCCGGATTCCCAGTGCTGAGGTGCAGACCTGGGCTGGAAGAACATGCTGCAGCTGTAAAAGAAAGCACCCCGGCTTTCTCTGTTTGAATGCTTACAGCCCCGTGGCAAAACGTTCAGTCACTCCTCAAGTAAGGTAGTGTGCGCTCTCTTCCCCTGCAGGCGTCATGCCTTAACCTGAGGGGCTTTGGTGCCCTTTTCTCCTCTCTCACTACTGCTGCCTATTGCCAGCATGTCACCAAGTCCTAATTCCCCGTCAAATATTGGCTGCTCCTGGAGCAGCTCGGCTGCCCAGTGTGGGTGGGTACAACGTGAAGGAAGCGCAGCCTGCGCCTGCTTCTCTGGGGAGGGTGGAGTTCTCATTGAACGAGAAAGACCAGCGGTTCTGTGCCTTCCCTGCCATCTCCCGGTAATGCTTCTGTTTAACAGACCCTCTATTAACGGGCTCTGCTGCAGCAGAAAGCATTCCCGTGCTTTAAAACAGAAGGGGGGAGAGTACCAGAGAGCACCTCACTTTCTTTAACGGACGTACCGCGTTTCTCAACCTTTTTACCAGGGACTGGCTTCCTATACTGGTCAGGGAGATCACTGGGACCGGTGGCGGTTGAGGGACCGGTAGTCGAGAAATATCGAGGTACCCTCACAGCACCCTGAGACACAGGGCGGTACCATTGCCCCCATTTTACAGGGGCAGAATGAAGTCACTTTCCTAAGGCCCTCCATGGAGCTGGGCATTAAGCCTGACTCTACCAAGTCCCAGGCATGCCCCCTATGCCAGGACCGTCCTTCCAAGTCTCTGTAAGCTGTGAACTCCTGGCCATTTAAAATGCTGCGTACAGGCTGAGGGACTGGCCTGTTCTCCTCCAGCTGGTGCAGGGCAGAACCCCAGAGAGGCCTATTGTGTTTGCAGAGATTCTCTGCTCGAGCCCTATGGTCCAACAAGTCCTGAAAGGAAAGGTCGTCAGCTCTTCTCACATGGAGGTAACACTCAGCCCTGAGCAATGGGGGTTTGTGAAAGGTTCATTTCCCTTTAGGTTCTCCATGATGCACAGGGCCACGCTGGTCATCACAGACCCTGGGCTTGTCTCGTTGGCTAGGTCTGTCTCTATGCACAGCACCAATGTAAACCCCGAGGCCTTGCTGAGGTGGGTCCAGCACTGACTCGTTCCTGGGGCTCCTCGCTGACTCCGTGGTATCTTTACCCCTCCTCCACCAGCCTCCCTGGAAGGGAAGGCATTGATGGCTGTGGCTCACCGGCATAGCAGGCAAGGGAGACCCCTGCTAATTCGAGCGTCAGGCAAGCATGGCATATCATCTTCGCAGAGGAGGAGGAAGCTGGCAGTCCTCGTGAGCGCGGAGCTGAAGTCCCCTGCGTCACAAGGAGCAGAGGAGCGCATTGCTGGATTTGGACTTATTTACTGTGGCGGGGGCAGCATGTCTCTTATTTCGCCACATTTATGGATACCCCAAGAAGCTTCAAGGGGACCTTCCATAGTCTGATTTTCCTGTGGAATGGTTAGGAAGACAGGAACTGTCCCTCTGGCTCCGGACTATTAAATGGATCCTGGAAAGCCCCTTCCTGGCTTTGCAGGTCCCAGCAACACTCACTCAGCTATCTACTGTTCCCAGGCTACCGGCACTATGCAAGGCACTGTCCAGTCAGTCTGCTGCACAAATTGCCTTTTAGACTAGTGCATGCCTCAGCTGCTTTAAGGGCCAGGGGAAGGGTTGTTTCCTCTACCATGATTAGGACAAGGTCCTGCAGCCCTTTCTTCAGCTGAGAAGCGCTGCGTGCAGGTTGGGGGTCCTTAGTGTCTGTACTTGTAACCAGGAGCCAGCTCTGACCACTGTCAAACCAGCAGGGGCTTGGGCCATGCTGGGAGTGACTGATTCAGTTACTCCAATTTCTGTTACTTTCTCACTGGGTACAGGTTCCCCGTGATCACTTCTTAAGGGAGGAACAAACTAATTGAATCTGCTACGGCTATTTGAATCTGCTATGTCCATCTTGGCAGGTTTTGAGGCTAGGTTATTAAGTGGCCATAACCGCACCATGGGTCTGGTTCTTTGGGGGGAGAGAGTGAGGCAAGTTAGCAGAGCTTGTTCAAAGTAAAACTGACTCAGGGTCTAACCTCATTCCCACGTTTAGATCAGAAGCTGTGGAGCTTAATTTCACAAGTGGAGTAAGTGGGCAGGGATGGCCACTGTGAAAACACGAAGATTTGTCCACAGGAACATCAAGGATGGTGAACCTTGTTCGTAAGATCCTGTCTCACAGACGAAACCTAGCTGTAAAACCACAGCAGGTAGGAGGCAGCTTTGACAGCTGGCCCAGCTCCTAGCCGAGACAGTTATGATTGGAGCAGACTGGAATATTTTAGTGAAGTGCTCTAGCTCACAACACAGTAGCCATCTGCCTGCTGGTGGGGGGAGTCTGACTGTGGCGAAGAGTCACTTGCTTGGTATCTTTAAGGGCTAGTTATGTTTAAAATTTACAGCAGCAGCAGATTGTGCAGCCACGTTGTGTCAACAGAAGCCAGCTCTCCCACTGACAGCCCCGTACCTTTTGCTTCTGCTGGCAAAATTTATGTGGCTCTGGGTTTTTTCCCCCCACACCGTTGAGCAACAAAGGTTTTGCCGGAGTAAGTGCTTGTGTCCTGAGTGGTTTGGCAGCGTTGTCCAGCGATGGGCAGACAGCACATCACAACATACCTGGAGTACAGCTCCCCCATGGAACAGCCCCGCCTGCTTACCCATGACACAGCGTGAGCCCTCCACAGAGCACTCAACCATTGTTCACAGGGTGGAGAGGACTTGGGAAGCAGGTTTGTCTGAGAGGAACTTGCCTTCTCCTACACGTGGTAAGGAAACCAGCATGACACCTCCCATCCGTGATAATCCACATCCTTTATTCTAGGACTAGAACTTGCACACAAGCAGGAAGTAAAATGTTCCATGGAGCACTTAAGCACTAACAGTAAACAGCAGCAGGGCTGCTGCTTAAGATAATGGGCATCTTCTGAGTGCCTTTGAGGTCTCAGAGCTTTTATGAGGGCAGGTGAATGCTGAGAGCCTGGCTTGATGGCATTAAAGATGCAGCCCCAGACTGAAGTAGACCAGGGCATTACTGGGGACAGGCGAGACCCGCTGTAAAGTCACAGCTAGTGACAATCTAAGTGCAGAGTTTGAGGGATGGTAGATGGGAACAGGAAGTGAACAAGCGTGAGCTGGGAGTGCTCTGCCTCCCTCCGGCCCCTCGTTGAGGATAGCAGCAGGGACCAGTTCACAGAAGCTGCCTCATGGGATGAGGCCTGTAGGCCATCTACGCCAACGGGCTGCCAGCAGCAGGCCTCAGCTGCCGCAGGAAGGAAGAAACCTCAGAGGAGGCAGATGGGGGATGATCTGCCCCCAACTGAGGTCTGGGCTCACAGCCTGAAAGTAGAGGCCAGCCTCAGGCCAGAAGCAGGAGGTTCATGTCATGGTGCACAGTGACTATTGCAGACCCAGGAGCCAGCTATATTCAGCAGCTTTCATCTACAATACAGCAGTTCCAGGGGGCTGAGCTCACGTAGCTAACTGCACAACTCTGCCAGCAAAGGGAAGAAATGGAGTCAGAAGCTGCAGGACACAATGAGTTCGTCAGCAGCCACAGGATTTTAATGGGGGGGAGGGACAGAGGATTGCTTTGTCAGCCCATCCTCCCCCAACACTATTGTAGGAGCTAGAGATGCTGTCACCTCCCCAAGGGACACAGAACTGGCTTGGCTGTTAGCCTGATTGGTGCCAAACCTGCTCTCTCCTGTTAGTCACTAGCAATGACACGATGGAATGAGAAGTGTTTTGCTCACTCCTGTCTTACTGAACAGCAGCGCTGGCCGAGACAAAACCAGAACAGATGAGAGTGAGCTGGGCACAAGTAGTACTTCAAATGAACCGCAGGGCTGCTCCCCCGGCTGCCCTGCCAGTGTGCACACCCCCCAGAAGGGTGGACAAGTCAGGTTATAGCTACTTTATCCTGTTCTCCAGCAGTGAGAAACGTTGTGGTTTATAGAAGGAAAATCTGTTCTGGATTTAGCAGGCTAACAGTCCCTCCCTTACAGCATGGAATTGAGGCTCTCAAACAAGTCCTTTGCATCCTAGGCTTTCCTGTTCAGATCTTCCCTGGGGGTTGCAGAAGTGATGATCTCAAGCACATTTTGGCCCTATATACGAATGGGCAAGTGAGGGAAGACATATTGCTCCATCTGCGACACTCCTGTTTGAGAGGTGCACAGCTCCACCACCACCACCCAGATCTGCACAGGAGCAATGCTGAAGGTGGTGTTTGGCTTGACCAGCGTCGTTTCAATGGACTTCGAGCAGGGCAGAGCTCGGCTCAGCAGTAACTTGACAAAAATTAGTCAGACCATTATCTTCAAATTAACCAACTGTAATTGTTCTCCAAAGATACATTTTCCATACACATCCATCATACACTGGCACAAAAAAAGCAGTGTACATGAAATAAGAAAATAAATTAAATCCATAGCATAGGGAAGGATGCTCTAGACTGGAGCAGAGTCAAAAGTTTCCAGCGATACAAGAGGCTCAACAGTTTGTTTGAATATAATGTCTACTAGTAAGGGGCCAGCAAGTGTTTCAGCTCAGTCCAACTGCTCATGCAGTTTTTCCTCAGAGTCTGTAAGAGCCATCATTGTCCTGCAGACAGGCAGCGCTAATGAAGCTGGAGAGGCAGCTTAAGGGCCAAGGAGAGCATTTGAAAAGTAATCAAGTGGTCCTGTCGAGCCCAGCCCCAGCAACGCTAGCCATCTTCCTTGGGGGGGGTGTACCAGCCTGAAACGAGAGCAAGGACTCCATGGGAGGGACACGTCTCACATCAGCACTACCACAGTCAGACTCCAGAGCAGGCACACCCGGCTTGGTATCTCAGAGGAGCAGCTCCAGTGGCAAACAGCTGGCCAGTGTGATCTGCCCCCTCTTCTCCCACACAACCTTGACTGTAGGATCCGCCCACACCGCAACTGCCTGCAGTGCTGCAGCATATGCCCGCTGCACGCTCAGGGGCAGATTCTCCCGTCTAGACCAGCCAAACACTCTGCACAGGGCACGGGTCTAGTTCTGCCGGAAGGGCCACAAGCACCGCCCATGACAGCCAGACAAGGTGTCACCAGCTAGAGCACCAGCTAGAGCACCAACTGTGTGCAGTTTTCATTGAGTGCTTTGCTCACAGAGCAGGGCCCGGGGGGGGGGTTATAGTTTAACTAGCTAGGTAACAGCACTGGCTGACAGGACACATTTAATTAAACTGCTACCCCCCATTATATGCCCAGCGCACCCCACTTTGGGAAGCCCGGAGGATGAGATGGATAGTTTCAGCAAACTGGAGAGTCCAGTGAAGTCAGTGACACGTCTTGGTCTCAGGCAAAGTAACACATCGCTCATTCAGTTCCCTTCAGCTGCTGCATTTCTTCAGTGACCATTCTCAGTCCACTGGGTATTATACGCAGTCCTGCTCTGCCCGGCTGCCAGCTTCCATACGCCTCATGGAACAAGACGTCGTGAAGCCAGGAGCAGGAACATTTTCACAAGGCCAGACTTCCTGCTTAGCAGCCACTACACCACTGGTCCCTACACCTTTTGCCCCGTGCCCTCCCTTACCCCATCTGCACTCTCTCACCTGAGGCTGGCAGTGGGGCCACGGTCTGAGGGCTGTGGTTGGGACTGAGGCTGGGAGCAGGGCCACGGCAGCCAGGGGCCCTGGGGGCCATGGCCAAAGCAGAGTTTGGGGCACAGTGGGGCTGGCAGCACTCCTTCCACACACCCCATGGGGGCTGGCTCTGCCACACCTGCCCCCCAAACATTCTTCTGTGCCCCCCAGTTTGGGGACCTCTGCACCACACAGATGCCCCAGCATCACCTCTGCACAACACACACTTACATTCGGTATCTTTCTGCAGGGAGCTAAGGGTCCTTCCACATGCCAAGAGATGAGGCTTTGCAGAAAGGTGCAAGCCTGAGGGAGCAGGGAACCAGTGCATTTCACTGGAGGCACACACTCAGTCACTCTGTTTGAAGTGGGCACAGACTGTTTCAGCATGCTGCCTGCTCTGCTGTGCCCCTTCCAGGAGCCCCATGGGTAAGGGAGGGCAGATTTCCCTCCCCCCAACACACCCCCATCCACAGGAGGCCTTACCATTCTTCTCATGGATCTGAACCAGGGACTTGTAGGACTGCTGCGCTCTTGTCAGACTGTACTGATTCTGCAAGGAGAAGCCAGAGAGACAGTTCAGTGCATCAGAGAACAGGAGCATCAGTTAAATCAGCTGCTCCAGACCCGGGCCTTACTTTATTGGCTCCGAACTGCACCCTGGCTTTCCCTTTCACCAGCGTGGCACTGATCTGCATTATCACAGATTCGATGGAATAGGCACTGCTCCAGCCCTGCAAAACACAAGTGAGACCGGCCTGATGACGAGGCAACAGCCATCCTTTCCTGACTGGGGGGAGCTGGCCTCTCTCAGCCATGCTCCGGCTGAGACGTCCAGGCTGGCACCATGCAGTGATGCTGGGGCATGGTTATTAACAAAAACAGGCGGCAACGCAGCCAGCCCCCCCGGGCTGCGCCAGGGAGCTAAGCCAGTGTTTCTCAAGCTTTTCAGGTTGGTCACCCCTCATTCAGAGGCAAAGATTTTCATGACCCCCTTTATTACTAACCAAAAAAACCCATCAGCAGGAACAATGCTAAGCCTGGAGAACTGGCATGTTTGTCCAGAGGCAGACAGAACACGTTGCCTCAGAGTGTAAGGAGGTAAGAGAAGTGGGGACAAAAGATTTGCTTTGCTTAAGCCTGCAGTGAAAGTTTCCACACCTTTGCAGCCTCCAAGCCCTCCCCACCCCCGGGCTGCCTTTCATGATCCCCAGGGGTCACAACCTACCAGTGAGAAAAACTGCACTCAGCTATTGTGGATTCCCCCGGCAGGCTGGCACTGCTGCTCGTTGCAATGTCCCAAAGCAAGTGTCCCCCCCAATAAAAGCAGCAGCCATGTAATGAGAGGAATCAGAGCTCAGCATGAATATTAATGCCAATGGCAGGATTTTCAGACTCCAGCATGGGCTGCCAGCACTAGGTTAACAGGCAGTGCCACTTGCATGCCATAAGCAGTAGGTGCCCAGGCCACACAAGGAGTGAAAGACTTTCCACAGTACAGCAGCCAGGCTGGAGAGGCACTCACCTGCTTTGTCAGCAGCTCCATGCAGATGGCACCTCCACCCAAGACGTACCTGGGGGAAGATGCCCCAAGTCGGTTACATTAGGGAGACGCGCACAGATCTTTGGCAGCAAAGCCCAGGGTATTTGCTACTTTAGAGCCTGAGGTCACTGGAAATTCCTCCCCTGCCAAGGGAGATCTCAGTTCTACGGAAACACCCTTTCCTTGCGATGAAGGTAGCAGGGGAGCAGGTCTCTGGGACCTTTTACCTCTGTCCCAACAACAGTCCCATCCCCCTCTAGCCACTTCAGTCAAACAGCAAACACTACAGGGGGAGAGGGAGGGAGAGAGAGAGGAGGAGGAAAGGGAGGGCACCTCAGACACTCTCTGCAAGTGAACACAGCCCAAAGAGATACAGAGACTGTCCAACTCCCTGAAGCCAGAGAAACCCAGAGGAACCCCATCCCAGGACCTGACACCGCCCCTGCGACACGTGGCAAGAGACTACAGCAGCCAAAGCACTTGGTGGCAGGAGGGGTAATTTGAACAGTCACTTACCCTCCCGAGAGTACAGGGGACACAACCCTCACAAATGGTGGGTCAAAAGGAAAGTTATCCTGCAAGGAGAGCGAGAGATACAGGGCTGTTGAGAACCACAGCAGGAGCTCCAGGCGGGCAGGGTGGGAAGGGAACGGGGACTGCCGGCCTTACTTTAAAAGAGAAGTTCAGGAGGATGAAGTCCATTCCTTCTTTCTCTTTGAGGATCTGGAGATCGTTGTGCAAAGCGCTGTCCTCGTCAACCCTGCAAGGGAAGAACCATGTGGAGTCAAAGCCTGGGGCATGCTGGGAAGCCAGCCTGGCCTGTGGCACTCTGCCCTGCCCCGCGAATCCAGGCCAACGCACCTGGCTGACCCCAAGCCCATTCCTACTGGCACACCAACACGAAGGGATTCAGAGTCGTGGCCCAGCCCCCACTCCCCAGTAAAGAGCCAGATTGTGCAGGGCAGCATCCTGCCCTGGGGAGGAGAGGGAAAGACCATCACCCAGGGACCCCTCTGCCTGAGCACAGAGCCATAGCGATAGCGTCAAAGGAGCACGTATGGCTCTAGGGAAAGCGAGTGGCTGCATTCGGAGGATAGAGGGACTCAGGCCACTGTCAGGTGCACCCACACCACAAACAACTTTCTGCTCAACGGCTCCCACAAAGCACATTCTAACGGGGAGGGGGGCCCTTATCCCCAGGGGAAACTGAGGCTCGGGCAGGGCATGTGAATCTCAGTGGCAGTCTGGAGTACAACCCAGGATTGTCAAGCATCCTGTCCTGCTTGAGTCAATAGCTCCCCGCCATATTCTGGGGCCACCCCCCATGTATCAGGGGGTCAGTCACCCGAGCTCTGCTGAGCCAGGCCACTTACTTCAGGAGTTTGACATTCCAATCATACAGGCTGTCATTCACTAGTTCAACTGCATAGTTTCCTGCAGAGCAGAGAAGGGACACATCAGCACCACCGGAGAGCGCGGCAGCCGTACAGACAAGGATCTGAGCTGCAGCCCTTTGGGATCCAAGTCACCTTGGGAAAAAAGCATGAGCTCAACCTGGCACAGATCCACACTGCACAAAGAGTGCCTTTGTCTATGCAGGCTGTCCTCATGTGTCACCGACAACTGACTGCCCCTCCCCAGAGTCTGGGGGCTTTGGGGAGGGGACAGTCATTCCCCTGCCACCACCATCCTGTGTGCTGCAAAAGGGCGATCAGGCCTAGCCAGAGGCATCAGGGAAGCAACTGCCATCCCAGAGCCTCCCACTCCGCATGTGCTGCTCATGCCCCTCTGGCACTAAGTGAGCGATACTGGGTCAGGATGCAGTTCCGCCATCTCCACTGCACCCCAGACAGCACTGGGGAGCCCCTTCCACTAGCACACAGGGAAGGGACATGGCCTCAACAGAGCAGCTCTCCCTGTAGGTACAGACTGGCAGGACCATGACACTCAAGCAAACAGATTAAGGCTGGCACACACACTGCAGGGCCCTCCAGCAGCTGGCTCAGCAGCTGCCCCTCCGTCCTCCTTCTCCAGGCCCAGAGCCACCTTCCCAACTCAAGCCGCCACTTACCACCCTTGAAACTTGGTGATCGGTAAATATCCCTGAGCTCCTTCATTAGCCGGTCAGTGGCCTGCACAGAGCCAGACACTGCACCCTGTGAGGGGTTCGGGAAGAGGGTTGGAGAGAATGCCATTGTTACACTGTTCTCACGACAGTCATTGCTACTGAAACGAACTGCCCTGGACACTTGGCCCGGGTGGCTTAGTGCCACTCGTTGCAGCCCCTTCCTCGGCACAGCAAGATCTCCAGTCTTCCAGTGAAACAGCCACCCCCTCCCAGCGACAGCCGCAGCAGACACTCAGACCCCCGGGGGGAGGCAGGTAGACAGCCCCAGATGAGCTCAGTGAAGACAAGCACAGCCCAACGGTCAGATCGGTGTTACCCCAACTGTATCCCAGCAAGAACAGAGGAGCCCTAGAAGCAGCTTTAATGGAGCCGGGAGCCCCAGTTCCAGCAATAAGAGGGAGCAGCAGCTGCACTTGCTTCTGCTGGCATTACAGTTAAACTAACTAGATCCCTCCGGACAGGCCACCAGGCTCCGTGGCCTTCCCTCGGACAAGCTCTGTGTCCGTTGCTGGAGACAGAGCTATTGGGCACGTGTCACTGTGCAGACTACCAGCGTGGTGAGCACTGAGCAAGTGCCGGTCCCGCCATGGGAACACGAGCCCCTCGGAGGTGCACTGTCAAACAAGGCCTTAGACGCTGCAGCAGAGAAGGGCTAACATGGGCTCCGGCACTGTTCTTCCAAGCAGCGCGGCAGCTCCAGTGGATCTCTTGGACCCCTCTGCTCCCCAGCCCCTCCCACCCGCCTAGTGACACGTACATTTAAGTAATCTTGCCTCTGGTTCTGTTTGATTTTCTCTAAGATGGCCAGGTTTTCCTTCCCAATGCCATCATCTTCGGTCTTCTTCCCCTCCACCGGCTCCTCCTCTTTCATCTCATAGTGATCCAAATCCTCAGTGTCCTGGGAAGAGAAAGAGCTAGCTCAGAGCGGACCCCCAGTTCCATCCCTCACTGCCTCAAGCAGCTGCAGTGAGCAAAAGCAGTTTTAAAGCATTGAACTGAACCTACAACACAGGGCAGGATCCCCACCCTACAGAAAGCAGGCCTCGCACAGGCTCTTCGCAGCGCTCCAGGCTCCCAGTCTCACTCAGTAAAAATTCTCAGCCACTCCCTTCCCAACAGGTGCAGAGATGACCTGAGATACTGGGGGGGGCAGTGGCGCTGTGGTGTCAGAAGCCAGTGTGGGGCCAAGGGAAGTCAGGTCTGAGCTGGGGTGGGGGACGCCCAGTGCCTGGGCACGAGCTGGGACCAGCGCACCACTCACTTTCCTCCTCTGGAGACCAGGAAGAGGGTGGGAAAACTGCCTGGAAGGGCACCAGACACCCTGCAATGCTCCAGGGCAAGCAGGTAAAGAGCAAGCAGGAAGCTGCAACTCCACCACCCGAGCTCCCAGCACGAGCCAGGCGCAGGCTAAGCCGCTGTTACTGCCTCCTGCATTTGGCAGGTTGTAAAGATAGGCCTGCTGGGCTGAGCACCTCTGGAAGGCAACAGCGCACCCCAGGGTTACGCAGTCAGAGCATCTGGGGAACAATGGCCAGGAAGACCCCAGCGGAAGAGACATGCAGGTCTGGCAGCTGGCTCAGCCAAATGCTGGGTACGGTTTCATTATCCCTGCACTACCAACTGTGTTGCGAAGGGACTTGCTCTGCTCTGAAGCCGTGCAGCTGTGAGATATTCGTGCACTTCTCCAGCTCCGAGCGGTCGCCTGCCAGGCAGGTGCTGGAGAGCTAGCAGAGTCAATGGCTGCGGTCCCGGGAAGGCATTAGTAGAGATGGATCTTTGCCTCTCGTGAACAGCCACGCTCGGAACGCCCGAGGCTCCCAGATCCGCTGTCTGTCCATGGAGCACACAAACTCGCCCTCCAAGAGCTCAGCTCCAGAGCAAGAGAAATACTGAGTCTCTGTGGCAGCAGCTGAGAGTCTCAGCCCCAGCCCTCACCAGGGGAGCTGGCTGCGGCTCATTCAAGGGTGAAATCCCACCTCCAGTCACGAATGGCCTCCAAAGCGGCTCTGCGAGGCTCAGCTGCCACATGAGCATTTCACTGTGTATCCAACTGCTTCTCACCCCTCCCCCCGTCAACCAGACGCCTCTTTCCCATCCCCCCCCCTTTGTCGGGGGGACCGCTCGGCAAAGACTGCAGATTTCTGAAAGAGGAAACTCACGCAGGAGCCAGAGCTAAGCAGCTTGCTGATCCACCCCAGGCCAGCTCCCTTGGAGCCGCACTCTGCCCCCGACATGTTCCTGTCACCTCCAGTGGGTATGCACTGCTCCCTGTTTGCTGGGCTGGCTGCTGCCAAGTCTCAGGCCTTCTTATAATTAGCCCCCATTCCCTTATGTTCCTCAACATGCCTTTCCGCCCTGGAAGGCATCACATTGCAGCATCGCAATCTGTGTCTGCCCCCAAAGCTAAGCCACGTGCCGGGGGGTCTTGAAGTTAGCATGGAGGATGCTGTGTGGCTGTAGTGCTCTGAGCCTTTGCTCATGAGGGGGGAAGATATGTGGAGACAAACATTCATGTCACCAAGAGACCCGGCATATTCCCAGTGCCTTTATGTACGTGAAACCCAGGGCGGCCCAGGGCCCTCTCCTCTGGAAGCAGTATCCTATTTCTGTGCTCTTCTGGAGGGTCTGTTCCAGATCACTCCCAGCTCTGCAGCCCCAGCCCTCCCTCCACAGTCAGCTGGCCAGAGAAGGGTGCTGAATGGGACATGAAACACTGTCCACACAGAGCCCCCTCAGATCATGATCAGAACCCCCATTTTCACTGCGCTGCACTGCACCCATCAGATGGACACTGCGGCAGCGGACTGCACTCATCGCTGACCTCAGGCTGATGCAGACAGGCTGGCTGACACATGGCTGGATACTGTCACTACGGAGAGCTTTGCGTGGTGGAGCACAGGATCTCAGCTAGCTGTGTGCTGACTCCTCAACTGCCTACCTATGTGCAGAGCCCCGAGTGGGTTTTAAATCCTCGGGAGGGGCAGGGGGGACGACACACACAACCCCATTGCTTTGGAAGCTCTCCAGGCCAACTGTTGCTATTCCGGATAAACAACGTGTTTGGGAAAGGGCTTTGTCATTTTTAGACTCATCACACAGGAAAATAGAGCCTAGGAAATCCCACCAAATGGGATTAGCTTGCATGGCCCTTCCCTCCAACAGAGGGACACTCCACTCCGCTGCTCTTGGAGCACAGGAGTAACAGATGCAGCTGCCCAAGAGCCTCTTACACCCTGCAGTGATCCTGACCACAGCACAAGGGTGGAAACCACAGTGCCCTGGATTTGGGTCATTCTGGAGGTGTCAGAGTCAGCCGCGAGACACAGCGTACCAGTGTATTGTCACTAGAACCATGTGAAATTATTTTATTTTTCAGGAGTTTGTTAATTCATTTCCACCCTCTCTCTCCAGGGCCTGGTCCTATCCCAGGGGCTCAGAGGCCGAGATGGAGCCTGATCTGCACTCACCTGCAGGGGCGGTTCCAGTCCCACAAAGCTGGGCCCAGCTCCCCGCTCCAGGTGTTACAGCCAGGCACACAGGATCCCAGCTTGACTCCGGTTTGGCCCAAATGCCCCTCCATCATAACGATAGGGGAGGAGGGGCAGTGGTCAGGCCAGATTTGAATGAGTGATGTGACCTGGTGCATAGGGTCATAACACAGCTCACTCCAATCTGACCTGGCTGCCCGCCCATTGTCATGATGGAAGGACAGCTGGGCCAAACATGAGCAGCAGTGCAAGCCTGAACACAGCTGCAATGCCTGGAGTGGGGAGCTGGGCCCAGCCTTGTAGCTGCGCTGGGAGGTTTGTCATTTTGTTATGTTATTTCACACTGCAAAAAAAACATGGGACACCAGTTACCACTAGCAGCCACCCAGCTCTCAAGGGTCCATTCACCAACCCGACAAATCCAGCTCACTGCAGTGTGGGAGTTTACACGTTACAGCTAGCTGTGAAAGTGGGCCAGTTTACAGATACTGCATGGGAGCTTGCGTATCAGAGTAATTGTACAACAGCCTCTCTCAGGGGACAAGCCTCTCCCTGCAGGGAATGGCCTTGATCCAATAGGCTCTCATTTTCACTGTAATTCCGACACCATACACCCTCACTAGCTATATGGCCTGGAACTGTCCCCCAAGTTTTGCTGTACTTGTTGTGAAGAGTTGTATGAATCCTGTACACCCATTTCCTAGGAGGAGGAATCACAGGAAACATCCCCATGGAGAGTCAGGTTTATTCCATCCACTTGAAAAGGTCCTGAGCACGCAGACCAACAGGTAAAGCCTCTGAGAGTTGCAGCACTCAGGAGTCCTCCCCAGCTGCAGTGAGATATGGCTGCCTGTTGCCTCCTGGCCACCTCTCTTGCTCGCACACTGAGCAAGCCTACCTAATCCTCTCGGCTCCAGGAGCCCTATCTCCATTATGGGATTTCCGTGCCAGCAATGGCAACTGAAACCTCCACACCAAGGAGATCAAATAGCTTAGCTGGTCAATTTCAGGCCCTGGAGAAGGGCAGGACAGACAGACAAAGCAGGAAGGCAAGGGATTCCATTCCCAGCTCAGAATTCCTTCTCCACCCCCACGAAGAGTAGCAATAGCAAGTCTTGGTAACAGGGACTTCTTTTATCAATGAAAGGCGGAGGAGAGCAGCTGCACTATTTCCTTAAGGCTCTCAATAAAGAGGACCCAATGACTCCTGCTCAGACTGATCCCAGCTGGCCAGTCGAAGGAGTGCCTCATGTTCTGAATTGAAACAAGTCAGGTTTGAATCTGACAATTCCTACTTAATAAGGCTAAACTGCCTAAGCAACTTTCATTACATGCTTCACTGCAATACCACTCCCCATCTCCCCCCCCCACTGGCCACAGTGTGAACTTCCCCTGCGTGTCCTCCCCAGAGGAAAGCTGCATCTACACTTACCTCTGGCATCTCCTCATCTTCATCCTCCGAGGACACCTCTTCCTGTGTGCTCTATGGGAACAGTGAGACCAGAGACATGGGTCAGAACAGCCCCTGTGCAACCACTGCCATTCCGCAGGGAGGAGTGACCACTACCAGACAGTCTTCTTGGACAAGCTTTGCACCTGGCAAAGCCCACTGACAGGAGCTCCAGGGCAGGCCTCAGTGCAATCCTGCCTCACAAACTGCAAGAGCAGCTCACAGAATCCCCCTACAACGCTTCAAGGGAAGGCTGAATGAGGGCTTGCACTGAGAATTCAGCTTCAAAACCAAGTGAAGCCAGTAGCTACTTACAGGGTGTTCATTCTAGAAGGGCTGTCTCAGAGGTTAAGAGTTAAGTTGGGACATAACAGGAGGCAGCGCAGGGGCAAAATCTGACATCTAGGGATACATATCCAGAGAGAGGAGCTGTACGAGCACTGCACAGGCAATGTCTCCACAAAGCTAGCTGGAATTGCCAAGGGACGCATTTGTCTCAGGTAGGGAAGATAAACACATTCACATTCAATTCAGGGAAATCTGCAAGGAGACTGGGCAAGAAGAGCACCCCTGCAGCGTGCTGTCCTCTGAACATTACAAGAGGTGCACATGATGCAAGGCATGGCTGAGCATGAGGCAAGTAGCATTTGGGCAAAACCAGTTCCTAGTCCATCTGCCATGCTCCATGTGAGCAAGGAAGCCTCAGCCCTGGAAAACAGAACACCTGTTTGGCCGGCCCCCCAGAACTACCCCACATACAGAGCGCAAGCTTGGGCCAGGGGAGAATGGCCACTGCAGTGCAAAGCTGCACAAAAGCCATCTTAGCAGCAGGTTTTTCACCCAAGTCAAGCTCAGGCAGCTTGTCGTAGGCCTGTTACCTGTTCTGCCGGCAGAGGCTGGTCCAACATCTCGACATCTGGGTGCTGGGGAAGGTTGTAGAGTTTGCACAGGTCTGAGATTATCCGCTTCAGGTGCTGCAAAAGCTGCACAGGAAGGAGACAGACAAGCAGCATTAGAAAAACACGCACAGATCCCAGCAGCTAAATGCAGCCTCCACAGCCCAAGAGCCCCATTGTCTCCACTGAACCTGGGGAGGTCCTGGAAGAAGCTCCTTGCAGAACACAGCATCTGCACAGCACCAGGATGACTGCAGGCTGCAGCCAGCAAACGGGAAAGCCACACCCCAACAGAAGAGCAGAGGGAGTTCACTAGCTGGACAACCCTGACCTGCTCACCTCGACTCTCCAAACCCCTTTACAATCACAATGGGCAGAACACTAGAGAACCCCTCCCACACTGACCTGAAGAGACAGACCAGCTGGGACTCATAGGGCTTTACTCCCACGTGGCATAATGTCTCCAACATCTCCCCTTCTAGCCCATCCCCCGACCTTGCCGCCCTTACCAATGTATTTCCTTTCTTGACTTCCACCAGCCTCTCCAGGATAGCTGCCAGGTTTGGATCATCTGACTCCACAGACCAGATTGGAGGAACAGTCGGATAAGACTCCTAGAGAACATGGAAAAGGGACATTTGGGCCATTGGTACAGTGTGTGTCCAGAGTGAGCTGCCATCCTGTCTCTCCCCTCAGAACACATCCCTTAGAAAGGCACAGCTCAGCAGGACAGTGCCCAAGCAAGTGCCACTCCACCCTCCAGACTAATCCCGAATGGAGGCAAAACAAACAATAGCTCTGACGGCACTAATCTGTGTCAACTCTGGGCTGACACACTCTTTCCACCCCCCAAGCACTCAGCAGTATGGAGAGGCAAGAGGAAGAGATGTGCAAAAATCTACGTCACTTCACACCACCACGCACAGGCACTAGGTCCAGATCAGGAATGCGAGAATGAATTAATCCTACAGTCCCATTAACACTCATCCTAGGCAGACCACTGCCTGTCAGCTCCTTGAGGGCAGGACCCAGGCTCTCTCTGCCTTGCATTCAGAACCAGGCCTGCTGACAGTGCTTGGTAATGTGGTTCTGGTTGTGTTTTAACCCTGAAAGATCATCCCAGAGCCCCACCATGGAAACAGGCCCCAGGGAAAGAGTGCAGAACGGTGCTTCTCCTTGGGACAAGCTGTTTGCAACCCCAGGCTGCAGGCAACCCTGCCTGAGCAGGCCCCAGCCCTCAGGGGCAACAGAAGGGTGTGCATCACCAAGGTTGCTGCAGCACACTCCCTGCCCCAAAGCCCCCAGCAGCATGCTAATGTGCTGACTGCACATGCTCAGTCGCTCTTGGAAAGGGAACCCTCAGCCTTTGCTTCTTATCCACAAGAGCCCTGTGAAATCCAGCCCACTCAGAGCCAGGAGTCTCATGTGCACCAGAAAGATCCAGTCCTTATTTGATATTTCAAACATAGCCAAACCAACATTTTTTTAAAATTCTTCACTCTGAGCTGCATGCAAATGTCCAGGACAGAGATCGTGTGTGTGGGGGTGGAGCAGAGATGTTTATCCTAGACCAAATGTTTACAATAGTGACACGTTCTGAGAAACAGGATAATAATGGAAACCCCGCGGGGGCAAAGGCATGCACCCAATTCTGCCCAGAAGAATTCCCACTGGGACCTCTAAATGGGAGACAGACCCAAGAATCACCTTGGCCAGTCTAATTTCTGCAACTGGCCAGTCAGAAGAGGCCGACACCTCAGGGGCAATCCCATTCAGAGACAGCACCAATTCCAGGGCAAGCCTACTCAGGCATATCTGCAGTCAGACCCTGTTTACACAGCAACACAACTTGCACTCTGCCCCAAGGTCTGTGCATACAGTACTGCACCATTTCCAAGTTCTGCCCAGTGACCTTGTGGTGCCTGTGCGTGCAGTGTAATTCTGCTGCCAGCCTGCCTGTGAAAGCAAAGCGCAGAAGGTCTGAAGCTACTGATGCTTTCAGGAGATGACAGAAGAGCATCCCCTGTACCTTAGAAGCATGACCCCTGAAGGGGATTACAGCATTCTGAGGCAGCTTCATGTGCCTACTTCTTAGCAATGAATATGCAGTCAGGGTTTGAGGAGCGAACTGCTCACCTCTAGCGCTTTAGCCCCAAATCAGACAAGCCCTAGCTTAGCCTGCCAAGGCTGGGGCGGTGCCTGCATACATACAGCAGTTCCTACAGCTGAATGTCTAAATGGCAACGGTTTCAGGGCCTAATCCAGAAGCAAAACCACCTGATCGAAGAGATATGTCTTCATAGGAGCACCATGCACGCCCCTCCCGCCATGCTGCATTCATTGCCCTTGCTCCAGCCCCCCTCTGCTCAGAAATCCTGCAGCACCTTTTGGGGCCGGCTGTAGGTCAGATCAGTGACGTCCACGCTGAAAAGGGGGCTAGGATGGGTCCTTCGGTTTTCAATTTAAACCCGGAGAGCCAGCAGGGGCAGGACAGGAAGCTTAAATGGGGCTCAACCAAGGAAAGCGGCCCCCCTGGGAACCAGCGGATCAGGACCACGGCAGCCAGGCTGAACACAGCCCCGGAGGCAGGGGCTCAACTCGGCATTTCGGCGCCAGCCCTTCCTCTCCCGGAGGCGGCAGCAGGGAGGAAGAGCGGGTGGGACCGAGCCGTGCCCAGGCTGCAAACCGCCCGCCCCGGCGGGGGCGGCGGGGCTCAGCTGAGCAGGGCGAACCGCGGAGACACCCCGCTTGTGGCCGGCTCGGGGCCAGGCTGGCCGCAGCCGCACGCGGCAAGGCCCGGGAGCGGCGCCCGTGCGGCCGGGGGAAGGCGGCGGCCGGGCCGGGCCCCCCGTACCGTGATGTTGCAGTGGATGCGGACGGGCCCCGGCGGCGGGCCGCGGCTCTCGGAGCCCCCCGCGCGGGCGCCCGGGCCGGGCAGGAACTCGCAGCCGATCTCGTCGGGGCAGGCGCTGCCGATGCGGAACCGCTCGTGGCCCCGGTGGAAGATGGACTCGAGCAGCCGCAGCTCCCGCCTCAGGAGCCGCCCGGGGGAGGCCGCGCCGTCCCCGCTCCGCCCGGGCCCCGCCGCCGCCTGCGCCCCCGCCGCCTCCTCCTCCGCCCCCGCCCGCTGCATCTTCCCATGGAGGGACCCGCGCCGGCCCCGGGCCCCGCCGACCGACCCCGCCTCAGCGCCAGGAGCCGGCCCAAGATGGCGGCCGGGACGGGCCCCGCTACCCGGAAGTGACCCCTCCCCCGCCCAGCACCCCGCGCGGCAGGGGGCGGCTTACGGTCACCGGAAGTGGCCCCTCCCCTCCACACGGGCGCTGGGCGGAGCTACAGGAAATGACGCCTCGCCCTTCGGCCGGGCGGAAGAAGCGGCGCGCGGGGACGGCGCACGGGGGGCCGGAAGTGAGCCCTCCCGCCTGGACGCACTCGCCGGAAGCAGCCCCTCCCTTATTCAGGCGTCGCTAGGCGACTCGCGGAGCGCGAGCGGCGCCAGGAAAGGTCCGTGGAGCTGGAGTGGACTTGGCAGAGAGAGGCCGGGGCGCCTCTGGGGGTAGCTTGGTTGGTTGCGTCCTCATGGGCAATGCATCGGTCCTGCTCCGCCAGCCTTGGCTGCCTCCACGCGCAGCCCTGCCGGCTACACTCAGCCCTCGGCTGCAGCCCTGGGTGACCCAGACATGCACGGCACACCTGCCCCACACTGCACCCCCACGTGCACCCCCACAGCGGGCAGCGAGGTCTCCCATGGTGGTTGCGAGATGTCAGTTCAGGAGCTCCTGTGAGAGAGCTGCAAAACAACGTCATGTTCCAACACCTGCAGGCACATCGCCACCGCTGTGATGATCAGCACCCACAGCACCTCTCCAGATCCTGCCCATGCCTGTCGCAACACAGGGTGTCCCTCAGCCACTGCACCGAACCCCCCGGAACCACCATGGGGTGAAAGGAGACAATCGCTGTGCTCTCAAATGAACGCCCATAGAAAAACGATAAAAGCACCACATCCCCTGTGGGTGAAGCCAGCAAACGGGTGCCATGCTTCTGCCCATCGCATGTTTCCAGAAACCAAGGGCGTCCAAAGGTGGGGTGTGTAAATTGCTAGCTGGCAGAGGGAGGGTGCAGGCTTGCAGAGCCCAGGGTGGGGCACTTGTTACCTGCAGCTGGTGGCTTTGGGAGTGTTTTCTCCAGCGGGCCCAGACACAACTCCCTCCTGCCAGGAGCGGTGGTAGCGCTTCATCCCGGACACCTCGGGTAACCCTGAAATGTGTCACCCCTGCTGTTCCACTTCATGATTTGCAGCTGGAGGATACATTGTGCTCTGAGCACATCATCACTGCAGCAGCCAGAGGGACAATGCCACATGCCTGGGATTGTGGTGACATCCTTGCAGAGAAAAGCAGATTATTGTTTAAAAATATATAGAAAGGAAACAAAGTGTTTGCGTCAGGACTGAGGCCAGAGCTGGAAACCAAACTGCTTCTGGGCAGTGCAGGGAGTGGCTGGGGGAGCTGATCCCAGGGTGTGACGTTCCCATCTAAATCTGGACTGGCATATCATTGCGTCATCCCAATCCCCTGCTCTTGGAGCGTGTCTCACTCTGTTTTGCTGTGTGACCCCCCCACTCGTGGGCAGCTCATGCACAGCCACCAGCAAGCAAGTGTGCCCCCTCCCCAGCTCAGTGAGTGAGTGCTCTAGCCGCCACTCATGGGATTATGCAATGGTGGGACCCAGAGGCAACCCTAGGAACTGCTGTTTTACAATCTTCAGTGTTGCCCACTGAACTCTGCAAGCTCATAATGAGGTCGTCAATTTATCAAAGAAATCGATAATCACCAGGTCTGTCACTTTCAAGTCTCTACACACCCAAACCACATGCACTGCTTTAGACAAACAAATGTACTAAATACAGAACTATTTTAAATGATTATAAATCAGAGGCCAGCAGGTCAGATTTGATCAAAGGTAAATAAAAGGCACATTTCATTCCAAACAAAGCAACCTCACAGTCTTAAATGAGTCTCACCACTGGCTGGTTGGCCTGCCTCCAACCAGGCCCTCCTCTGTGGTCAATACTTTAGTTGCTTGATGTTCATAGGTGGAGTGGGAGAGAGAGAGATTGCAAACTCTCTCCTTTTTAACATGTTCCTTCACCTCCCCCTCTTTAGGGGCTGGTGAGGAACAATGCCTGTTCATGGCCCCTCCACTTGAGTCAATGACTATTCCCTTATCGATGCTTGGGCTAGCCCATTGTTCCTGGAAGAGCTGGGTTGTTTTATGCATGACTTAGTGAGGGGTGAACTATATCCCTGCTCTTGGAGGGTTTTGCCTGGATCTGTGTCCAGCCATGAGACACAGGTTTGGGAACGTTATATAGCAGAGCCTCATAACCATACATATGACATTGCAAAACGCGTATCGCCATCACAATACTGTTCAGTCTGCCACGAGCATTCCAAAAACATCTTACGTGACAGTTTGCATTAGACAATGCACAGTTCCGCTATGAGGGTGAACATGAATGATACCCAATCACACCGTGGGGGTGCACATGGGAGGTGCAGTGTGGGGACCCAGTAAGCACTAGGCAACAGGGAGAGGCATCTCTCCATGTCTGTATGATGTGGGCTGAGCCTGGACAGCTCGCTTCAGCTGTGGCTCCTTCACATTTGCATTGGGAGCAGTGAAGGGGAACCTGGAGTGGAGCATGAAGTGCCAGCCCTGCCCAGGCAGAGCTGGCAGGCTGTGTAAAACTTCCTCTCCACCCACCCACCTGTGCCTGCTCAGCCCCGCATGCATCTGGCAGTGCAGTGGCGACAAGGCTAACCCATGTCCCCACTGGGCAGAGGATCCTCGGCAAAGGCACGATCTCAATTCTAGCCAGCTTTCCTGTGTCAGGAACAGCTCCCGGCCAGCCTGGGCACTGTCGTCCTCACACTGCTGCAATATTAATGGCACAGCGGACCAGGGCCCTCCCCGGAGCCATTGCCCTGGACTCAAAGGTCAAGCCCTGAGAGCGGCTAGCTAGTGCATTCCTTTCCCAGCCTTTGCACACAGGTGCTGTCGGGCAGAGAGACGGCAGTGCGGGAGGGCAGGGGAGCTGGGAGTGAGGGCACCTGGGTTCTCTCCCTGGCTCTGGAACGGAAGTGGCTTCTAGTGGTTAAAGCGGTGGGCCTGGGAAGACTATGAGTTGTCTGCCTGTGGCCCCCTCTGAAAGAGCCCTACCCTTAGAAGAGGCCCCTGTAGCCTTGGGGGGTCACGCCAGGACAGCTGCGCCCCTCACACAGCCAGCACTGTTTGGCTGCAGGCACTGCCCTGCAGGGAGAGGAAAGAGCAACATGGGTCACTGGCTCTCATCCCATTTACTTGCATGTCCCCAGGGCGACACGGGGTGACAGAGCCAAGCACTGCTTATACGCTGTGGTGGGAGCACATTTCCCCTGAGCCCTGCGTCCCTGTGTTCAGACCCTCAGCCAGCCTGCTTCCTGCCCCTGCCAGGGGAGAGAGGGCCTGATTCTCCCCAGTGCACAGGGGCAGCATGAGGCATTTCCACCAGCCGGAAGCAGGGATGGAGTGTGATCCACTCACATGGCAGGTCCCCTGTTCCCGTGGCTCTGCTGCGAATGCCAGCCAGGGCAGCCAGGCTTCACCCCGTGTCCATCCCTCCCTCCCAACAGCGGCCACCCATCAGCTCCACCCCAGCCCTGAACGGTTGCTTTACCATGTGGGTACCGGCCAGCTGGACTGCTCCCACTGCCGCCCGCCTCCCCTAGATGAGGGGTGACACTCACGCCAGCCTGCGTCCCCCTGGCCCTGCTGCTCTCCACCTCTCTCACCTTCCCCGGTGCCACGTCGCTGCACGGAGGGGCCCTGCCTGACATTTTCTTATGGTGTGAAAAGCTGGGTGGGCCAGGCTGTGCAGGGGGACAGCACATGCTGGAGCCGAGATTCTGAGCTAGGCATGGCCTGACAGAGCGGCAGCAAACGTCCGTGTGGGGGAGGAGGCATTTGGGTGGTGGCTGGGGAGGCCTGTCAGACCCTGACCTTGTCTGTGCAGAGGAAGGTCGGAGCGCGGGGAGGTGCTGGCAGTGGTAATGGAGTTTCTGTGTTCAAAGGAATGTGCTTTCAGCAGAGAGGCAATGGGTGGAGGCGGGGGAGGCCCGATGCTGAGCCCAGAGGCTTCAGGGACCACAAAGAACAGAGAAAAGATTCAGCACCAGGCACGGAGATGCACTGGAGGGCCCCTCCCTGTCTCTCAGGGCTAGGAGCCACACAAGGAAGATGATCCAGCCGTGAGCTGCACTGCTTCTCCTGGGCACAAAGGGACCCTCCCAGAAAGGCTGCCGCCGCAGCAGTGGTGTGGACGCAAGCTCTGGCTCTGGGTTCTCTTGCTCAGTTGCCCCAGACGATGGAGCCTGGGGCTGGATGAGCTTCCACTGGCGTTGCCTGCTTTCCAGGCCAGGGCTGGGAGCCCCATCTCTGGGGAGGTTTAAAACTGGACCAGTGCCCTGGAGAATGGACTGTAGGGACCAATGCTGCTCTTGACCCCAGGGCGGGGGTAGACAGGGCTTCTCTGGGACCCCTGGGAGCCATGCCCTCCGTGCTCTTCTGCATCTACGGTAGGGAGATGGGCAGGCTGGCCTGGCGATAACATGGCATGAATGGGGGGGAGGTGGCCCCATGGCTCCATTTGGGATTCAGAATGCCTGAGCCCAGGCTAGCCGGACAGAGGGGAAATGGGGGACAGAAGGAATCAATCCCTGCTCTGCCCGCTGCTTCGGAGAGCAGCCCGTGTGCAGCCTGTCCTGGCCCTACCCTGCTCGCTCACCTGGCTCAGGGTGCACCATGCACCCGCCTCTGCACCCAGACCTTCCCCACCCCCAGCGATCTCACAGTCCAGGAGGGCATTGTCCTGTGCATGGGGAAACGGCCGCAGAAGGGATGGGTCCCTTAGCCAGTCCACGGCAGAGCTGCAGCCGAATCCCTCCTCGCCTGGTCTGTCCACCAGGCTGCTCTGTCCTGGGCTTCTGAGGTGCTTTCGCCCCTTGCGCCTTCCTGCAACACAGGGTGCCACTCCCTGGCGAGGTGCTCAGACGGAGGGGACAGGAGGACACAGCCAGGAGAGCAGAACCTCACAGGAGCGCAGCATCAGCCGGAGGTGCTAGACCAGGGTGCAATGCCTGGCCAGGGGGAGTGCAGGTCCTGCTGGAAAGGTCCCCCCGGCACGGCCAAGCAAGGGATGCCAAGCACCGTCTTACCCATTGTTTATTACCCAGCCCGGCTGCTGAGCGAAAGCTGCACTCGCAGGCATGGTGCTGCAGCTCGAGGGAGCTGAGAGCTGGGTAACGAAGCAGCGACTCGGACGAGGCGATGGGGGCAGCAGGGAGGAGGCCACCAAGCTGCTTCTGTAGCACAAGCCAAGCAACCTCCGGGAGGGAGGTCCCAGCTCCACAGCACAGAGGGACCAGCAGGACCCTGGTCAGAGGTAGAAGGAAGTGCTGGGGAGGAAAGAGGTCAGCACCTGCTCCCTTCTGCTGGGCCCGCAGGGGGAGAGGTGGCTGCGGCTGCGTTGGCCTAGGCATGTGACTGCCCGCATTTTTACCCCTCCCCAGGCCTGGGAAGCCTCTCCTGGTGCCCTTCGCTCCCTTCATCCCCAGGAGGCAGAGAGCTGGAAGCCCAGGATCACGCATGGCTGAGCCAGCCTCTCCCGCCACCTGACTCATCTCGATTCACTGAGCGTATGACGCAGGGAGGCAGTGACCCATCTCTGGGGACATGCCTCACCCGCATCTTGCTCCTGTCAAAGGCGCTGCCCCACCCCCAGCGCCCACCTCTTCCCAACTCAGCCTGCCCCACGCCAGCTGCCGGGCACAGGGGAGGCCACAGAGACACGAGGGAAAGGAGCAGTGCCAGGGTGGTTTCTTTGCCATGGGCACAAGCAGCAGGGCAGAACTTGGCCCGTCACACAGAGGAAGAGGTTAGCTGCCATCAGGAGTTACAGGTCATGCAAGAGCCCAGAGCCACGGACTCCAGCAGGAGCTGAGTTCAGATAGATTTCCCCTGGCAGAAGGGCCACTGGTCTCTATTTGCACAGGGGGGATAACAGCCCTTCCTGCCTCTCTCTGGGTTGTTGAGATGGTCGGCTCCCTGGGCTGGGTCTGCCTTTCACTAGGTGTCTGTGCAGCTGACTGTTGGGTGTGACACAGTAGGAAAAGGCCTGAGAACCATGCCTCAGCTCATGTGTCTAGTGGGGAAAAGGAGCTGAAAGAGTCTTAAAAGAGAAAAAGACTTAAGCTGGGCTAGCCAACCTTTGGGGGACTGAGTCAGGAATCCAAATGGCTACGGGCCCCAAGGCAGGTGGAGGAGAGCGTGCCCGCCGTGGGAAGAAGAACACAGGGCAGACGCAGTGGCAGAGTCTTCCCCTGGCTAGTGGGGACCTGCTTTTGGGGCAGGGGAGAAGCTGCTGTGGAAAGCAGCTGCCATTGCAATGGAGGGGAGGCACCTCTGCCAGGGAGGGGTTTGGAGGTAAACTCAATTGACCTCAGTTGAAGCAAGATGGAGCCGTGAAGTCACAGGAACCATCCCAGTCACTTTCTCTCTGGGGTCACACAGCCCCTGGCAGCCTGAAATCCAGCCCAATTCAAGAAACAGCTGGGGACAAAGGCTCATCCTGTTCATATTGTGGTAGCACCCAAAGCCTTGTTCACCCCAGCCCTCACTGTGCTCCGCTGGCAGAGGGCTAACATCTGAAATAGCATCTGTCACCCAGACATCCCACAGCACCAAAACCCATGTTACCCACCTTCCCTTTCCCCCCAAAACACAGCTGCCTCTGGGGTGAGGTATGGCAGCTGTTTAACAGCCACATGGCACAGCAGTTCAGAATACCAACAAGTGAATCACGCTGTACACAACAGACGCTACCAGGAGATTTTAGGGATCTGGGAAGCAGTTGTTCTGGTTGGAGTTCAGCCAGGACACAGGGGGTTTACACCCACTCTTTGTGTCTCATATCAAGGAGCAGCCAGGGCCTGCCTTTCATGTTGGAGCTTCTCCCATCACAGCAGGCTGGGGAGATGGACCTGGGCTGTCTCCCAGCCAAGAGCAGCCTGCTCAGGTTCTGCTGAACAGCCCACAAGTACTGAAGAGACCTACCAGGGTGACATTTGGTCCAAAACATCCCCCCCCCTGCGGTGCCCAGGGTTCAGCCAGTACAACAGAGGGCCAGCCTCTCAGATACTAGCTAAGCAGCAGCTTGACCCACCCCTAGGGTCTATAGCTACAAACAACACCGCCCCCATAAATCTGCCAGGTGAATTTCATTCTCTCACTGAAATGCCAGGGCATACTAATTAGCTCTAAATTGCAGGGCCAATTAATGATTAAATAGCAACTACACCTGTGACCACAGGTGCCTCTTTCAGGGGGCTGGTCCAGGCTGTCCGAGCTGCGTCAGAGCACCCCACATCCCTACTTACACCTTCTCCAGGAAGCAGTGCCACTCTATGAGACGCACATACCGCTCATGCGGCCTGCAGTCCCCCCAAACAGCCAGCTCCTCTCTGCCTGGGGGAGCCAGGTGAACTCTGGAGTGAACCACCAGGGCCTAGCAGCTGGTTTCTCTTCCTCACACTCAGAATGAGAGAAAAATTCAGTCACTGCTCACAGGGGCAGGTCCACAGCTGGTGCAGATCAACAAAATGCCTCTGGAATCTGTGGGGCTGGGCTGGTTTCTATCCATGATCTCCCTTTCCAGGCTGTATGGCCAGTCCCTTTGCAATGCTGGAAGAGAAAGGCAGGGACATCAGGCTGCAGCCAGAGTTGCTAAAGCCAGCAGGGACCATTGTGACCATCCCCTGAGCTCCTGTGCTGCGTCAGCCCCAGGGCTTCCCTGAATTAATTTAACTCCAGCATCACAGCAAGCAAGAGCTGTGCCTGAGCAAGGATGGAGCGTGTGGGCAAACAGCCCCGCTCAATTTAAAAAGGGAATCCCCCCCTTGGTAAACTAGTCCAAAGGCTAATTACCTTCCCATTGCAAAATTGCCCCTTTTTCTGGTCTGAATTTGTCAGCCATTGGACAAGCCCTCTTTGTTATGTGGCTGGACTGACACAATTGCTGATAACTTGCCCTCTAGCACCTGGTACCAGGCAGCGTGGGGGCAGGGGGAAGAGGGACATGGCGTCCAGAGCCACGGTCTCAGCACACGTGCTAAAAGGAGGTCACGGAGCAGCAGGAGGAGAGGAGACAATGGCTTCGCAGGGTTCCGAGCGGGATTAGGCCTTGGTAGCAATAAGAAGGATCGCGGCTGCTGGCGAGGGGGCAGGGACGAGTGGCTGTGGTTAGTTATTGGTTTGGGGTATTCAGGATCTGGGCCCCTTTGCACAAACCCACCAGAAGACGCAGGCCCATCCCTGGAGAGCGTACAGTCTAGCCTAGAGTTTTCGGGCAGCTTGGATCAGCAGCTGGGACTTGGGGGGGCTGGGGTCTTTGTCAGCTCCATCCGTGCCCTGTTGGGCGACCTTGGACAAGTCACTTCCCGCTCCATGCCTCAGTTTCCCCTGCTCCCCCTTTGTCTGCCTTGTCTAGTCAGACGTTAACTCTTCGGCGGAGGGGCTCTGTAGGAAGCAGCCAGACCTGGCCACTCTGAGATGCAGGTTTATGGGCTGGCTGGGCCGGGGAGCTGGTGCTCGCGACACGTGGCACTGTGGACATGCAGAGCAGGGGATGCCTCGAGGAATGTCACAGCGTGGCAGGGGAGAAGGGCATCCTACGCAGGAGGGTGCCGTGGGCCCTGAGCAGTGGGCTAGCAGGAGGCCTGTGCAGCAGTTCGTCTCAGTGCCGGCCCTGCACAGAGACCAGGCTTAGCTGATGGGGGAGAACCCCGGTTTAGTGAACTATTCCGCTCAGGGTCAGGGACTGCCCCCCCCCGCCATTTGGGTGCCTTGGCCTCTCTCTCAGGGCTTTGCACGAGCACCCGTCCCCGTGGTACCGGGGCGCCCCCAGGGCACCAAGCTGAGCTCCGGGTGACTTCAGGGGACAGGCTGTCCGACTTGGCTGCACTGTTTAATGCTTTGCTTGCCAAGCAGGGAGCATCCCCTGTCTCCACTGCTCTAGCCAGAGCCCGGCGGAGCCCCTGTGCTGGGCCCAGAACGCCACTGGGGCGAGGAACGTGAGGAGCGACAAAGCACCGGGGAGCTCCGTGGCTTTCTGCCCCCATAAACCTGCCGCCCAGGCCTGCCCCCGGCTCTGGCCCGGGGCTGTTTGCAGCCAGGAGCCCACGCGCTCCAGGGGGCCATTGCAGGAGCGCGGGCACCAGCCCCAGCCCCACCAACGCCCCCCGCGCCCTGCTCATGTGGGCGCTCGGCTGAGCCGCGCCTTGCCATCGAGCTGGGCAAGGCAGGAGCCGGACGGTGCCCACGCGGCGTGGAGGCACCCTGCGCCCCCGGGACCCCAGGGCGGGCACCAAACCCCTCCACGCCAGCGTCGGGGGAGCCGTAGGGCACCCGCAGCCACCGAGGCAAAGCCAAGAGGGACGTGCGGCGCGGGAGGCTTCGCGGGGGCGCTCACACCCGCCGTCGGCGCTCGCCCGCACTCCCGGCCACAGCCACGCGCGATCACAGCGCGCACGACGGTCCCACGCGCGCACACGCAGCGCTCGCGCGCCCCCGCTCAGCCGCCGCCGGGCGGGGCGGGGCGGGGGGGCCGGGCCTCCACC